>JAQNCA010000032.1:24333220-24345318 GCA_029783725.1 Acanthurus tractus | reverse complement strand
AAATAAATAAAGGGCATGTTGTTACGCTGCAGAGCTCCTTAGAACCAGAGTTTTTTATTAGAATAAAGCTTATGAAGATAAGAAAAAAAAGAATAATTAAAAAGAATATATATACAAGTCTGTCTGCGGGGGGGTCGGGGTAAATCCAATCAGCCTCCTCCACTTTTATTTGTTTTTTTTTACTGGATTACACGAACGTCTCAGTAACTAAAAGAAAAAAAAAAAAAAAACACTTCCAAGATTCCCACTGTACTTGAATGAATGCTTGATTAGAAAACCGCCGGGCTGGAACGCAGGAGCACGTGTAGTCAAAAAGATAAATAAAAAATAAATAAATAAGGGAAAGGATTAATAATAAAGATAATAATCACATAAACAATATTGAGATTCATGAGAATCCAGTGGAGCCGGTCTGTGTTTGAGCAGCTGTGCCTGAATCGCTGCCTGATGAGCTGCTGGTTGCTGGATGTGAGCGCAGCAGCTGTGATGTGAGTGTATATATTTTTTATTTTTCTGTGTCAGACTCCTCTGGGAGAAGGATCTAACATCCTGTACTGTATGTGCTCGTCTCTCCACAACCACAGCGCTCCGACAGCTTTTTTTAACATCTCAACATTAAAAACAAACAGTGACAACAACTTCTTCATGTTGCCTTTTTCCTTTTTTTCCCCCCTCCTTTAGTTTTCTTTTTTCGCCCTCCCTCTTCCATTGATGTCGGCTTTTCAAGAGCACAGGAGTAGCACTCAAAAGAGCGTTGTCGCTGTTTTCTCTCCCCTCCCTTTCCTCCGCAACACAAAGAACGCTTTCAATTTTTAATGCACCGACCTCAGAGAGAAGACGCCCCAAACAAGAGGCAGAGGAGAGGAGTAGTAATGACGAACAGTTTTAAACAGATGAGAGGTTGTACTTTGCTCAAAATACCCTTTCTGCTCTCAGCCGAGAAAGAAAAAGCAGGATTCATCGAGTTATGGAGACGTTTCCGAATAAAACACATATTGCATTCTGTGCACTGATCCCGCTGCATTACTGGAAAGCTGCTCGCCTTATTCATCTTGTCAAGAGCAGCGTGCTGTTTTCTGCACGTTTCAGCTCGACAAACAACATGTTAATTACATTACCAGCCAATGTTTTCCAACAGGTGTGTAGTTTCAGGTGATCCATAACATGTCAGTGGACTGTTGTTGACACTGATGAGCTGGTTTGATTCCACATGTTGGTGCAAAATGAATGTAAAGACTGTTTTCTTCTGTTATAAAGAAATAAAGTCCTGACATCAAATCTACATGAAGAGCCCGTCATGCAGCATCTGTTCTCCAGTCTTTGTTGAGGTTTACTGTCCATATTCTGAGATAAACAGTCATAACAAAAAAAAGAAAAAGCATTTTAACAAAGTTTAAGAAATAAGAACTCTGTGGACAAAAAAACAGCTTTTTTGTCTCCGTTAATCAAACAAAACGATCAATTAACACCAACTGACAGCTGCTAGAAATCCATCCAACATTTCACTTAAACCCCGAAGAGTCGGCCTGCTGGTGGAACGACACGAAACTACAGGGGGAGACAAAAGGAAGCAGGATTATAATCAATTTCTGTGCAAAGTTTCAGGCAAATGCATCAAAACCGATCGTCTGGACGAAAGACAGTCAGCTAAATACAGTTTCTGGCTGAATATACTTGTGGGTTCAGGATCTGAACCAGAAAAAACACCAAGAAGTGTTCAGAGTTTTTTCCCCAAAATTATTTCTGTATGTAAACAGCATGAAAACTGAAATATCCCTCCACCATCAGTGGTTTTGTGCTGACAAATGTCCGGAGCTGATGGTTTAAGCCACCGGCAAATGGTTTTGTTTGACTAGTCTGGTCCAGGACTCGTCCCAGTTCTTCTGACTCGGCTGATTCTGAAGTCCGATCCAGTGTTCCCAGTTGGAATAAACAACAAAGCTAACTGGAGATTTTTCAGTCAGAATTTAAAGTGAAAGCGGTGACGGGAAGGGATGCGAGGGGAAAACAGAGCTGTGCTGTTCGTCGTCTGTTTGTTTGTTAATGTGTAAATTGACATTGATGTGAATATTGTGAAATAAAAGTCAGGTTATTTCCTTCTACTGTATCAATAAAGACAACAGCCTTTGTGTGAGCAGAAAACAATGGCTGCTGGCAGGGCCAAGGTGTCCGTCTTCACTGGTTTGAGAAAAAAACAAACAGAGAAACACAAAAGATTGAGATTTACATTGTTTAAAATGGCTAAATGCTTATTTTCATGCTGATTATCGTGTTTGTGTTGGGCCATACTGCTGATGGTTGGAAGCAGATCCTGGCTGCTCGTCGCGCCGCCTGAGCTGCCCAGTCGCTGCACAGCGAGCGGTCGGGATGTTGTCGGTCTCGTCTCTCGGTCCGGCTCCAGACATGACAGCGATGATGTGCGACTCTAACAGCGCTTTCTGAAAGGCTCCTGTGATCGTGTTGTCACAAAGGAGTGGCCGCGGTTAGGTCAGCCCAACCCCGACGATTCAGGCCGACCCCTGATGGAGGCGGCGAGGCGGCAGTGCGCTCGTACTTCTGGCCATCAGATAAAGTGGAGGGAACCTGCTGGCTTTTCTCCAGCAACAAAGAGCTGCTGATAGCAGCAATGGCCGCCGCCATGTTTCACAGTAAAAGCCTCTTTTTTTTTTTTCACCCCCTCGTCTCCTTTCTTTATGTGAATCTACTGAAATCTGCTTGTCCCTGCTCGCTTTGTGAGCATGTCACAGTATGTGGCAGGTACCAGCCCCCAACCGCCACTTCCTGTCAGCGGACAAGACAAGGACAAAAGGCCGCGGCTCAGCCAGACGAGATGAAGTGGAGTAGAAGTGTTAACCTCCCCAACACCCTGCAGAAGAAAAGCTCCGTTTCACCTCCGTGACGTGGAACAGGTCGCAGACTTAACCTCAACAGGAAAATTACCAGATAAAGCCAACAGTGTTCTGCTGAGGACGACAGCGAGGATGAAGATACACGAAGAAAACAGAGAAACGGGCGAACAGATGAGCGAATATGAGTCTGGATCTGCCGTCTAAAAGCCTCATTTGCATACAAACTACAAAATACAGCAGCCGGTGTATTAAAGGTGCAGCTACCAATGTAAACAAAATAAGCAATAACAGTGATGCTTATTAGGAGAATGAGATTCTTCCCTGTGGGCATTTTTTAAAACTTACACTGCAAATAAATCTCTCGTAAAATTCAAATTGCTCATTTCTAAATCTAATTTTCTGAAATCAAGTCTGATTGTCTTTGAAAGGACGTTTGAACCGCAGAGAATCAGTTTGTTTGCTAATAATCCTCTTTATTTTGACTGGCTTCAGGATAATGATGCTCTTTTTTCTGTAAAACTGCTAAATACAGTGAAATTATCCGACCACAGCGGAGCGACTTCATTTCTCTCTCGAGTAAAATTAAATGAAATGACTTCGGATTGTTTTTCCAGTGATTTAATAAATACAGAGATCTTCATCTTCGTCACTGACAAGACAAACTATTGACACTCAACTCTACCAGCAACCCAACAGATGACACTTGGTCAGAAGGTTTTAACTAATTTAAATTTGATATAAACATGAGCTCATCTGCAGAAATGGTGACATTTTATTCTAAGAGACATTTTTCATTCCAGTAAGTATAAACTTAAAAATAAGAGTGTTTCCTCCTGCTGGCTGACTGCGGTGCTAACTCGACAGCTGCCTGTGCTTTCCAAACACTGTCATCTAGTAAATATAATAAACTTTATTAGTGCCTCGCTCATCAGAATGGAGATTACAAAGTGTGTTAGTGAAGACAAGCCTGAATAAAATCCACGGAGATGAACAGTAAAAGAGGTAAATCCAGTTTATGGAGGAATAAAACACAAAATGCAGCAGGAATACAATAAAAAAAAGAGAGTAAGCATATAAAGTCTTGTTTGTCTGAAGTGTTTTGGATGATGTTTTAACAGACAGGCTGATGTTTATCTCCCAGGAGACGAGTCTCGTCTGTCCATCAAATCCACCAGAAGACGTTTGAGGCTCCAACTGCTGAGCGAAGCTGAAAGCCGCTGACTGCTTGTGTGTGTGTGTGTGTGTGTGTGTGTGTGTGTGTGTGTGTGTGAAAGATCGAGGTGATGACCGCGAGGCTGCAGATAAGACATAACATGGTTATAAAGGACCTTAAAAAGACAGTGCTTTCTACTCCAGAGATCTTTGACTGCTCTGCCCTCAAGAAACATCAGACGCAGTGTGAAATATAAACTTTTAGTTTAGTAATAAATGTTTTATATATTTAACCTAAAAGTAAAAGTATCCTGTATGATTATGATGTTCAAGGGGGGAGAGAAGATTTACACAAAAAATCAATTTTGGTAAATAAACCTACTTTTTGTGAAGGAGTTTCAAAGCTCTGGTGAGCTGATTTGGAGGCCTCAGTTTGTCTTCAGCAGAAACTCAGCAAATAAATATCTCAATGCAGATATTTTATATAAGCAAACAAAAAATTTTCCTAAACTAAATTTACAGCAAGAAAGATTAGAAATAAGAAAAACTGGGCTTCCGTAGGAAAAAAAAAAAAATATTAGGTTGCTTCTCTCCAGCCATGCTAGCAGGTTAATGAGATTTTACTTGAGCTAGCATGCTAGATGCTAATTTTAGCATGGCGACATACTTTAAAAAGTAACTTGCATATTTTTTACTTTTTTCATTGTTTCCCGGCTGTATTGAATGTCTGAGTTTAGCGGGTTAGCATGCTAACATGTGCTAATTAGCAGCGAGCACAAACAGACCCACTTTGGTCTGAATGTCAGAGATGAAAGTGGTGATATTTTTTTTCATCCAACTCAAAATTCACACACTGAACACGAGGATTCCCCAGAAAGATCTGACGTTTGTTTAATGGCCAGAAGAGTCGAAGAGCTCGAACAGTTGCATGATATTACATGTGATACGATCTGTCAGGCAAAAAAAACACACAACACAACAAAAAAAACTCCCACTGCAAGAGTTCAAAAAAAGAAAAACAACACAGAGCTTCAGAATGAAGAAGTGCAGAGTGCAGCAGCTGAGAGCTGCTGTGGTTTACAGTTTGCATCGGCTTGCATGATCAAACCCAACTGTGTCACACTGCGGCTTCATTCCTGCAGCTCCTCTCTGCTCGGCTTCCCTCTGGACCCAAATGGGTCACTGAAGAGAGGCTCAACCAAAATATTTGAAAGTATTTCCTCTAAAAAAAGAGAAAAAAGACGGGGTGCATTGGGGAATAGTGTGGGGGGATAAAAAAAAAAGAAAAAAAATAGAAAGATTTATTCTCGCTTTTTGTCATGGTTTCAATCTTTCATATTTCTGCGAGCGAGGCCTTCTGGGAGTTTTGCCGACGGCAGTGGACAGAGCTGCCCGGACAACAAAAGAGGAGTCTTTACTTTTCCTCCATCCTGGCCTCGCTCTCCCGGGGTTAAGATGACCATCGATCGGCCAGGCTGATAAACACAAAGAGCTGCTGGTAAAGGAGCTCACAAAGCAGTGCAGCTCAGCCTGTCAATTACCCGCAGTCTCCACTAAAACCTCCTCTGTCTGTGTCTCTGCTCCCCGCTGCATCCGTGAGCCTCCAACGTGTCGCCCCGCCACGCTTCGAATCAGTCGCACTGGCTGAAAAACCGTCACACGAGGGGCCTGAGAGACGTTCAGAGATAATGTTGTTTATTCTCTTTTGAGAGAAAGAAAAAAAAAAAATCTTAATTTTGTGCAAAGAGCTGAAAGAGTTATTTCACAGCTCAGAGAGGTTTGGAAGTTTCCCCGCTCTTATTTCTGCCGCCCACACCTCTCACGGGAATCACTTCTCCCATGTCCTCCAGACCCACCAGCGTTCCCCGACCTCCTCCTCCTCCTCCTCCTCCTCCTCCTCCTCCTCCTTCGTCTCTGGCCCTCGCCGGCAGATCACATGCTTGCAAATGGGCCCCCTAGCTGGACTGCTCGGCGGTTGAAGGGCTCCCTGGTGGATCCGCCAATTAGCCCCGGCCCCTGGCCCTCGGAGAAGTGGAGCGAGGCTGGCGGTGCAGAGAGCTCCATGACGTCCCCAGAGTTTCCTTTTAACGGGTGACCGCCAAAGTTGGGTCGAGGAGAGGCGAGGAGAGAGGCGAGGAGAGAGGAGAGGAGAGAGGAGGGACGCAGGGCGAGGACTGCGAGGATAATGGATGACCCCTTTTGTCTGTTTTGTCGCTAAGGATTTTGAATCAATTGCAGATTGTGTCGCGCTGCCAGGCGGAGGAGGAGGACGAGAGGCAGAAAGAGGGAAATGGTGAAGGAATCTCTTCTCTGTGTGGCCAAGTCCACATGAATGATCTGTATTTATGTGAGAAACGTGGCTGTTTAACCTGAGACGACGGTTTTTCACCAGTAAATATGAACCTTCTTGACTTCATATGATTCCAGACTGACATCCAACGGGAAAAACCAAAGCCTAAGTCAATGCATAAGACTTCAGCAGGTCACTGTCTCATTTCTGTCTTTCTGTTGTAATGAAAACTGCATCAGAATCAGCCATCAGTGTTAAACAGTCTTGGTTAAATCGCTCCTACAGCTTCTGTGGCGACCCAAAGCGATGTAAATTGAAAACATCTGACACCAAACGGCAACTAGACCTGAGTAAATGTTAAAAACAACAGAAAGAAGTGACTTTTTGTTCCTCTTCCAAGGTAAGTTCCTTCCTCAAACTCATGGATCAGGAGATAAACACAATCCTTTTTTTACATTATTGGGGATCAATGCAAAGAATGCAAACAGAGCAAACAAATAATTTCTCTGCGTCTCGGACTCAAACACCAGCAGTGCAGCCTGCGAACGCCCCGGTGAGCTCGCTGTGCCAACGGAGGCGGTCTCCGGTGTTGACGCCGCTGTTTACACTGGACACACACAGAGAAGTCAAGTAGGTACCTATTTACCCACAAACCCCCTGTTCGTTAAATCAACAGTTTCCTCTGAGCTCTCGCAGGGAAAAAAACGGCAGAAAGGGACTGAATTAACGAGAGCACACAGAGTCACGACTCCGGCGCAGAGATAGCAGACAGTGCGGGGAAATTTGCAGCAGCACAGCAGCCGAGGTAAAGTTTGCCCCAACTCTTTATGAGGAGGACAATGCCGGAGCAGAATTAAAGGAAGTTGGAAAGCGGAGATTAGCCGAGGCTGCAGAGACACAGAGAGGGGAGGCGAACAGCTGGCTGGGACAGATACTGCTGCTTCAGACCTCTCTCCAACCCCGACGGGTAAACAAACTGGCAGTCTCTTTGATTTATGGAGTGCGTCACTGACCGGATGGCCATTATTGCCACTGAAAGGAGCGGCAGAGAGTGCCGTCGTCATCAACCAAACGTGTCCATATTGCAGCTTTTTTCGCAGGTAACGTGGACTTTGTTCTGGTGCTCTTTTGTCAGTTTGGCATCTCCGAATAGTTTTCTGATTCGGCGGCCGACAGCCAGGCCAGAACGCGGCCGCTCGGACGGACGGACGCGCTGTAAATCATCAGCGGCGAACAGAGAGAAGCCGTTTGGCACCGGGAGACGCATCTTTGTGTCTCCTCAGTGGACTCTTTGTGGAGTGATTAATCATCACACTCTTCAATGTTAGGAGGTAATTTATGGCTTCAATTCATGGCCTTTATCATCATGTGTGGGCGGGCGGGCAGGTGGAGAAGAGGGTCCGTCTCAGGAAAATGCAGCCGCAGAGCTCCGGCTGAGAAAACAACTGACGCTCATTGTGAAGCCTGAGTTCAACTGTCACATTGTCCTTTTATTGATCACACGTCAGCGCGCTCCTCTTTCATGTTGGTCCCCCAGGGTGTTAATTAAGGGTCCATCAGCTCCACGGAGGCCCCTGAGGTCACTAATTGCTTCTAGGTGAGCTATGAGTGGGGCCTCACGAGCAAAAGAAGGTCATCTTTTAGTTTCAGAATGGATTTAAATGGAAGCTACTATGAGGATGACTCCATTATGGGCTTTTAGGTGCTTTTTCCAATTTGCACTAAAAATAAAAATGAGGAAATTCAGATGAAAACATGGTCGATGGAGGCAGAATTTCAGATACACCTTCACTTTTTGCTGCAGATACAAAGCCACGCTGCCAGATGCTACAGGTGTTCAATCCACCAGATTTCTCCTCAAGAACATACTTGATGACCAAAGAAATACATGGTCACTTGCTGAAAACATTTTAAAGATGTTCTGTTTCATCTCCTGAACATCTCCCTTCCCTCATCCGCTCCACTGGGAGAAGAGAAGATGGAGTCCACAGGCTCTCATTCGTCACTTTTAGATCAGTATTGATCAGCTGGCAGGGTTAGCAGCGGCGCTGAGGAGATTTACGTCGTCCTTCTTGCCTCGACGATAGCAGCGTTTGACCCGTCCAGCGGCTAAAAGCCTCTCAGCTCGCCGGCGGCTCTATCATCTGCAGCGCCAGACATGATGGCCGGTGAGATACGCCGAGGCATCAATCATCTGGAATGCCGGCTTCGCCTCCTTCTCCTCCTCCTCCTCCTCCTCCTGAGGGCCGATGAGGAAGCTCCTGACTCTGCTGTTTCTTTTGGGAGTTTGTTGAATGTGTCGACAGATAAACATGTCAGCAGAAAGCACCTTTTACAGCTCTCATATGCTCGGGTCAGATTGGACATCAGGGCGTTTTACAGCTTCCACAACAGAAACCGACTTGTCCTTTAATATGTCGGAGGATTTATGGAAGCTGCCGACCTCTTTAATCAGCGGTGTGTATTCAGCGAGCTGCTTTATGGGCCTCTGTGAGTCACTGCAGACATGATTTGGATCTGAGGTTTTGCTGGCACTGTCACATTATATCACAGTGACGACTGTTAGCACAGCAGACGTCTGCCAGGCGACGAGATGAGAAGCAGCATTTAAATAAAGACTGGAGGGAGCAGATACGGAGGGATATATCTGGTTCTAAATACTCACAGTTATCGGTGTTTTCTCTAAATTTCTTGCTCATTTGAACACATTTGTCTCATAATTTCTAATGTTAAACAGATGTTTGACGAGTTCACATAAATCAGTTCAAATTGTTTCTGAAATAAAAGTTTAAAAGTGTGAAGACTTTAGCGACATCTAGTGGTGAAGTTGCAGACTGCAGCCACCTGAATGCCCGTTCACTGACCTTCTGAAGCTGAAGTGGCAGCAGAAACTTGCAGAAAATCCGGAGCCGCCGTTTGTTTTTCTTATGTTTGAGCGACTGAAGGATCGCGGTGATGCAACACGGCGGAGTCTGCGGAGGAGGACTCGCTCCCTCAGGTGGGAAAAAATACGTCTACGGTCGTGAGAAAAAGAAGAAAATATACTGTAAATATTAAAAAATATTCTCTGCAATTCCTGCTAAAGCTCTGCCAACAGTTGCTCCCTGATCTCCTCACAACTCAAACTTTTAATAATTAATGTCTCAAAAATAAAAGTTTTCAGATCGTTTGTCGTCACTCCTGCAGGTACAAACCTGAAATCAGTCAAAACAAACAAAGGTTCTCTTTTAAAAAACTAAACTTCTAAATGTGAGTTTTTTGTTATTCTGCAACGTTTTTGAGTGAGAACGTTTGTTGAAGTTGTTGCAGGATAAAGTCTGCAAACACTCAGTGAACATAATATATATATACAAAGTAATTTACAGTAGCTGTTTTCCTCTGACTGTTGTATGCTGATGTTTGTATTTATGTGTTTTTCTCAGCAGCTTTCACAATACAGTTATTTCCAGACTCTTGACATCGCTCAGCTAAGGTTGAAGAAAAAGCGGTAAGTTTATTGTGAAGCACTTTCAACAACGCAGCAATTGAAAAACTATTCATGAGACGTTTTCCTTTCAGATCTTTTCCTGCCGCAGTTTTCTTTCTTCGCCTCGTCGACCCTCAGTTTGGGTCAACGAGGCTTTTCACGCAGGTCACGAAGCACAACAGGATGTTAATCACTTAATCATATCACACAGCACACCTGAAAGAGAGCACATGTTTTTTTATGCTTCTCCACTCCTCAACCGAGGTGTTTCCATGGACTTATCTTCTTCTAGCGCCTCCATGAGGTCAGAGTTTCACTTTTGGACAAACAATGTTTAAAGTTTCCTTGAAATGATAAACTGAAGATGAACCCTTTTTATTTAAAAAACTCTGTGACCTTTTCTGACACCAAGATGAACGAATCCACTCAAGAAATTTAATAAAATAGACTTTTCGGTGTCACACATGTTCATGTTTCCTCATCACGTAGGTCACAGCCCAGTTTTGAAGTGCAGCAATAATTAAAAAGCATCTGTTTGCTGGCGAACGAGCTCTTCGCTCCCTCTCCTCGTCTCATCTCGGAGTCCTCCAGGCCGGCTCCTCTGGCCTCTTCCTGCCTCTGTTTGTGCGCCTGTTGTTTGTTTGTGCTCAGAGGTGATGTTGGATCTGCTCTCTTGTCTGCCGTGACTCATCTCCAGCTCCAACAGCACAAACTCCTCTCGACAGCTCGCTCAGCGTGTTGAAGCGAAGGCTGAAGTGTCTTCGTGGAGAGTCAGCCGGCTGCTCGTCGGACCTCTCAGCATCCTGGGCGAGATGAAGGTGGGCGGACTGTGTCGCTGCGTGCTGCGACAGCAAACACTTCATCTCTCCATTCACTTTGTGATTTTTTCCAGTTTGTGAGGATGCTTAAGAGTCTGGCACCGAGACTGAAGACACACTTGCAAAAAAAGAAGTTGAGTGTGACTCAGTGTGAATTTTGCTCGCGTGAGGAAGCTTCTAACGAGTACGACTTCGACTACGAGGACGGAGCCGTTTCCTGCGAAGACAAAGGTTTGAAAGCAAATATGTTTGTGACTTGTGAGAGGAGAAACTCGTGACTACAGTTTGTCTCTTTGTTTCACTCACTGACATTAAACTCCTCTTCTGAAATAATGTAAACTAAAAAAACAAACAGACAAAACAAAAAAGCAACAGAAAAACAAGATACGGAAAAATGGATTTAATTCCTGAAATGATTTTTAAACTAATTTGCAATTTACAGGCAAAGATTGGCAGTTAAACACACTGAAACTCCTCAATGCACAAGATGCAAACCTGGTGTCACTGACTGACCAGTTTAACCTTTAACCTCCTTCTTGGAGTCAAGGTTAACAAAAACTACAGAGAAACCACAGAGACTGAAACACAAACAGCTTTTCAGTTTGTAATTTTGCTAATTTGATGACACACACTCACGATGGACAAGCTGTGAGTGTTTTGTGGACACACACATCATCAGATGTAAAGAAAACATGAACAAGGCGTCAGCTGTGTCCTCAGTCTTGCATCATAACGTCAAATCCATATCTGAAAACACAACACTAACACTTTGCATGTACAGAAGCAGCACTGTGGCAAAAAAGTGGCATTTCTGAGAATTATTTTCATTAATAACCACATAACAAACAGTGAAACTAAAAAACTGTGTCAAACATCTGGAAAAAAGGTGAAAACTGGAGTTCAACATGTTAAATTAGCCAAAGCACTTTTTTTTCTTGTGTTTTTGTTTTGAGCAAAATAAAAAAAGGAAAGAAAAACAAACAAACAAAAAAAGTGGAAGAACTCAGAACATGAAGTTCTTTCCCTCTCAGTCTGCTGCTGCAGCCTCCTTCCTCTCCATCACTGGAACAGCAGCATCTTCACTGTTTTTTCCGAGTTTCAGCAGAGAGTTCAGGTTCAAGAGGAGGGAAGATCGTTTCGCCTCCAACTCTGCTTTCTTCATCCGGCAGAGACCCGGAGCGGGCGAGGATTAGATCCACCACGGAGAATTTCATCTCCTTCAACCTCCTTTTTTTTTTTTCTTCGTTGGTTCCCTGCTTTGGTTTTTTTTTCTTCAGCAGTGTTTGAGTGGGCGATCATAGCACTGATCAGTTTCAAGCACTGACGGAGTAATGGTAGCTTTCAGCGTCACTTTAAGGCCCATTTCCTGTGGATGATGAAACTGTCGTTCACGCTGCACTGAAGCAGCTCGTCGCCGTGGAGGGAAAAACCTGTTTCAGTCCGCAGCATCCGCCGCATTCACTGTCATACCGTTCAATTCAGCGGGAATACGGCATTTAACTGCTGCGAGCAAACAGCTGGAT
>JAQNCA010000032.1:24256867-24267140 GCA_029783725.1 Acanthurus tractus | reverse complement strand
GCGAGTTTCCTCCAATCAGTTCCGAGTGATTTATCAATCGACCAACCGACCGGAGCGAAGAGGAGCGAAGAGGAGCGAAGAGGAGCGCCTGCTGGACGCCTCGCCTTCATGTTTTCCTTCTTTCTTTCTCAGGTTGTGTTTGGACGCCTGTGATTGGCTCTGGTGTGAGTCGCTCAGGTGGTCTCCGCCGCAGGTCTCTGGATCGATTCCTCCGCCTGCTGCTCCGACGCGTCAGTCAGTTACAGCAGTGCCAGACCAGCAGTGTTGCTTGTTTTAAGTATCATGTAGAGACTTTTGAGGCTGTTTGGTTCAGATGGTTGGAGGTAAAACGTCACAGACACCTGATAAAAATCTGAAGCTTTGTCTTTACACCTCACAACTTATTTAACAATTAAACATCCGTTCTTTGTTTAAGCTTCACTGATCTGATCTGACTCAGTTTGATTGATTACCTTTGAATATTGAACCGTTCAGAACATCAGCTTCTGGTTTAAAGAGACATTTTTAGTTTGACTTAAAAGAAATGAAAAGACTTTTCTGCCTGGGGGGAAATGAGATTCTGGGGAGAAAAAAAAATCAATATTTGCTATTTCTTTATTTTTATACTTTATACATGAAATGGCCCAATTAAAGGATACTAAAATTTTGGCACAGCACATTACATATCTGCAGTATTGTTGCCAATTCCTGATATTGGTTCATAACGAGTGTGAGATCTGCAGAGGAAACTTATCAGCATCACACAAACACAACGGTTCATTATCACCGCACTGCAAGCAGAGATTGACTCCATAATTTAATATTCTCATCAAAACTGTAAACTATGTGGGGCTAAAGACTTTATGCAAATTGATATTTGTTGATATTTTAACAAGACATCGCAGCCTCTGAGGGCTTTAATATTCATTACACACACAATGAAAAAACTGCTGCACTGAACAAACAGCACACTGATGATGTCGCTGAAGCTGAACATTTCAGTGTGGTCCTGATGTTTGTGCTGCAGGAAATGTTTGCAGATCCATGTTGGGAAACAGCAGCTCTGCTTCTTGTTGTCTGGTGTGTGCAGACTGTCGTTTGACCTGAGGTGACCTCTGGGAAACATTGCCAGTAAGTGGGCAAACAGGGAACGGGTCATTTTAGGGATCACTAAAAAAGGATTTATTAAAGTAGTAAAATGCTTAATTTTGTATGAATATAATAATCTCTTAGCTGTGCGAGGTTTGTGATTAATATTTAAAGGGTCAGTGGAGCATTAACGCAATCAGCACGTTAGTGGTTTTTAATATTTTTGTGTATTTAAATTTTTGATCTAAATGTGATGTCACATAAAGTCACACGATAGCTAAAATTATTAGGTTTTATCCTCCCAGAATCAATGAAAATTCTTTGGTTATTAGTTTGATTGAGAGTCAATCCTCCAGAAAAGAGAAAAGAATTTGGAGATTATTCAAACTTGTTTAAAGCTTTTGGTCGAGTATGTTAGAATTTGAAGAGCTTTAGGTTTTAATCCATCTAAAATAACTTGGATTAGTCTGTTGATAACTATGATACACAGCAGTCTGCGTATGTTAGATCAGGTTATAATTTCATTCAACTCTTCCTGGATGAAAAATGTGAAACTCTGGTGTTTGGAGGAGTCTTATCTGTGCAGAAAGTTTGGAACTTTCTGGGAGGTCTTTACATAACGGACTTCATTATCGGTGTAACAGACGTTGAACCAGCGGCTGTGCTCTCGCTCGAGAGGAAGGTTTTGTCTGAACTGGATGGAGGCTTTGTGTGTCAAAAGCTATTCTTCCCCCTTCTCCTCTCCTCCTCTCCTCCTCACCTCCTCCTCCTCCTCCTCCTCCTTTAGTCCTCTGGGCCAATTTTTGCAGGCAGCGGGGGACGAGAGGAATGAGTCTCCTCACAGCGAGGTGTGGCGCTGAATGGAGAGAAGATGATGAAGGCTGGAGAGAGAAAAGAGACAACACCTCACTGTTTGGGAAACTGAGTGCAGAGGAGCTTTCTTTGTCAGACTCGAGAGCACAGATTTCATTTTTGTTAACTGACACACATATTTTCTCCTTCTTCTTCTTCTGCTTCCAGTGGACTCTACGGTTGTTGTTTTCTTTTTTCGCCGCATCTTTATTTTAGCAGAGAAACCCCTGTGATTTCTTACAATAACCGCTACTTAAATGTTTTATATTCAGATCATTGTAGATTTGCTCTGGATCAATAGAACACTTGGATCTTTAAATTAAATAATTTAAAACCAAGCCTTAAGTGCCTCCTCTGGTTCTTTGTTTACTGAAACAT
Organism: Acanthurus tractus; assembly: GCA_029783725.1. NCBI lineage: Eukaryota > Metazoa > Chordata > Actinopteri > Acanthuriformes > Acanthuridae > Acanthurus > Acanthurus tractus. The sequence goes on along the minus strand of JAQNCA010000032.1, from coordinate 24,264,842 downwards.
TAATGGTTGTGTTACTGATAAAAATAAGGCTAATCTAGTAAATAAAGGAAAATTCTTGGAGGTTTATTTTTGTGTATTAAATGAAAGAGACAATAAGAAATGCATGAAAAACGAACACTTTATCAAACCACCTACTCAAACCTTGACCCACGGTGTCCCTCAGGGCTCAACCTTTGGCCCACATCTGTTTAACATTTGCATGCTCCCACATCGTCCCATCATACTAAGAAACAACTCTTCTCGTTATCAATATGCTGACGACACTCAGTTTTACTTCTCTCTTTTATCCGGTGACTTCACTCCTGCAGAATCACAAAAAAGTTTTGCAACATTTGCAAATAAACCACAAGATTTCTCTACGAAAGGGGTCATTTGTTTCCATGAGATGCAAAACTTTGGGAAAACAAAAACAGATTTATAACTTCAGACTTAAGTTTAAATAATCATGTAAAAGCAGGATCAACAAATAATATTTATTGCAATGGTGGACTTTCTGAAAAGATTGTCAAAGTGTAATGATCTGAGGATAACAGAAAGAACAGCGATGTAAAAAATAAAACTGCAGTGTGTGGAGGTTATTCAAAAAGTCGTGTTCTCACTTTAATGTCGTGTTTTCCTGGTAGGTGGCGCTCCACTCGGCTTCACTGATTGTTCTCAGGGGCTTTAAACCGGCACCAGGAATGAAACTTAAACTGCATTTTATGAAATAGATCCTGTAGACAAACCTCTCTTTGTGCCTGTGTGCTCGGTTTAGTTTATTTAGTGTTCAGAGACAAAAAGCTTGACTACACACCTATTCAGAAAACAGAGAGAAGAAACCACACACACACACTCACACACACAGCAGGTTGTGTCTCTGCTTGTTTTCAGCATTGATCGCAGAGATCGACCTGCTGAGCCTCACAACATCCCGTCAGTAACCAGTCAGCAACTGACGAACTGCTCCATCGATCCTCTGCTTCACTGACTGACTGATTAAAAGCCCGACATGACTGTTTCCTGCCTGTTTATTAACTGACTGACTGGTTTCCTGTTCGAACGGCGCCGTGGCTGCACTCAGCCTGCAGCTGTGTCCTGTTTAAAACCTGCATCTGCTCCATTCGTCCTGTTCCTTCTGTTTTTCATCATTCACCTCCAGTTGTTTTTTTCTTGAAGGATCAATGAAGGTTCCTCCTAATGTTCCTTAATGTTGAGGCTCAGATGGGGAAGGTGTCCTGTACACAGCGGGTCGCAGGTTTGATTCCCATCAGGGGAAAGAGCTCAGACTACCAAAGGGTTAAAAGGTCGATGGTTCGCAGTGTGACTGCACTCGATCGACAGGTTTATAAAAGCTCCAGACTGGCTGAGAAACGTTTCCATGGATTTATGTAGAGAGGTATCTCTGAATTTTGAGGAGCTTTAAGGTTTATTGGACGTTTCCTGTCTGTTTTTGTGAGAAGACGATGGCTGCACGGACGTAATGTGATGGCAGCCTCCTTTCAAAGAGAAATTACAGCCAGTTTATTTACACCAAACTCACATTCATAACATTTCTTCGACCTTTTAGTGGGTTGAAATTCTGTTCAATTTTCTCATCAAGTGTTTGGGTTGAAAGCAGCCCCGGGCTACAAAAACACATCAGATGGAGAATTTCACACATTTGTTTTTACAGAGAACCTCAGCCTCTGCCATAATGGTGAAATACCAGTATGTTTTAAAATGACTGATGTTTTTGTGGACTGCTAATGATAAACTCTCCGCCTGGTGAAAATAAATGAACAGGAGGGGAGGTGGCGGAGTGCTGCTTCTTATTTATTTCTCTGGTTTTTTATCTGCGCAGGGCTTCAGTGCTGCATGTTTTCACGGTGAAGTGGTAATTTCTTCGGGCGGTAGCGGATTGTTTCCCACCTTTGCTCGCTCGTCCTCCCACTCAGAGCTCGTCTGGAGCTCAACGCTGGCATTTTTAAAGCTGTTTTCTTGTGGCTTTAGTTGGCGAGGGCGAATGCACAAAGACCCTGCGAAATCACATAAAAACCCCTCTTTGAAATTCTTCAACCAGTGCATGCTTTTTAACATATGTTAGAAATGCAGGGAGAGGCAATCATGTGAGAAGAGGATCACATTAAATCCAACACACGGTTAAGAGCAAGCAGACCAGAATATACCCTATGGTATTTTTTACTCTATTACAGTATTTATTTAGCAGCTAAACATCCTGCATTTTGTATCCGTCCATCTAAAATTAATATGAATATAATTAAATAAAAAGAAGAAATCTGTAGTGAGTTTTGGTTTTATTGAACCGCTGTCATTGTCTGAGCACTGAGCTCTTCATGAGATTAATATGAATATTTTATCTTTTGCACATCAAATCAAGTTGTGCTTTCTTGTCGCCATTAATGACTTGATTGATTTGTCATATTTTGATCCAAAATTCATGTTTCACAGACAATGAAACCTACTGTCTTTGTTTGTCCCTTTGCTTTTTATTTTCTGTAGAACCATCATGAATTTTTTTGGTGCTTTTTCAGTTGGATTGAACTGAGAGTTTGTGTCGATAAAAATGATCCAAAGAACATCTTTAATGTGATTAACTGGGTAAAAGTTTAGTATGACTGTAAAATTTGGAGCAGAGATGTACCGAGTGAATCTTTGCTCCTCACAGGAGGAAGTGAGGTCACTTTAGTTTGAAAAGGGGTTTGTAGCTCCGCCTCACTGCTCCTGCATGAACGAGAGGAAACTCCTGATGGAAATGTTTTGAAATGATCCTTTAACACAGAGTTTAACCTTTTACTGATGATCACTCTACAGATTTCCTCTTGTGTTCCTTTTCTTCTTTAATTAGTCTTAACATTTGTAAAGAGACTCAAACATTTGTTCCAGCCTCTTCATACCCACAATGCTCTTTCAAGCTCAGAGGGAGAAGGAGGGGAGGGATGGAGATGGATGTATATTAAATGAAGGTGAAGGGACCCAAAGTTTGATGATCTTTTCCAGTTTAATTGGTGCCTTTACTTTATTTTTTTCTTAAAACACTCCTCCTAACAGAAGTCAGCATGGTTCCTCTTTTGCCCAAATTTCAGCTGCAGCGATGTCATGTTGGCAGAGCTGAAGGAGCAGAAAAAGCTCTCATTATTCACTGGGAAAACTTGAGGGTTCATGAATTAGTCCAACATGGTTTTCTGCTTTGGTAGTCACAGCTGAAACTAAGTGTAGCTTTTTTTTTCTTTGTAACATTATTAACACGGTGACTCAGACATCAAGTCGGCTGCATTCACTGTGAGAGTGTTAATACTGGATTCTTTCATTAGGCTGAATGGAAAAACGGCCTTTTAACCCATTTACATCACATATGCTGTCACACTGTGAATCATTTCAACAATACAAAGAACAAAAAATGTATATCTTCTCATTCTGTTATTAAACTCTGCTCATGTTTTACTGCTGTATAACAACATGGTGCGATGAGCTGCATCCCCTCATCACATGATAGCAGTAACTATCTTCATCTCATGCAGTTGGAGAGGTGAGTTTTATCGGTAATAAAGTTGTTGAAGGTGCTTAAAGAGGCAAAATATCTTCTACCTGTAAATGCAGGTGAACATCACACGTAACTCTCCATGTTTGTTATGACACGTCCCCTTTTCAGCCTTCCAATCAGCTTCTTTCTGAAGTTTTGTCCTGTCACTTTGTTAAGCGTGAGTTCGTGTTTGTGTTGTTGATCCTGCAAACAGCAGAGCTGAAACTGTCCTCTCGGCTCTGAGTGCATGAACACGCAGGAAAACGGTACGTTTTCCTGAGCGAGTATGGATCAGGAGGAAAGTGGGTGGTGCACTTATCAGAAGGTCAGTTCCTCCAGTGTGCATATCAAAGTGTCCTTGAGCAAGACACCGAACCCCAAAGTGCTTTCAACCTCTGAGTGTGTGTGTGTGTGTCTCCTTTACTTCGGATGTGCAGGTTGGCTCTTTGTAAAGCCATTACCTGAGTGTGAACGGGTGAATGTCGACATGTATTGTAAAGCCCTTTGAGTGGTCAAAAGACTACAAAAGCTCCGTATGAAAGCATCCATTTACCTTCATCCACCTCAGCCCTATAAGCCCAGAACGCTCACAGCGAAACTCAGGCTGTCGATCCGCCAGTTATAGATTTACTTCACATGTTCGCAACATCCTGTGGAATTGCAATTTGAAGAGCTTCCCGTGGAAGTTCCGCTCCACTAAACCTGCACAGGTGAAAACAAAGACTCGCCGGTCTCTCAGATTCAGTGAGGACGGATGCAAGTGTAGAAATGCAAGAACAGGAAATCGGTGAGACGTCAATAATGTCACAGGATCGTTGAACAAAACACCTGATGGCCTGAAGACACGAAAACACAACGTAAAGGATGTTAAACTCCTGTTTGCATTTACAGTCGTCTGATTTGAAAGGGTCGCACTGATGTTTGACAAGTGACATGTCGTACAGCTGACAGTCCTCACTCAGGCTGCGTGTCAACGATTTCAGATGCACACACACGTGCAGGTTTAAATTACAGAGTGTGGTCTGGACCCACTCTATATGTTAAGTGTCTTGAGGCAACTTATGCTGTGATTTGACCTCGTATAAATAAGATTGACTTGACTTTAAAATAATAACTTGACACAAATGTCTATATATGTATGTCTATATCTACATACACCCTCACACACACACAACCACACACACACACACACCATGTATCATGAAAATATTACAGTGAGGCAGAAGCTGCTGGCTGACTGCAGGATTCGCTTCCCTCTTTTGATGAAAACAGCTTAAAACAAGTGAACATGCAGCCCGTTAATGAAGACGTGTGTGTGTGTGTGTGAGTATGTACGTGCATAGGTGTGTGTGTGTGTGTGTGTGTTTGCTCTGCTGGACAAAATACATTTCCTGTGAATCCGTACATATCTTCCATTTTGTGTTTTCGTCTTCTTTCATCTTCGGGAAGCTGATATCAGGTCTTAACGAGCGCTCTGTTGCTATCGTCATTAGCGCTAATGCTTATTATTGTTGTTGTGCATTAAGACTCTCTGTACAACATAAACAGGAGAGGAAGGACCGGTCATTTGGAGAGAGTCGAAGGATCTGAGCTACATATTAATGTGGGTGAGAGAAGTCTCATATGTACAAAATGAGCCTGAACAACCTTTTTCTGTCTCTCAGAATCGGCGTTAAACTCGAACATCAGTGACACAAATTCTCTTGTTTTGTTGTGTCGTTCTGGGTTTATTATCAACACATTTTCTACGTGTTTCTGAATGAATTTTGTTTCTGTTTCTGCGTTTGGAGCCTCAGAGCAGCGATGTAAGAATCTGTAACTGATCTCCAGAAAATTCGCTCATAGCTGAGTTTGTACTGAACAAGAGGAAACCAGCTTTGAGATTGTAAACATAAAATTTAATATGAGTGAATATTTTCTGCTGAAAATCTGCAGAAAACGAACCTTAAAGATGCACGTTTGTGTTAAAGCTCAGAGTTCTTTTGCTAAATGTTCCCGTATATGTTTATAATATAATCATCCATCATTAAAATGTTGCCTGGCACATGGCAGCCCTGTTGGAGTGCATCCTCGGCATGCTAAACATCAACATAACTCTCAGATTGGCAGTGATATCTCCTCTCTGATTGGCTCTCGCGTTGACGGAAGGCTGCTGTTTGGACTGTGAGACAGCAGATATGTGGCACGAGCCTGATGTTTAAAATGTGAAGTGCTATGAGACGCACGTTATCTGTCTGCAGCTTATGGAAACTCTCCAGAAGGCAGCCTCCCGTATACATTATTTAGTAACCATGGCAACACATTTGCATGCAAGTGCGGGGATTTTCCTTGAAAATATCAAACATTTAAAGGAGTTAAAGCAGAGGTGTGCAGTGCTGTGTCATCCTCTGCAGACTTCGGCGGCTCCCTATCGAAAGAACATCGTACTGTCGACTCTTTTTGACAGCCAACCGTCTCCTACACACTCCTTCACAGGGACCCTTGTTGTTGTCGTCTTGACTGTAGCTGACCATCATGAGATCAGGTCACGTCCCTGTCGTAATAAATAACGTCTCCACAAGCTCTTTGTGACACCAGAGAAGATAAACAAGCACGTGAGACTCTGGATCCAGTGGCATTTGGTTGGTGATGATGCCCTGAACTGATATGCATCCATCAATATATCTATTATCCATGACTGCTCATCCTGTGCAGGGTCACGGGGGGGCTGGATGTGATTCCAGCCGACATTTGGCGAGCGTCGGGGTGCACCTTGTACAGGTTCACAGCCAAGATTTAAAAAACCTCGACGCTCTCGGCTTAGCTTTAAAGGCAGCAGTGTCTGACAGGTGTGTTAAATGTGATTATGGTTGTGGCAACATTCACAAAGTAAATCTGGCCCATCCAGGTTTGCTAATTAGCTAATTTGCTTTAAAAGGTCAGTGACGCAAAAATAGATTTTGTTGCAGGAGACAGAAAGCAGCAGCACAATGAAGGCAGACATTTTAAAGCCTCGTCCATCTGAACGCCGTCTGAAGCACTGAGTTCGCTCTCTGTCAGTGTGATTTGGGTGAACTGACCCTTTAACTCGCTCTGTGCCGCTCTGTGGTTGAACATGTTGAAGGTAGAGAAGCTTGTGTAGCTGCTCTGCTACCTGCCTCCCCCCCCACCCTCTCCTCTCTCTGTATGAGAGTGAAAAGCTCTTTTTGTTTAGCACCAAGTCGCCCTAAAAAACTACAATACCAGGAGACATGTTTAATATTCCTCTCTGTACATCAGATATTTTCTTTTGCATGAAATCAGATATTTGCCCCGTTAATATTTTGTAGCTTCCATTATGCACAAAAAACATTTTATACTTAGACCAAGAAAATGATGCCTGCGAGGTGTTTCTCTACAGGGGCTGCAGCCGCACCGAGGGGGCCGGGGCTCACAAAGAGCCACAGTGACCCCTACAGGAGGAAGGGGGAAGGAGAACAGGGGGAGACGGAGGGGCTGAGGCTGGGGGGAGGGAGGGAACAGAGAGGAGAGGAAAAAATAACCAGAGGGAGAGAAATATAAAAGAAGAGAAATAATAAAGGGAAGACAAAGAAAAGATCAAAAAAAGGGAAGAAAAGAACAAAAGGGGACAAAAGAGACGAACGGAGGTAAAACATTCAGAGAGGAACGAGGTTTGAAGGAATTTTGATAATTTACTCTCCCACTGAAGTGAATTATTCATTTTCATTTATTTTGCTTCTGAATGTTGAGAAATATTAACATTTGCAGCGGACTCGCTCTGTCGTGCCCACGTTTGCTGGGGGAGCGGAGAAACTTGATGCCCCCCAGAAACCTGCCAATTTATTTTTTAAACGAAGGTTATTATTGGAAATCAGCCACAAAAAGAGTCACATTAAATATCTGAGCTTTGCTGAACCCAAATGAAGCACATGGCAGGTTCAGCCCCCTGAGATGCATGATGGATTTCCACAGGAAGGTCCAGATAACAAGCAGCTAGAAGAGTTATCAATAGATACGGAGACAGTTTCAGAGATGTAGATATAGATTCTGTAGATCAGAGGAGCCGCAGGAGGAACCAACATGGATGGCTATTAAAACTGCAGACAACACTTTCAAATGATGAAGCAACATGAAGGAAAGTAAATCAACAAATCAACAAAGTGAGTCATTTATCATCAGTAAAAAAACAAAACAAAAACGAGAGCACATTGATTTCGAAATGAAGGACGCTGATTCTGGATAATCCAAAGAAAACGAGTTTATCATTTGATGGTAAATGATTCCAATTAAAGGAAATTTCAAAGGATTCGGAGGCAGAGCTGATCAGAGGGTTTGATAATTACACCGAGGTATATCACCGGAGAACAAAAATGGCTCATTAGGGTTGATGTGTTTTCAAATTAATTACATTCCAACAACAAGCAACATATCAAATGGATTATTTTACGAAAAAACATCAGCCTGCAACATAACGACTTAATTAAATTTAACTATGAA
>JAQNCA010000032.1:24162197-24172238 GCA_029783725.1 Acanthurus tractus | reverse complement strand
AAAAATGCTGTGATGCTATAATGTGCATACTTTATCAATCAATCTATGAATATGAAATGAATATTACAGATTTAAAAGCTCCAATATTTGGAGAAAAAGCTTGTGAAATATAAGTTGCACCAGAGAAAGTGGAGGACATAAATTTATCTAGTTGGACGGTTCAAGTTGTGAAAATTAATTAGGCTTTCGCTTAAAACCGCAGTGATTCTGCCTTTTCAATCCAAAACAGGTGATTACTGCTGCGAAATGACTGAGTTTAAGTTATTTTGAACTCCAGTTGGTATCGAATGTCGAAGCCTGAACTTAGAGTCAGATTTGATTAAAGTTTGTTGGACACCAGCCGTCAAATCAAACCCACTTCTACGTCTTTGTTGTTTCTGACGGTGAGTGTCTGGGCCGGTGTGTGTGTCTGTGTTGGTTTAGCTGCCTGATCGGAGGATACAGCTGATTCCAGCGACGCTCAGGTAGAAAGCGAACAAACATTTTCTCTTTTTTCTGCTCGGTGTTACAGTGTGAGAACCGAGTCGCTGCATCCGTCTCACTGTTCACAGCTTTCTGCTGACAGCTCTGTTATACAGCGGATACACACTGCACACCAGGGAGGAAACACACACATGCACTGCTGAAGGTAAGCATGTGTGTGTGTGAGTGTGTGTGTGTGCTCGAATGCTATATGACTTTGTTTCGGCCATGACATTTGTGTGTTTTTGCATGTGCATGCCGCTGCAGTGACAGGAAATGGCCTCTACGTAAAAGCCTATTCTTCTCTGGCCAGTTTCCTTTCTGGACAGAATCTGAAATATGGACGAGAGAAAGGGGGTCACTGTGTGTGTGTGTGTGTGTGTGTGTGTGTGTGTGTGTGTGTGTGTGTGTGTTAAGGTGGAGGTGAATAGTAAATCCCCCTCCTCGAAGGCGTCCAGCAGGCCTCTTCCTCTGCGACCTCGAGGGACGAGAGACGCGTCTGAAGCCTGCAGAGTGCCAACTGGGCCGTCTGCGCAGAAAGGCATGCTGGGTAAACAGAAGAAGGCCTCTTCCTTTCTCTAATTGGACTCACGTGAGGATGTCGGACCTGCCCAGGCTCTTTGTTCTCTGTCTGCTGGGTGGTGGCAGCAACTTTGCCCCCAGTCATGAAGGTGTGTGTTAAAGCCAGCACAAAGTTTCTGTGGTATAAAAGTGTTAAAACTGTTGTTTGCTTCTCTGATGGTTAATAAAAATCCAAATGTTTTTTAGATGACTCTTTAAATGAGAAACTTTGAAGTTCTGAATGGGTTTTCTGCCTCTACAAACAGCACCCAAGAGAGGATCCATCTTTGTTTTAGTTGTTCGAACCAATAAAACCTTGATTTTAATGGCAGTGAAGACCACAAACTCTTTAAAGATGCCAAACATGAAATGCTAAGTTTCATTTTTCTTTGTTTGGCCAGTCAGCGCTGGATTTTTAAATCCACTGTTTATGTATTTCTTTAATTTTCTCAAAATAATTCCATAAAAAGCCAAATGTCTTATTTTTTTCTTGGACAGGATGTAACTGGAAGTAATCTCATTGCAACACTGTTGTAATGACAATAAAGAACTACTCTACTCTCTAAATGTATAGTCTTACTTTAAAAAGAAAAAGGTAGTATATATTTGGGACAATTGTTGTGGATGAATGCACATTGAGCTTTTAGCAGCAGGGCGGCTGAGTAGGACTGACTTAAAATAAACTACAGCGTGTGTGCAGCACAACAATGCAAACCCGGGGGCCCTGCAGTCAGGTTTGAATGGGACCACCAGCACTCTTTGTTTTTTAAGTCAAGGAAAGTCTAAAGATACATCTGGTGTACAGCCATCAGCCAATCAATTACAGTTCAGTGAGGAGCCCTGATCCATGAGAGCAAGAGGCAAGTTTCAGTAATGAGTAAATCCACAGGAAATCTGAAGCTCGGCCCACACCAGCAACCCACAGACGAACTCTTTAAACCTCTGCCATCGGATAAAAAACACATCCGACCACAAATTTAACCGCAAATTGATTAAACCGCGCTCTCCGGCGTTGGAGGCTCAGTGGGTTGAAGCTGTGTTCATGCAGCGTCTGTATCTGACAGGCTGCGCTCTCGTTCTGCATCCCGCTCTGTTTTTCTTTCCTCCTGCAGCAGCTCAGCAAAAAGTGATTTTCGGGTCATTTGTAAGTGACAGAGCAGCGTGTCGGAGTGGTGTTGGTTTACACTACAAACACATCACAGCTCACTTTAGCTGGCCTCGAGCCCCCTCAGCCTCCTCGGACCCCCCCACATCCCACAGAGCAGGAGTGGAGTTCAGCCTCCTCGTCCTCCTCCACTTCTGCTCCCAATATGAATCTGATATGTGATATTCAGTAAAAAAGGCCTGTCGAGCTTCTCGGGGGGGATTACTGTGTGTGACACATGAGCACCTAAATAAACTCACTGCTGCTCGGCTCCACAGTCATCCGTCAGCTAGTTACACCACACACACACACACACACACACATCCACCCGACACCGGCCTTCAGGCTGTCTGAGTAAGTCATCATACAGGAGGCTGAAAAAGCAAAGAGGCTGCTGGGAAAGTGTAAAAGAAGCTGGTCTGTGTGCGTGTGTGTGTGTGTGTGTTTTGTGGGGGGGCTCTTTGCTCTGCACTCTCTAATGGACCTCACTTCAGATTAATCTCCTGCAGGGGGGATACTTAATTACTGCAACACTAACTGTAAGCACATGTTGAACTGGATGTGATCACACGTTTCAGACGGAGGTAAATTACATTTAAACGAGCGCCAGCAGCAGCACATTAGCCTTAATGTTTAAGATGTAGTCAAGAATGTAAATAAGAAGACATTAAAAAGTCATCATGCAGGTTCGGTTAAATCATTAATGTCCTATAAATGAACACATTTGTCAGAATCTGTTGCAGTGAAACGACTTCAGAACATGTGATCACGACTTTGAGCTTTGTGATGTAAAACTGAGCAAACTGAGCACAGAGCTGCTGAATAAACCATGATTTTTATAAATTACATTGCAGCTTGAAGGTACATGCTAACTCCTCGGGTGAATTGTATTTGAGTTAACTCCTTGCAAAAGGCATCAGATGATGGAGGCTACTTTTAGTCGTGTTTGCATGAATGACCAACATATATGACCGTGTCTCTCACAAATCAACAACCAGAAAAACACATTTGTAACTGTATAATTAAAAAAGGGACTTCACCTGACACTCCTTTGCTTTTCTAAGAAGAAATGTAACATCAATACAAATCTACCAAGCTTTTTCACCAAAATGACATCAACATCAGTTTCAAAAATCAAACTTTAGACAAACTGTTTGAGTGAACTTCAGGTACCAAAGAATGTAGGTTTATTTTTACAGCCGTGACAATTAAAAAGAAGGGAGATACCACAACTAACCTGCACCTCTGGGGAAGCAGAAGAAAGCTCAATGGAGTCACCAAATGCAGCCATGGACAACCGGACCAGGTTACGAAGCATCTGCCGATGTTCTGCATCGTGGCCTCCTCTTCCCTCCAAGGTCTTTGGCCTCCTGAGGGTTGCCTGAGATGATGAACACAGTGATTCTGCCTCTTTGTCTTCAGGGCGAGTCTGACGCTTCAAGGTGCTTGAATGTGAGGCTGAAGATGACGATGATGAAGGGTTCCTGGCTTTTCGAAGAGTTCGGTACGACGTGGCAGGTGTTAGAGGCAAAGTGCCATCGATTTCAATGCTTGCGGGTTTCCGAAGCGTCCTGCTGTGGTGGTTGGCAGGTTGGGGGGCGTTGCCCTCTGAGTATGTGAGCGAATGGAAGCTCGTGTTCATGGCTGACGGTGCTAAGGTATACTGTCTTTCGGTCTGCTGATCTTCTGTAATCACTGGAGCTGGAGCCAGTGGTTGGGCCTCGCTATCATCCTCAGACGGCTCGTCCTTTCGTCCTCTGATGACGGGAATAAGCTGGATGTCGGACTTCCTGATGTTCTTCTGTGGGCGCCGCGGGTGGCGGGTGTAGGTAGACTCTGCCTGTCTACAGTTGTAAGCCCGATTGTCCCGTTTCTCTGGTCGGCAGAATGTTGTCAACAACGCAACTGCTAACAGAAGCAACAGACAAGTGGCACCGAGGCAGATCGCCATCATCATGGTGAAGCTCAGCTGTCCTCGGTTACCCGGTGACGAGTTCTTCAGATGGTCCTTGAGATTAATGAAAGTCACCTCCAGAGTTGCTTTGGTGGTGAGACTGGGACTTCCCATGTCAGACACAGCAATGTTGACCTTAAAGGTTCTGCCAATCAGCTCAGTTGCATTGGTGGTGTTTACAAACAGCTGGCCTGTAGTCTCGTCCATCCAGAACAATCCAGAGGGGTTTTCGTCAGTGATGTGGTAGCTGAGTTGTCCATTAAGTCCCGAGTCTGGGTCTTCAGCCTTTATGGTGGATGCCAGGAAGCCAACAAGTCCCTCTCTTACCGGGTGATTGATTGGCAAAGTAGGTGATTCCCCTTCCATGGCGTTACCCAACTCAGTCACAATCTCACCCTTGTCTGCATTGACAGGAACACTCAGAGAAGCCACACCTTTTCTTGGTTTAGGCTCCTTGATGACTGGGTAGTTGTCGTTCACATCTTGGATGTCAATTTGCACAGTGGCTGTGCTGGTAAGAGGTGGATGACCCTGGTCAACAGCCTCCACGATAAACGAGTAGTTATGGAATTCCTCATAGTCCAAAGGTTGCTGAACGCTTATGACACCACTGGTTGGATGGATGGAGAAAGAATGAGAGTTAGTTTCCGCTTCATTGGAGTTGCGTATGAAGTATGACACTCTTCCACTGAGCTCCAGGTCGACGTCGCTAGCTTCAACTTTGAGAGCGTGGTAGCCTGCAATGTTATTCTCCTCAAGGGATGTCTTATAGAGGGAGGTGGAGAACACAGGGGCATTGTCGTTCTCATCCTGAACTTGAACAAGCAGATGTTTAACACAAGACAGTGGTGGATCTCCGTAATCCTGAGCAATGAGCGTGATGTTATACTGCATTACTTTCTCTCGATCAAGGCTGCCGTTGGTTACAATCATGTAATTGTCGCCATGGATTCGTTTGAGGCGGAAAGGGCCTGATCCTTGCTGGATACGTGCCGTCACTTTGCCATTTTGTCCTGAATCAGCATCTGAGACCATCACCAGAGCAAGAAAAGTATCTTCTGATGCTCCTTCCAGCACAGTTGCCACAGGGGAGTTGGGTGGAGTCCAGGTCATGTGTATCCTTGGTGCGTTATCGTTTACATCACTAAGCTTGACGTGGACTTTGCAGTGGGTGGGGATAGCATTTGGCCCATGATCACGGGCCTGGATGATTACTTCATAAGAGGTCTGGACCTCGTAGTCCAGAGGTGCTTTGAGACTCACAGCTCCAGTTTGTGGATCTACAAAGAAGATTCTCTGAACTTCCGGACGTGTGTGCTTACTGAGCGAATATTCTACCTCCCCATTGGCACCCTGGTCTGGATCGGTGGCCTTGAGGTTGATGATGGTTGTCCCGCGGGCCGTATCCTCAGGAAGTTCAACACTAGGAGTGCTGTCCTCAAATGTAGGGCTGTTATCATTTGAGTCCAGAATATTAACACGGACTAATGTGCTCCCAGACCTGGGGGGGTTTCCTTTATCCCATGCCACCAAGGTGAGATCGAACGAGGCCTGAACCTCCCTGTCCAGTTCTTTTATCACCACCAGCTCTGCCTGTTTTGTGCCACCTGGGGCAACTGTCACATCAAGAGCAAAGTGCTGGTTGACCGACAGCGAATAGGTCTGGAGGCCGTTAGGACCCGCATCAGGATCCACCGCCCGGTCCAGAGGGATTCGCATCCTGAGGCTAGCCGTCTCTGAAATCTCCACTTCCTGCACTGTGCTGGGGAAGCTGGGACTGTGGTCGTTCTGATCCATCACCTCTACGCGAACCCTCAGGCAGTTCACGGCACCGCTTTTCCTGTAGAGGACGCTGAAGGCCACCTCGCACAGGTCCGACCCCCGACACAGCTCCTCCCTGTCGAGCCGGCCCTGGGTGGAGACGACCCCATCTCGAGTGCTGACAGAGAAGGGAAGGGCTTTTTCATGTTCCACTACCTGGAAGTCCTCCAAAAGACCGCCTTCATCCCTCTGTCTGAGGTCGTCCACCAGACGGCCGACCGGGGTTCCCGCAGGCTGCTCCTCCCAAACCCGGTACTGGATAGTTATTGATGACGGTTCAGAGGAGTGAGTGCCAGAGCAAAGACTCCAAACCAGGAGCAGAGCCAGCAGCATACTGAAGTGACGTGATCTCCAGTCCAGTGGCTAATCAGACATTCCTATTAACAAGCAGAAGAGAAAAGACAAAAGATGTTTTTATTTTTTAAATTTGAAATAACTTTAAAATGAAATTGAAGAAAGAAGAAAAAAGAAAAAAAAATCTAAATGTTACACACATCATATAAAATGAAGATCAAATCTAATTTTTCTTTATAAAAGTATCTATAATTACTTTTCACAAGCAAAACCAAAAAAAAAAAACTGTCAGAGAAACTACTGGATTTGTAAAACAAACATCTGTAAATCTATAATTTAGATCTCATCCTCCCTCAGTTTCTTCTCTACCAGCCTTTCTCCGCCTGCTGTGGTTACTCACTCAAACAGCTGCCGGCGTTCAGTCTGTCACTTCATCCTCCTCAACTCAGGAAAGTTTTGCTCCGACTAACAAAGTTTGGACGTGGGCTCCCACATGCTAGAGGAGCTTCGGCCAATCCAGAGGGAGGAGGAGGTTCGTATGCAAATGTACTCAGCCTCAGACAAAGAGAAGCCCTCCTGCCCTGAGGAACCTCTGGAGTGCTTTTAAAGAAACACGACACCGCCTCTCCATTCCCTCTGCATAAACCCATCATAACCTGCAGTCTGAGACCTTAAATTATTCTGAAAATGTGTGTTAGGTTAAATCCCAGCGGGGCACAGCACCACAAGAGAAAATACATTTGTACTCCATAACTGTGACAAATGATCCGGTCTTCCGACAGCAAAAATATAAAAACAGATCAGCTATCATCTTAAATGTGAGGACTGTTTTCAGAGCTGTCAGTTATCAGAAACTCTCTGCTGTACAAAGAAAAAACCTCTCAGTGAAAGCAGACAGGCTGGCTGCTCAGAATACAAAGAGTAAATTATGATTGTTTTCTTACATCCACAGTTTGAAGTGTTTGCAGTCAAGGACGTCCCGCACAATGACAGCTTTCTCCGCTTTGAACAGGCGGCTGTTTTTCTTTAATGTCCTTGGAAATGAACATGATGCTACAAATGTTTTTACTCCAGAAAAACAATCCTTGAAGATTCAACCAGCTATTAAGTGAATGCTGAAAATGTAGAAGTTTGTCCTCCATGTGACAAAACTCACATTTCAGCTGTTTTTTCCCCAAATATGAATATAAAGAGTTGGACTCTTCATCTCCATCCAGCTCCTCATGGCAGGAGCTCATCTCAGTCATTCCTTTATACTTTCAGATTTGTTCATCAGTTAAAAAGTTCATTTGAATGCTTGAGGCGTTTCTGGACGTTTTATCTTCTTTCATGTAAACTTAAGAGACGAGCTGCAGGATATTGTGCTTGGCTGCGATACAAAGCCCAGTCTGTGATGTATATTAACTTAAAGAGCGAGTGCAAACTTGACTGTGATCATCTGACGCTTTTAAGGGCAAACTGATTCCTTTGTCTGTTAGAAGTGAAGTTTGAATCGATGAGACACTGAAGTGCAACTTTTCAAACTTACTAACACCGTCAAAGTTCTTGCAAAGACTATGAAAAAATGTTCTTTCTCTTCAAAAACTATGTGATGAAAATATTTCCGTCTCTTCTGTACAGCTGATGGCTCTGCTTGCGTAAGAAACCTGCAGACAAGTTAAAACCATTTAGACCAGTTAGAGCTCGACAGCTGCAGATCCACTTAAGTGAATGTCTTCCCAGCATGCACAGCGTTTATTTTTCATTTGGTCCCAAGATTATCCTTCAGGGTGAGCGAGAATCGGGCCGAGGAGGGTTCAAGCATATCACTTTCCCCTCAGCTCAGAGGGAGGGGGATTGTTTAAATCATGGAGACATCAGCACTGTCATCTGCCAATGAAAGACCTGTACTGGACAAAGAGACGGATGACTGGAGGAGAAACAAAGAGCAAAACCCTGCTGACGGGCTTTTGGTTCCTTAAAACCAGGGGTGACTGATCCGGTTTTGGTCTGATGTAGAAGGAGAAGAATCATACAGGTCCTGTTAAATGTTTGTGCAGTTCAACTGAGAGATTAAGCAGAAAGTTTGAAGTCTAACTTTCTGCTGGTATTCCTGGTTTTTGGTGAAACTGCCTGAGAAAACAGACATCAGCCTTCATGCAAGCAGAACTGGAGATTTGGACCCAATTAAAAACCTGATTTGGCACCTTTAGACTCCAAGTTCTTCCCCAAGATGAAACTGAGATTAATACTGAAAGAATAATATGTGAATCAAAGTGTAAATATTCTAAATAACCTTCAGTTTTCTGTTTGATGTCTGCAGTCGTCTGTTCAGGGACCCAAACCTGAGACACCCGGGCAGAGCAGAGGTCAGCCAATCAGATTAGATAGCAGCAAAGCAAACAGCGCTGACCTCCTGTCTGCAGCAAATCAACAAACACTCTGCGTGAGTGTGTGTGTGTGTGTGTGTGTGAAAGAGAGCAAATTCCCAGCTGAATAAGTTACAGACGAGTTTTTGCAGACCTCTGTTTCCAATTAATCCACCACCTGTATGAAGGTTTGTGTGGTCAGGATGTTGCAGACCATCAGTCTTCCTGCACGCAGCGACAACTTTCTCCACCTCAAGACTCACAAACCATCAGACGTTAACTCTTTAAGTGTTTCATCATTTGCTGTCACTCAGAATATTTTTTGTTTTTTTTCCTTCTTTAGCTGCCGGAGGTGTGTAAGTGAGACTTCACAGTTTAAACAGGAAGAAAAACTGAAACACAAACCAAACTAATGAATGAAGAACATCTGTAACAGCTGCAACGATTCAGCAGGTGAATGTTTTTTAAGACCTGCAGGTAAAGTTCATCCTCCTGTCCTTCAACATGGCTGATTACCAACAGACAGCTGTCTCAACCCACGGTTTGTGTGTGTGTTTGTGTGTGTGTGTGTTCTCTAAATGAACCCATTAGCAGCTATTAGTGGTGCATTCAACAGTAAATTCACCTTTTGTTTGGACTGAAGCCTGCTGAAAGCTAGAAAACCCTCCACCAGCAAAGAGTGTGTGCGTGTGTGTGTGTGTGTGTGTGTGTGTGTGTGTGTGTGCGTGTGTGTGTGCGTGTGCGTGTGCGTGTGTGTGTGTGTGTGTCAGTGGTTAAAAGCAGGATGTAGCTGATCTGCTGACCCACATGTTGCCTGATAAGAATCAGAGTGGAAGAAGACAAAAACCACACTCAGTATTGAGAGGATACATTGTGTGTGTGTGTGTGTGAAATCTCACTCCATTCATTTTCAGTATTAGCTCTGTGCTTTGTGACCTGAATTAATGTTTTCATCTAATTTGATTTGTAGAATTCATGTCTGACCCTGTTTCTGAAAAATGAAAATCTCAGTTCTTCCCTTCGGACTTGAAGATCAATCTGCAGACATTCTGTATTTTCTTGTTGTCATCAAAACCCCAGAGTCAAATCACCAGTGACCTGATTGCATGCTGTGTAAACTGTGCAAAAGGGCTTAACTTTATATCATTTACAAAAATAATAAAAAATGAAAAGCTGCAGTTCCTCCAGTGGCCACTGGGGACTTTCTCCACCTTCCAGCAGAAATAAAGGCTCCGATTGCTACAAAACACAGTTTGTCTCTTTAGTTAATTTCCACGACTGTCAGTTTTTAAACCATCCAATTCAATTCTTTTATTTATGCATAATTATGATGTGGCCACTTTGAGTGACAGCTCACAGCTCACACAATCACTGGTGGTGATGCATCGTCTCCCAGGCTCCGCCCTCTTGACTGAATATGGTCACCTCCAGAGCCGAGAAAGCGACGGCCATGATGC
>JAQNCA010000032.1:24081613-24092773 GCA_029783725.1 Acanthurus tractus | reverse complement strand
CTGTTCTCATTCTGACCAACCTGCTGCTCAGATAAAAGCATCATGAAGAAGTGGACAGAGGCGATGTGAGAGAAACCAGCCTCCCTCAGAAACTCATTCACACGTTCAGCAGCTGAAAACAGACCAAAGCTTACGTTTTTTCTCTTGTATTTTCTGCTTAAAGCTGCTTTATAATCGAGCAGAGTTGATTTGAATTTTTGAGAGAGCTCGTGTCTTTCCTCCAAGAGATGCCATCAAAACGTGTTTTGCTCCCGGCATCTACTTCCTGTCTTCCCGGCCTCTGCCAGGATATCAGACACGAGAACTTTTTCTCATAAAGAAGCTCATATAAAAGATCGAGTCGAGATAATCTCTGAGAGATCGGCGTGAACCCGTCCTGACCAGGCGGCTCGAGCCCACCGTTTCATTTCCTGTGCAGGCGGCGGTGCTGGCGAGCAGACGAGGACGTTGTAACGAGCCGCAGGCAGGTTGATGAGTCGATCAGAGACTCCACACGGAAACAGCTTGAGATGCTCATGAGATCTTCAGCAGGACATGTGATGAAACCAGCGACCCCCCGTTCAACGTGATCACAAAGTCACCCCGCGTCCAAAACATCTGATCAATACGGTGCTTTTTCCCATCAGTCCGAGCGCTCGTGTGACTTATGAGGGCGTTTTTTTTTTTTTTTTTGGCAAAGGAGGTCGTTCATTATTTAAATGAGCTCCATTTTTCAAACCCCTCCACCTCTAACAAATTACCCAGCAGCACTCTCATCCATCTGACCGGCTGCAGGGGGAGTCGATGATCCGTGCTGTGTCTCTGACTTCCTCTGTCTCGTGTTCTCCTCCAAACTGCTCTCACGTTCTCTGCATCATATGAACTTACATTTAAAAAACTGGATCTGAATCAGGAAGTTTAAATGAGAAATGTTAAACACAGGAAAGATAAACTCAGAACTGACTAAATATAACAGCAAAACAAAAACAGCTGCACTGAAAGTTCCTCTTGTGTGAGACGATGCAGAGAGAAGATAACCCGTTCACTCATCACCACCATCTCAAACATGGAGACATTTCTTGGATCACAGATGAACTTCAGCTTCAAATGTAACTGCAGAAAAATTCAGTGTGAAAATGACGTTCTGTCCCAGTTTCTCTCAGGTTCCTTCTGCCTGAAACTTCTCCTCAGAGAAGCAAAAATAGTTCAGCAGCATTCAGTCTTCTTTGTGATCCATCTTGATTTCTTTTGGAGATTGTGTTTCATTTGCTCTTCACCCTTTGGCTCAGTAGACAGTAGAAATCCCCCCCCAGCATGCAGGACTGGGCACAAACCCACAGCAGTTCAGATGTTCAAGCCCAGTTTGCTCTTCCAGATAAATACAACGTGACATCTTCTGGTTGAGGAGACGCCGTCTTCACGCTGTGGCCTCGGCTCCACATGATGCAGTTTTTTTTAACCTTTTGGTTCCCGAGGAGGATCCACTGAGCTTCCACACTGCGTTCCAGTTAAGCCGACATGATTCACTACAAACATCTAACCTCCTCCTCCTCCTGTGTGTCACTGAGCCTCAAACCTTCTTCAGAAGTTCAGAGAAACCTGAAGATTCCAGCCTGCAGGACAGAAATACAAAACATTTTAATTGTACTTTTCTTTAAATTATCACTGATGAGCTCCGAGCTCACTTCTGACATGATTTTAGAGTCTTTGCTTTATTTTATGGTTTTTATCTGCGAGCAAACACACGTCTCATCCAAAGAACAGACACATTTTACCCCGATGTTAGCCGGTCATGAATATATATTTTATAGGAACATGTCTCTGATGATGAGAAATTATAAAAACATGAACACAACTTCACTTTCACGTTACTTATATGATGATTAGTGTTTTGCTGTGTTAATCTGACACCTCGATGCTCCATCTCTCACCTCCACCTCTTTACATCTGAACCTTAATGAATCTGAGCCTCTGTGGCACAAAGACTTTGAGTAAAGTAATCAGCGATTGAACGAACAATGAGAAGACTGAAGCCGTTTGAGCACTTTGCCTCAATTTAACCTCATTTATCTGCGATGGAAACCTGTGAGCTGATCTCTGACGGAGTGATGGAGCGAGTGGAGGTGAAGCAGTGAGACAGGAAGCGAAGGAAAGAAAAGAGGAAGGATGACAAGCTCAAAGTCGAGATGTTTGCAAACTGACAGAACTGAATGTTTGAAAAAACGACAAGAAAAGAGTAGAGAGAATGAAATAGAAAAGAAAAAGTAAATTATAGAGGGAAAGTAGATAAAAAAGAGGAAAAGTAATCAGATTTCCTCAGGAAATATCACTCTAATGAAGGAAAAGGGAAAGAAAAACAGAGGGGGAGGGAAGAGAAACAGCAGAGGACATACGAGAAGGACAGCGGAGGGGGATGGATGGATTAATGGACGGAGGGATGGAGGGAACGAATGAAGGGTAAAGATACTGATGGGTCAGTGAGGAAATGCTTCGCCTCTCCGGAGAACGAACCAATAATGAGTTTCCCATTTCATCTCTCTCTGCCGCTTGTTGTCCCCCTCTGATTTCCCCACGACCACTTCATGGTCCTCAGGTCTTCTCCGGCAGTTTGTGAATGCTGGCTGACTCTCAAATCACAGCAGAAACATATTTTCAGTTATTATAAATGCAGAGTTTCAGTCAGATAGATTCAATCAGGCATCTGCTGCCTTCTCTGCCCGGCAGTGGAAAGTAGTTTATTACTTTTTACCTTTTATGTGAATTGCATATTCATGAACATTCATCTTCTGCACTGTGTTGACACTGTCCTGCTTCAGTGTATTTTATTTATAAAACATTTTATCCATAAAACAATTTATTATTTTCTATAAAGAACTCAAAATACATCGACAGAAAAGAGGAAATCCAGTCTTTTTATGCAGATCCAGTGTTAACAGACTTTCTAAAAACTATAATAGATTTTCAATAGTGATTATTACAAACTAAACGTCCACTTCACTGTTTCTTACACACACACACACACACATGCACCAGAACATATGGTGTGTGTTTGAGTGTTTTAACACAACGAAGCACACACCGCGGACGGTCTGACCTTAACCCGACTCCCCAGCGAGTCCTGGGGAACATTTCACCGCCGACCCCCCCCTCCTCCTACCAGCTGAGTGCTAATTTGTCATCCTCTGGTTTGCTGCCACCATGCAGCGCTGCAGGGCAATTAGGACCGCTGTATGAGTCTGCTGGGCCCCCCACCCCCGGGTCCACAGCACGAGGGGGGGGGGGCTTCAGTCAGCCACATTTCCTCTGAGTAATTTACTTCTCCATCACAAACGTTCTCTTTTGGCTCCTTAAAGAGGCCGTAATTCAGGTTTTATTGCCACATGGAGCTAAATGACCGCAGTATGTCTGCGAGGGCTGATGGGGCCGGTAATCAGGGAGATGATTGAATCATTAATGTTTAATGACCTTCCCGGCTTCTAAAAGTAACTTTGAGTTCTGTAATGATCCAAAAAAACCAGGAGCTCCTCACTGGAGTCTGCAGAGGAACCTTAAGAGAAACAGCTGAGGTCAATGAATGAAGAGTTTCATTGTCAAATTCACAACATTTTCATTCTTAGATTTAAATGAAAAAACAACAAGGTGAGATTTAAAAACAAAAATACATCTTCACCTGTTCCTGTAATTTATGAATCACGATCATGAAACAAATAAAAACAAAGAACATAACATTCATTTCTGCAAATACCGACTTACTCAAGATTATAAAATTTAAATTAAAATCTCTGCAATAAAAGTCACTGATAAAGAAGTAATAGATTACAGCAGACTGTGTCAAGCAGGAAAAACCAACACTGTCACCTCAACAAGCCTCTTTTTAACATTTTACCTGAGAGCCAACTATGGACTGAAGCTTATTAGCAGTCATTCATGCTCACTGACCCATTGAGGCACAAATGAGTTTGAATTGAAATGCTGTCAAGAAGGCAGATTTCTGTTCTTCCACTTATTTATTTGGTGTTTTGTGCTGAAAAAAGCCTCAGTTGTTCAGACTTGCCTTTCCTTAAATAATCTCCTCAGTGGTGAAACATGTTTAGCCATTATTTGGGCTTTTTGGCGAAGGAAAGGCGTTAGATGGCGAACCAGACCTGCCAGCCAGGCTCTCCTCTCGCCAGCGCCCGAGAGGCCGATCAATACCCAGATGAAGTTTTCTCTCTGCTGGAGAATCCATAATTCATACACGCTAAGGTGGTCCTGTATTTACTATCGATCAGGCGGAGGTAACAGCACAATATCGATAGGCCAGAGGGAGTCGCTTTCACGTCTGCAGAGCAGCTTCTGTGGCAGATAAAGAGCTGAGCCCGTTTTAGCAGAACTGAGTTCAGGAGCGAAAGGCAAAGAAAGTGCAGACGGAAACAAGGAAACCGGAGTCTTTTTGCAAGTAATTCAACCCTCAAACATCCATTCAACCTTCTCTGTGGACTGACCTGCTTTTTATTTCATTCATAACACATTTAGGTTACAAAAAGATGAAGCAGACACTCATGTTTGCTTCCAGGTTGGATCTGATTAGTCCCTGATTGGTCAGGTGACACTCACGTGACCTCGCTATAAGAAATTAAATGTTTACATCCATGAACCCAAAATTTAATAATGAATCACAGGTGTGAAAGACTTTGTTGTTCAACCTCACTCACACACGACCATTTTACAGTCGTGGTCATGTGATCGTGTGTTTTCAGTCTGGACGGGAAGCGTTTGCGTTTTTAAAAGCTGTTTTAAAATTACAACGAACAGTTTGAATGGAGCTTAAACTGCTCGCAAACCTCATCAACTAACACAAAAATTTCTTACCAGTTATTTCATCGCTATGAGTGAGAACCTCATGTTTTTCATGTTAAAAATGTCATTTTCGTCAGTGTTTTCTTGTATCTGATGTGGAAGAACAGCGCCCCCTCCTGGTTTTCGACTTAAAGTGGTTGAGCAGATTTCCTTCTAAATCCAAAAAGTGGCAGATAACCTTAAACGCAGTGTAATTGTGACTGTATATTGTTTAGATTATGCACATTTCTCTTTGATGAATGGATTCAGATTATTGTAGAGTGGATACCTGGATGAGGAGGCTCAGGTTGTGCGGACAGATGGCCGACACCAGATGGGAGATCGAAGTCTTCCTCTGTCTTGGTGTTTCTCTGAAGCTTTTCCAACTGGCTCGTCATCTTCTGTCTTGTTTTCCAAGACACCTCGAGGATCCTCAGGGAACCCCGCGGCCACATAATCCTCAGAACTGCTAACACCGAGTTTTCAGAGCTGAATATGACAGACGGACGTGGGTGTCACTGTACATGTGGTGTGCTGTAATGTGTTTTTATTTTATTAATTTATTTTAATTTATCAATTTATTTAAAACTTTCTTACTCAGTTTAAAACTTTCTTACTTAGTTTGAAGCAGCAGTGCCAAATTTTGGAGTTTATGACAAACTTTAGGATCCACATCCGGCTGGAAAAGTCAGTAAAACCACTTTGGTTTGGCTTCCAATCGACTCAAGAGGTCAAAACTCTTCTGACCTTTTAGCATCCAGAACCAACTTAGAAATAGTATTATTATTAATTAATTAACTCCAATGCATCTGTTTCCTGTCCAGGCGCCACCAAAGACATGGGGAAGATGCTGGGAGGGGAGGAGGAGAAGGACCCGGATGCAGCCAAGAAGGAGGAGGAGCGGCAGGAGGCTCTGAGGCAGCAGGAGGAGGAGAGGAAGGCCAAACACGCCCGCATGGAGGCAGAGAGGGAAAAAGTACGGCAGACCATCAGGGACAAGGTAGGAGACTCTCCTCTGGTTTGGCTTTCAGATGGTTCCTGCTGTTAAAACATAACAACCTGTAAGCTGAAGCTCCTCAGAACCTGAGGAGATCAGAACTCCTCAAGAACCAAGACGACTTTCTCAATTTGTTCCTTTTTCCTAGATAAGATGCATCTCTTCATTGCTAGACCTTCAAAGGTTTCTTCAATCATTGTCTTTCCTTGTCCTCTCTCTGCTCAGTATGGACTCAAGAAGAAGGAGGAGAAGGAGGCGGAGGAGAAGGCGGCCATGGAGCAGGCCTGCGAGGGATCCCTGACGCGCCCCAAGAAGGCGATCCCACGAGGCTGCGGAGACGACGAGGAGGAGGACGAGGAGAGCATCCTGGACACCGTCCTCAAGTTTCTGCCCGGACCTCTACAGGACATGTTCAAGAAATAAACCAAGAAAAACGTAACCGAATCAAACGAACCCTACGTTCAGGGTCCAGTCCGGCCTGAGCCGGGCTGCGGGGCTAAAGGGAGGTGGGGGACTTCGCGTCAGGGACTTTGGGTTGAGAGGTTGAGCGACCTTCGTGTTGCAGGTTTTTTGGGGGAAAAGAGAGACTGGGGGGGTTTGGTTCGGGTGTTTGTATCCAGGCAGGTTTTAAGTGTTGATTCAGAGCATGCACAAGGTTTTCGGGAGCAAAAAAAAACAAGATTGGGAGGGGGGAGTTCATGCCAAACTGTTAGAGGCTCAACACTGCCTTTCTAGAGTTCTTTTACTTTCTTCTTTTCTACTCCTCGACGACTGCGTCATTCTTCCCCCTTTTTATTTGCCACAGTTGCTGTACAACCTTACAACTGCCACTCAGCACATTTCTTACAACTAAAAAACAAGATGTGTTCTGTTCTTTTCTTGTCGTTACTTTTACACAGATTGGATTTGGAGATTTTGATTGGTCGGTCATCACCTGTTGTCAGGTAACAACCGATGAAGAGCAGTATTCCCTTAAAGAAATGCAGCGGACACATCCGTCCTCTCTGTGTTTGTTTTCCAAAAGGCACTGCCACCATGTTTTCCAGTAGATGGAGCATGTCGTGTTTATTTCGATGGGTGTTTTCTACTTTTATGAACCCGGTGTAGGTCTTTATATTAACAAAAAAACAAAAAAATCACTATTTGAGTTTTTAGGACATGTGCCTTCATATCATCTCCTCCAGCAGAGGAATTGTAAATGAGGGTTTCATCTTCTGTCAAATAGGTGTACAGTTGTTGGTAGCATGTAGACTCGTGTTCGAGGAGAAAAACATCCGACACTTTTGGAATAATGTATTTGATATGAAGTTGGCTGGTTGGTAAATTCTGGGGTTTTCAAACAAAGTTCTTCTGAAAACCTCCAAGAGTTTAACAGTTCACAAAACTATTATGTAATCCAATATAACCTCTACTGAAACTAGACTTTCTAAGCCTGTTAGCTGGTTAGACTGCCATCGCTCAAAGAAAAGTAAAAATTTAAGAACTTGAAGATTTTAAGAAGTCATCTCAATGTCTGACTTTTATCTGAAATATTTTGGGGAAAAAGAAGAACTCTAAGTAAAATCCACGGAAGCAAACAAGACTCATTTCACCTCGTTTAAACTGCATTTTATAGATAAATTGCTGTTTTGTCCAGAACAGACAGATTCAGAGTAAATTATCTTGATTTTAGATGTTTGGTCCCCATAGACAATCAAATCACTGACCACGTGGAAACAGTGGGGGTAGCCGGTACCGTGCATGTCATTTCCTGTCATCTCTGATTGCTTTAAGTTGGTTTCTACACGAATCACTTGATTAACTGATTGCTATCGATGGCCTCTTTTAAACTCTTAATCTATTGATTTATTTTCTTCTTCACACATGAATGCAAATGTCACGCAATATTTGTTTTTTGTTATTTTTCTTACTTTGTCACTTTTTGCGAATGTGCTGCCAAGTTATTTTAACGCAACTGAAACTGTGATTTAATTCACGTTCAGCTGAGTTAACTTCTCTCCTCATCTTTCGCTGCATACATTTTTGTTTCTCGATTTTCTCAAAGTTCATCAACATGGAGACCAAAGAAATGCTGGTGAGACCTTCCTATTTCCTTCGTCACCACCTGAAACAAAGATGAGCATGCAGGAGAAACAGCGTGTGCATGCATCCCAAAGACCACCACGAAACCGAAACTCTCCTATTTCCTTCTATTTTCCAAAAGTATTTCAAGGCTGAATAAAACCAGATTATTTAACCGTAGGCTGAGCCTGAGAAAACTGATTTGTGAGCTGTTGCATCTCACTGACTGGAGAGTTCAATCAGAGCTGGGCGTATTTTGCATCCTGCATCTCTTAATCCAACAGAATATCATAGTGATTTGTCATATAGAATTTAAGTAGATGTACTGTAAATGGAAATGATCTCTATTTAGTGAAACTAGCTTAATATATGGACATTTACTGGTAAAACAGAGCATGTTGGTCTTTCTTAAATGATCCGGTGGCTTTTCAGTGGTTTAGTTTTGCAACGATGTTCGATTAATACATTGTTCCATGAGTTTGTAACATAAAATAACATAAAGGTTTAATAATGATGAAGTTGTCGCAAGCACTATAAAAGCGTTTTCCTTTTTTTTTTCATTTTCTAGCTCAGATAGGACTTTTCACTAGACAAAGCCATATTGTTTAGATCGCAATAATTACTTAAAATGATAAAAAGAGAATTTTTCAGCATTGAAAGTTAAGCGTCTCATGTTTGTTTTCTGTAAAATTAGAAAAGAGATATTTGCATATCTGTAAATCCTCACCATCCTTGTATCTTTAAAGATGTATACCGATGTATACACGGAGAAAACGTACGAAGAAAAAAAGAAGCCATTGTTATAATTGTCTCAGTGTGCTACATGTGTTACTGTTAGTGTGTATGTTTGTATGTGTGTGTCTCTCTGTGTCTGTGACGTGAGACCATGTTGTTGAATCATATAGTCCTGGTTTATACTTCGTAAATGTGTCTTTGAACTGTTTTGTGCACAGGCAGAAACCGGGGGCGCCCCCCTCTGGTCGTGCCAAGTCGACAAAAAAAAAAAAAAAAAGAAGAATACTTAACACATTCCTTTTAAAATGTTGAGCATGCAAATGTTTGGTAGAGTTAAGACGACACCAAAAGTCAAAAAACAACAAAAAAAATAGAGAATTTCCTGTTTCTGTGGGAATCTCCGGGCAACAGAATCCGTGTTTTGGATCCGGAAAGATCGGCTGCTTGATGGGTTTGTTGAGTGTTCGATGTTCTTTGTTGTCTGAGGTTTGGTGAAGCTTGAGGTCGTGATCACACGGGCGCTTTGTTAATTAACTGAGACGTGCAGCTCATCTGGAGACAAACAACCGAAGCTCTGACCCACTTCTGTGTCACACGTCTGCAGTAGAAAAGGGTTTATAACAGATGTGAAGCTTAGACATGCAATTTGATATCAGGGGTTTCACAGAACAGTTAACTAACAACCTTAAATATTAAAATCACCAGTAGAAACTGTGCATCGTAGTGAAATAGCTTTGTCAGGTTGCAGTGATAAAGTCAGGTGTTTATTTCTGCAGTCAAACAGTATTTTCAGCTCCTACAAGCTTGCTGAGAGTTTGGACCAATCAGATCGCAGCTCAGTTGTTAGTAACCTCTTGTTGTAACCCTCAAACAAATCAAAGAGCTACTTTACCAGACAAAAGTGACTTGATGTGAAGCGATCACGACCTTAAGACTTCAGCTCTGAGATGATCAGAAGGCTTTTAAAAAGAAAATGGGAGATGTGCAATTTTAAAAGGAAATATATAGATGATGTAACTAAATTGTTTGGTTTTTTTTGATAAGCTAGATGTACTAAAACTAAATTTAGTTTTCGGTGTAAAGTAGATCATAGAAACTGTCTCGTCTCTTTATAAGAGATCAACCCTCAGAGAGATTCGTTAAGCTCATCTTCATGACAAACCACCTGCTGGAATAACGGACGTAAAACGGTTGCAGTGCAGAAACTCAGATGGTTTTTAGTGACTTTGTTCGAGGAGAATCCCATCGATTTATTGTATGTAATACACTAACACAGGGATTCCCAGAATTCCACTTCCAACACATGGATTAGCAGAAAAAAAAGGGACATAAATCCTGGACTAGGCTTAATTCATGGGCCCTTCATGGGAACTACAGCCATACATCCTCTGTGCGTGAACGGTCTCTGGGCCGGACTCATCTCGAGGCGTCACACCATGTGACCTGCCGTCCAAAAGGGCTAAAACCATGTCATCTGTCTGTGAGCTCGGTAGCAACTCGTCTGTCGTGTCTGTGCTCGTCCTCGATGTGACGTGTCGTCGTTTCATTCATTCATTCACTCATTCTGGTTGCATGAGACACATTAGTGTGGAAAACTGTGTTTGTGGAGCTGCTGTGGCTTTTGAGTTTAGAGAAATCTCTTGGTTGATAGAAAATAGTGCAAAAGCTTCGAGTTGTCCCTCTAAGAACTGGGGGGGTTAGAAACAATTAGTATTATTTTACATGGAATAAATAACTGTATATTTTTACTAACACAGAACTAGTATGAGGGTGAATGAGAGGGATGAAATGTGTAGATAGTGAGACGTTTAAGGCCTCAAAGACATTAAACAGCCACATCGAACCCTGTCTTCTCCAAAACATCTTCGCTCAAACGCAGCTAAAGAGATTAAAAACTGAGAAACTGGATTATCAAAGCATCTTCTGTTGTCAGGAGCCCAGAAACGTTTGGAAAAACTGAGAAACAGGCCGTTCATCTTCCCCCCAGAAAAACAAAGATTCTGCTTTATGTTTGCTGATAACACGACGGATTAACACATGATCTTTCATTCCGGCAGCGTCCAAAAGACGTGCTGTAAATGTTTTATTTCTGAAACAGAACTTCCTGAAACACAATGAGCGGCTGAAATGGAGATGGAGATTTTTGAATAAAAATTTCCCATCACACTTTTCTGTTTGTCCGACTTTAACCGAGGCTTCCTGAACACAACACTGATGTCATAATGTTCGTGTTTTTCGTAACATTTCTACGTAAACTTATAAATATTATTATAACTGCCCTGCTGATTCCTGCCAGTAAATCCAAAAGTGAAAGTTTCTGTGTGATTCTTCTTATCTTATCACCACGTTTACTTTCACTTCTTTGGAAGTTGAGATTTTGCCGAGCTCGTTAGCTTTGAGCACAACCGTTAACATGCACAGAAACTCTCCGAATACATTCCAGTCTTTTTGATATTTGCACAAGAATACGTTGAAATGTTACGAAAGTTATGGCATCGAGGAAGTCAAAACTTCCTGTTTTTTTTGGTCTGTTTTTTTTTTTTGCCTGCCCTCTAAACGACAAAGTCAAA
>JAQNCA010000032.1:24065439-24081513 GCA_029783725.1 Acanthurus tractus | reverse complement strand
CATCGAGGAAGTCAAAACTTCCTGTTTTTTTTGGTCTGTTTTTTTTTTTTGCCTGCCCTCTAAACGACAAAGTCAAAAGTCTGAGAGCTGAAAAGCTTAACCTCCACTTCAGCGACGGGGAGTGAATACCTGGCAACGATCCCTTTAGTTTGGCCTTCATGCCAACGTGAACTTGTTGTGGGATATGCAGCTCTCCATACTGAGCACAGAGACAGCTGCAGATCCCACGACAAACAGCTGGAATTGACATGGACCATGAAAAAACCGTGTGCAAGGAAAAGAAACCAAGAAAAAACTGGTTTTAAGAGGGAATGGATTTCTATTCAAGTTCCTACAGGAGAATCACGGGGGTCTTTCTTTTTCATTCAGGGTGAAAATAATTTCAGGGTGCAGAGGTTAAGAATGTAAAGTATGAGTTCTTATTTTTTGGTTTCCTATTTGCATGTCCTATATTCTATGTGGAACCCAATCACTGTAAAACTGTCTCATCGATGAAACTGAATCATTCTTTTTGGAAACTAAATGCATAACACCAATAAAAAATGTTTTTAAAAGCTAGCTGCGTCTTCGTTACTCTCTGTTCGTGCTCGTCATTTTGTCAGTGGTCTTATTTTAGCAAATGACACTGGATTTATTTATTTTTTAGAGATCAAATTGACGGTAGATTCTAGCTGAAATTTTAGCTTTTAAACAGTTGACTCAAGTTTTACTCTGAGCTTCTGTTTCTATCTTTAAACCCACAGTGCAGTTTGTGTTCCACCTCCACACAGGCCATGAAAAGACCACCATAACTGGGAGGTGGAGGTGCTGCCTTCCTGCCTGACTGTGCTCATATGTGGCTTTGGTAAAATTTGGTCCAGATGGATTTTACAGTAAACTTTCAAAAGACGAACAGAAATCAGTGTGTAATGAATGTGAGGAGTAACAAGGATGATTTGCTGCATCTAAATCCATCTTTGACCTGAAGAAACAAGCCAACATCTGTAGCCACTGAGTGTTGGTCGAAGGCAGATGAAGGCTTTGTGTGTGTGTGTGTGTGTGTGTGTGTGTGTGTGTGTGTGTGTGTTTCTGTGGTGGTCCCTGTGTTTTGCAGGAGCAGAGGTTGGACCATCAGCTGCATTGGGATGCAGCCAGGAGAGAAAAACACAGACATTTGAACCAATATACAGACAGAGAGAAGGAAAGGGAGGAAGGAAGCTGGAGTAGATGAAGGGAGTCTGAAGGAAAACAAGAGTGACTGACTGATGATGGAGAAGTGAAGTGAAATGAACTGAACTGGACACCAAAGATTGCATCTGTGTTTCAGCCAGTAGAAGATAGGTGGGCATATCTCTTTTCTTAAATGGTTGAAGCTGTGTAACATTGAGCACAAAGAATCAATTCTTCATTTTTCTCGAGACTTAAATAAACTGTAAATAAAATGTATTAACATCTAAAACAGACTGAGTAGCTCACAAGATGACAATCAAGAAAAAAATGTGATTTCATACTTTGAACTGGGTTTGTTTTGAACACAAGCTGAATGTCACCGTTACATCAACATGCTGTACATCAGTGCCACCTGCTGTATGTGAGGAGCTGTTGCAGCTCGGTCACTGCTGTCTTTCTGCTGCTCAGTTCAGTACACAACATACCACAATTAAAAATGTAAAATGTCAGTTAAAACTGAGCCCAGTTCCTGATTAATTGAGGAAATATATAGATGCAGTCAAAAGAACCCCACCTGTGTTTTTAAGTGAATAAGGACTCTGAGTATCTGCAATGGCTCCTGCTGCTGTGTAGCATCCTGGAAAATGAAAAGTGACAACACTCACATATCTCAGGTGAGACACTGAGGCAGACGACCTCCCAGGTGCTTCGAGGATTCACAGCAGGTCGCGGCTTTTGGCTGATCTGTGATCTGACCCTCGACCAAACCAAATCCCAGCTGCAGATGTGGAGGCTTCCACTTCAGAAAGTCTGTCAACATGAATCTCATTTATGTTTAAAGAGCTCCCTCTTCTGTCTTTAACCAACATTTGTTCTCGGTGCCACTGCGACAACAGAAGATCGACCTCGTGTCATTTAAAAACTGCTGCAGCATTAAAGCTGTACAGTAGAAAACATTTCAGTAAAACATGGACTTGTTAAACTCAGTTCTTTTCAAGGCTGCAGTTCCTGTTAATATCTCATGACAGTCGATATAAACATATTTCTCAATCATGTTTGTAATTTTATGTTGTATATAAATGTGAGTAGAGTTGCTCAAAAATTTCTGACAATCAGTCTATAAATGTTTGTGGATAAAGTTAGCAGAAATTAATATTTAACTGTCAACTTAACAAGTGCAATTAACAAATTAGTGGATATTTTTGAAAATCCATAATAATAATGATAGTGCGTCATAAATTCTTATGACTGATTTCATATTTAATGTCAGATTCCCTGCCAGCCTGAATGCAGAGAAACCAAACTGAGCAGGTAGAGAACAGCTGCTATCTTCAGTTTTAGTAAAATGCTGCCATCTAGTGGTCACTGTGTGATATCACCAGGTGTATTGAAGTGAATGAACACTGGTGGAACAGGCACACAGTGTACAGTAGCTGTGCCAGTTACCTCA
This sequence comes from Acanthurus tractus, assembly GCA_029783725.1. Taxonomy (NCBI): domain Eukaryota; kingdom Metazoa; phylum Chordata; class Actinopteri; order Acanthuriformes; family Acanthuridae; genus Acanthurus; species Acanthurus tractus. The sequence continues at coordinate 24,078,914 of JAQNCA010000032.1, read as the reverse complement.
GCTTCAGACTCTTATCAGCAGTCTGCAGGCAGACGGCCAGCGTCGGGCCGCTGTCTCCCCACCAGACTCTCTTACAACATAAAATCAACTCTTTCCTGTAAAACGTGACGGCCTGAAGCGTTTATCAGCCTTTTATCTTTGTGCCACGTTTGACACACGACAGGCCGTCACATGACAAATAATCACAAGACACAATTTATTCCAAGAAGAACAGGACCGCTGACGTGTCTTCAAAATCTTTATTTTCTTATTTACAGAAGACATTCCTGTCTTTCCAACACCTGAAAACGCAGTAAATATATTTACAAGTATTTACATGAAAAGAAGACTATTAAAAATATAACTATGAAGAAGGTGAAGACATTTCTTTGAAGGTATTTCCTCCAAAATGAGAGACATACATATTGCAGAGAGAAAGCTGTTGTTTGTGTATAATAAAAGCATCTTATAGGATTAATTTCTCGAGCAGGAAAGTTTTAACATGATTTCCAGTTGAACTTTTTATACTGTTTTTACCGATGAAAGTAACAGTTGTGAGAAGACTTCCTCTCTTCTTTAACTGTCATTTCTGTGTAACTGTTAAGATGTTGTTAACTCTACATTTAAGCTACAGACTTTCTGCAAAAAGCCAAAATGTAACTGTAAAACTCCCTTTTCTTAATATAAGAAACAGAAACATAATACGTACACGTTTACCACAAGACAGACAACAGTTCAGGTTATAAATGAATGAATGTACCATCACCAACAGCTCCCAGTGATTTTACACACAACATGAGAGCAGCTTATAGCAAACTTACCTCATTTTTTAAACATTCTTAAGTGTTAAGTTTAATCCTTCAAAGGAAATTAAAATACGTCACTGTGCTTAATATATATGTGACATTATTTAGCTTTTATATGGATGATCATGTGCAAAGAGTAGAGATGAAAGTTTACAAGAACTTAAAGAAGCAAACCTACATTAACAAGCTAAATCAGACAGATCTGCGGATAATAAACGACAAAAAAATGTCACATTATTATAAAAACTCGGCCCTTTTTTTCCCTTGGTCTTGTTTGGATGAAAGTTCATAACATGGACAATAAAAAGTTGTGTTTCAGGAAAAAACTGATCCCAACCTGACAATCGAAGGATCACACTGAGTTCTTTGGTAAATTAGCTTCAGAAATAACTCACTGATCAGTTATTGTAAGAATGCTGAAAACAGAAATCATCCATGTGTCCTGTTTTTTTTTTTTTTTTGTTCATTATTGCCAATTATTTGGGGAATTTATTGTGCATTTTCTGTGCAGTTTACTAATAAGATGCTTGTCCTTTTTATTATCACGTCAGCTCAGCTTTCCAATTAAAAATATTCCAATTTAAGCCTCTTTCACAACGGTCCTGCTTGTAGGATTAAGTGGTTTTTTTTGCAGATATTATAAATAATATTTGTAGTTATGTTTTTAACACATGGACGACTTTGTTGTGCTAATTTGTGTGCTAACAGGAAAACCTCCCGACTAGGAAAAGCTGAAAACAGAACTTGTAAAGTCTCTGTTGATAATGTTTTTAAATCTCAGGACTGAAGTGACGAATCACTTCACTTAAAGTGTTCAAAGGTGTGTCTGGTGTCTCTGGTGTGTCTGTGCAAGTTAGCGTTAGCATTAGCATTAGCTAAAAGCAGTGTCCAGTGTCTCTCTCGAACTGGAGAAACTGGGGTCTTTCTGCTTTGAGCTCATTTGCCAAAAACTGAGTGTGATTCCTTTTCACCACCGTGAAGCTTCTTCTCCCTCAGAGGCTCCTGAAGAACTGCAGGGAGAGTTCGTAGGTCAGGAACATGGTGGCGCTCATTGGGAAGCCTCGAATGGCGTTGACCGAGGCTCCGCGGAAGAAAACCTGCACACAAGAGTGTACCGGGTTAGAGATGGTTTTTTTCTTTTTACCTTTTTGTTCTTTTAAAATAAATGAAAAAATAAGGCAGAGTTCTGACTACAGTTGGGAGATGACGGCTTCGAACTGATCTGAGTTCAGTGACAAAACCTCGAGTTCACCTGAAGGTAAAATCAGCTAAAGCTTTACATTCTTTCTTTAAAATCTGAAAATTTCAAAATCCCCTTGAAAACAAGCAGATGCATGCAGCATCTTGTCAGCTTTGCACTTATGATCAGTAAAAACCAGAATGCAAAAGAGAAGTTTGTTAGTTTGGTGCCTGTTGGATCAAATACTCTGATTTTAAAAGCTCAGATGCTGAATTAAAGCATTAACAGCTAAATAGTAAAACCTCTGATATAACAAACAGGTAGAACAACAGATATAACAACTAACTCAAACAGGGACGACAAGCTCTCGACACCTGATTGGACCTCAAAAAATGCAAAACATGTAAAACTAAATAACGTAGAAAACTGTTTCTGTGTGCAACAATCAACAGAAATTAAATTTCTAAATTTACATGAACAGACTTTATAGCAAACTCGCTCAAGATGAGTGGACGTCTGTTAGACCACACGACTGACCAGAGTCGCTGCAGCTGTTCAAGTCTGGACAATAAGTTCATGTTGTGACCTTTGACCCGGTGAACAGGAGACTTCTGACCAAATCAGAGCAAAATGATTTTTTCCGTTATTGAATATTTTGTGTGATAAATACAAAGAGATCAATATGCTAATCTGCTTTCCGCTGCTGCGATGGACCGACAGTGTGAACTGGACTTCAACACAACCTAAACTCTCCCTCTCTCTCTCTCTCTCTCTCTCTCTCTCTCTCTCTCCCTCCCTCCCTCTCTCTCTCAGGTAGACGGACTCACCTGTGCTCCCTCGGTCTTGTAGCTGTGGAGGATGCAGTGTAAAATGCCCCTGTACTTCCTCTGCAGCTGAGCGTCGGCCTGCATCCGACTCTTCACCACGTCGGCCGGCGTCGCCGTGACCCAGGAAATGGACCCTGAGGAGGAGGAGGAGGACAAACGTCACTTCCTGCTGTCAGCAGGTGAAGGAGGGATGAACACTGTCAGGGCCACAGGTTCGATTCCCCACAGAAAAAACAATGATGCATCCGTGTCATGAAGTGATAATCTGAGGCATCAAACGCCACTCTGTTCTGTTCCAGCTGAACTTGGACATATTTTAACAACCTCAGATGCAAAATAAAACTGTTTAAACACACTACTTAATAATTATACAGCAGATATAATAAAACTTGTGCTTATCCTTGTGTTTTTTATGCCGGAGCACTGATGGGTGAGTGAAAGGTCGGACCCTTCAGGGATCTGAAGGTTCAGTTTCACCTGCTTCACATGTGACACAAACTCACCTCCCAGAGACCGAAACTAACGGACCGAGACTAATGATGCATTCAAGTGCCTCTCAGAAACATGCTGAGTTATTTATTCATTCAGACGGATGAAAAGTGGAAAAGTACTTCTGGTTAAGTGGAAGTAAAAAGGTGAAGCTGCACCTCAGCTGATATAAAACAAAGTGTCCCAAGAATCAGGTTTAATATTAAAAAACAGAAATATGTGGAGACTTTTATGTTTCACATGTCAGCGATGGTCGACCTTTTGGACCTTTGGATATAAAATAAAATCACTTCACTTCAAGCTTTTAGAAACTTGTGTGATTTTTCTCAAAACTAGTGTGTGACTTCCTGACGTATCTTCAGCTTTTGGCCCCAGAATTTTAATTAGTTCATCATTTCGTCCAAGTCCACATTTGAGCTCAATTTAAAGAAATTCCCCTGAAATATCATGAGATTTAGAAAACTGATTCCTATGAAAAACTCTTAGAAAATCAGAAATAATGGCTAGAAAAGATGAAATAATGAACCTTAGCATGTTTGACATACACAACAACTTGCTTTAAACACAAAGAGGCCCATCATTTGTTCAGTGTCTGCTGTAAAACACCAGTTTGTGCTCTTCAGGGACGGTGCAGAGCTGCAGAGCTGCTATCTTTGAGACATTTCTCTAAGTTCTGTGGTTTTTGGTCGAGAATCAACAGGCGATTCAGATCCAGACCGCACGAATGTACAGCTGATTTCATCTCTCTCTGCGGCACGTTTTCACTCAGTCACGTGTTCACGTCGCCGGCCTGCAAGTCTGCTCGAACCTCTGAGACCAAGCAAGTCCCAGACCGAGCCCACAGGCCGGCAGTGTTTATCCAACACACACACACACACACGGGCCTACACTCACAGGGGCTGGACCATGTGGTGGGATATAAGTTTACACACACACACACACACACACACACACAGATTCCTGCTGTGCAAACCGTTGCCAGTAAAGAAAAGCTGAACCTAAAGAGTTCGACAGAGCAGCTTCACTTCCGAGCTGCAGTTGTAACATTTGAACGAAAGCAGATGATGACTGCGTTTTGGATTTCTGACAAATTAGGACTTAATAATAATAAAGTGAAATGAGGTCAAGTGCGTTTATAGATCGCAGCTTTATGGATTGTTGAGTGTTGCAGCATCACAGTTTGTTCTACAGGTCAGTTAAAACAACAAACACACCTGAATCCCGAAGCACACGAGAGTCAACAAGAAGCTCGTTTGCACAAACAGAAACTGTCAGACTGCAAACTGAACAACTGAACATTTAAAAGGCAAACTGAGCAGAAAATATTTGTTCACGTTCAGGCTGTGAAGGGAAAGAAACTCCCAGCAGAGTTCTGAGCTTTTTTCATTTAAGTACAATTTCTGATTCGGAGAAACTGTTTCTATCACATCCACAAACCAAACTGAAAATATTTAAGCCTTTTATAGCGATGCACTAAGTTTTTTCTAAACAGTAAAGCTGCAAAGATCAGTTGATTGATCAATAAGCTGACAGGCAAATTATCATTTTTGAATTGTTTTTTCAATAAAAAGGACAAACATGACTGTTGATCAAGAACATGGTCTGCAGATTAAACCATCAAGGGCCAAAATAAAGTGGCACATCATCTGGCTTGTTGGACCAAATGTGATTTTGATGCCACAAACAGAAACTTAATTGATAACTTGTGTGATTATAAACTGAAGATGTTTGAGTTTTAAGCTGTTTTTCAGACAAATCAAACAAGTTAAAGATGTTGAATTTTGTTGTTGAATTTTAGTAAAAATTGGCGATATTATTTCCATCTTTTTTTTTACTTTTATTGACAGAAACTGATTATAAAACCACTTGTGAGTTGCAGCTTCACTCTCCAGCTGCGATGAAAAAGACGAGCAGAGAGAAATCTGACGTTCACTCAGCGGCGGGTTGAGTTCGCGCCAAACTGGACGTCAACGGCTTCGGTTTCCAACTGGTTCTGAGGAATCTGCAGCTGTTCTGCTTTTGTTTTGTGACCTATTGAGTCTGACTGCTTTTTTTATGGTAAACAAAGAGTTTCACAACAGAGGGGGAAACTTTGGACAGACGGGAAACCTTTGGTAACCTCTCAGCACAAATACGGTCTTCAAACCTTCATCATTTCAACCGAAGAAGCACATTTTTCTCTCTGCATGTAAAAAAGTATAGCAAGTGGTTTGATTGACGCTCACTTTAAAGTACAGTTATATGACCAGATAAGCTCCGAACATACTCTGTATTTACGGCATGTTAACTCCTGGATGACTAATTCAGAGTAATTTGAAGCCCAGGTGAGAAAAACTGACTCTTGCATCAGAAACACGGGAATTAAAAAGTTAAATCAATACTGACTCAAACACTCTGCTCCGTTCAAACATGCTTTTATAAGTGTTTTTATTTTCTCATGCGCTCTCATAGACAGAACTGCTTCGACAGTGATAATTAGGCCCAAACAAAGCAGAGCGTCAGCACTTTTAAACCTCAGATTGATCAGCATGCGACTCTCTGCCCCTCTGACCCGACCGACAACACCAGCAGATAAAAGTTTATGAAACTAAAAACTGTTAAAGTCCTACAAGTGTGATTGATCCTAAACACTCAAACTGAACTTTACGGTAAAAGTTGAATGGAAATGACAACTTTTAGACCCAATCAGCACGGACGTCTGCATTACTGTCATTTTTAAAGTGTTTCTGACTGATTTTCCATTTCACACAGTCAGTTTTCAAGCTAAAATGGGGTCAACATGTGGATTTAAGGCTTAAATATAGTTAAGTAGCATGGATGTAGCCTCAGGCAGTAGCCTAACGCTGCTAGCTAAATCCTTCTGTCGAGTGAGGCCTTTTACATCAAACAGTGACGATTTCTTATCCAGAGCTGAAGGGGAAGCAACCATAAGATGGAGAAAGCTGCGTCCACTGAGACCAAAGCGGAGGACTGCGCCATTCGAATGCATTGACAGAGTCTGTGTTATTACTTTTACTGCCAATAGGGGGAGACAAATGCTGCGTGTTGCAGATGTAACACTGTTTTTATATGTATCTTTCTGTTTCTTTTCTCTTCCTTTGTGTTCAGTTTTGGAAAAACAACAGTAAAATTTCAAACCAAACTAATGACGACGACAAACAGCTAAATGAGACCCATCTGCAGTAAACTGGGTCAGGCTGCTCGTTCAGGCGCTTTCCTGGTGACTAAACCATCATTTGGTAACCATTTATACGGATAAAGTCATACAAGTGTTGTTGATCCTGAACACGGAGTCTTCTCTTCATGCATCTGACCACTGGACTCGACCAGCTGTGGCTGCAAACATCTGTCCAACATCAGTCACTCATGAACTTCCAACTGAACCAAACCAACTAAATTCACACTGAAAACAAAACGAAATGAACTTTTCCCGTAGAAGCTGAATGGAAATGGTGAGTTTTTTACCTGCCAGTCCTCCAGCCAGCCAGATGGAGCAAGGATGAGGGCTTGACTTGGAGTCTCCCTTCAGCAGATTGCAGAAGATGGTGTAAGGGATGAAGTAGAGCACGTATCCGGGGACGTCCCTCAGCAGCATGGCCCCGGCCCCCCTGTACAGGCCCTGCAGCCCCTCCGTCTGCAGGATGCTGCTGATGCAGTGGATGGGACCTCGGTACAGTCTCTGACTGGGAATGCTGACGGAGCGCAGAGGGATGTCGGTGCCGCTCGATACGTTACCGGCAAGGTGCAAGTTCTCTGTGAGGGGGGGGGGAAACAAGGGATATAAATCAAATGCGCCTCCTGCTGGCCAACAGAAACAATGCAGATTCAAGGCGCCTCTGAACTGGTTTGATTTCACCGACCCTGAAGCTCCACTGACTACTTGTGACGTTTGTTGTAGGAGATGAGAGATGAAGTTCACTTTCACGCCAAACTTCAAGCTATTTTTTTGACCTTAGAAATGAGTCAGACTTTCTTAACTTGCAAAATAATCTTTTAAACTGACCAACATGGTGTTTGTCGTGACACCATTCAAACTGGATCCAAAAATCTGGCTGCTTTTAAAGGAACGGCATCATTTTTAGTTACCGACTCGTTTTTGCTGTTTTGTTTAAATTCTTAAGCATTTTCTTCAAAAAACCTCAAAAGACAGAAGCCTGTTGAATTCAGCAGGCTGGTTTCCAACAGTTCTTCGGTTAATTCTCTACTTCTTCAGTTTGGAAACTCAAACCTAAAAGCTCTTAAATAAAACCAATGTGTACATTTGCTTGGAGCCATTTTCAACATTCTGCTCCCATCTGGACGTTTCAGGGTGAAACCACCGACAGTTTTCATGCAAAGTCTCACTTATCAACAGACACAGAACATGGGTGATATTTCTGGCATTATCAGCAGACAGCCCCTGTGGTCGGCCGTTACAGTAAAATTAAAGTCTTTATTGTGGCGATAATAACAATAAACCTCCCGGCTGTGCACTCAGTGGATATCAAGTTACTCAGAACAATTCAAATACATTAATCGGTGAAGAGGAGAGTCGAACCGTCACCGGAAACTCTGGCACTTTGCACCCTCATAGAAAAGAGTCTGAGTCCATGAAACGAATGTGTTATCACATGATAACAGCTGTGAGCAACACACACACACACACAATAAACAAATGAAGGGTCATGAGTGTCGTCTTGTAACTGAACTGTCATGACCTCTTCTTTATTGATTTACTGTCTAACAAAATGTCCAGACATGAAAACTTTACCCTTTAATTAACCCTCCGGTGTCATGAACTCGTCTTTTACAGGCTGGAAAAATGTCTGTAGACAAACTTTTTAACACTTGTTTACCTCTCAGGGTGATTTCAATTCAAAGAAACTTGAGAAACTTGACATGAATTAATTCTGGAGGCAGCAGACATTTAAATTCCTGTCAGTGTTTGAACCTAAATGACTTTGTAACTTGGCTTCTAAACTCCATTTGTTTTTTTTCCACTTTAACTGAAAGCTGAACGGCCACATCGGCACCAGTTCGGCTTCAGTTTCAGCTGCTGAACAAACTTCCTTTCGTTTCCACGTCGGTGCTGTTTGTTCTGTTTGTTTGTGTCAGAGTTTGGGTGTTGGATGTTTTTTTCTCATCTTGATTTAATGCCACACAGTCACACACATGGACACGTCGCATAAAAAACAAAACAAATAACCATTTTCACATGTTTTTGTCATTTAAAACAGCTTGGATTGCAGTTTTTTTTAATCAAAAGCAATGATTGTTCAGCCAACATAGAGAACACACTGCTCATCCCTGCAGACTCATCTGTCCACATTCCTGCATCAGTGTGCACGTGAGTGTTTCCAGAATCACACACACTTCCACTGAACACACACACACTCTGCTCGGAGGGCTGAATACAAAACACAACATCTGTTTTCAATTTGGTTCATTGTAAAAGCCGATTCAGCCTGAGCTCGTCTACCTGCCAAGATAAGCAGTGGATGTTTGTGAACAAACTGTCTGTTTAAACCCATTTAATGACTGACCTAGTAACCACGACAACCCCAGACTCCCTTTAAAATCTGAATGATTTTTACAGTAGTCGAGTGAAGATAAAAGACTGATTCTTTTCCCAGAGCAGAATCATGTCAGAGGTGTGATCAATCATGACTGATGAGACCCGATCAGCACGGACGTCTGCACTAGTTTCATTTTTAAAGTATTTCTGACTGATTTTCCATTTCAAGCAGTCAGTTTTCAAGCTAAAATGGGGTCAACATGTGGATTTAAGGCTTAAATATAGTTAAGTAGCATGGATGTAGCCTCAGGCAGTAGCCTAACGCTGCTAGCTAAATCCTTCTGTCGAGTGAGGCCTTTTACATCAAACAGTGACGATTTCTTATCCAGAGCTGAAGGGGAAGCAACCATAAGATGGAGAAAGCTGCGTCCACTGAGACCAAAGCGGAGGACTGCGCCATTCGAATGCATTGACAGAGTCTGTGTTATTACTTTTACTGCCAATAGGGGGAGACAAATGCTGCGTGTTGCAGATGTAACACTGTTTTTATATGTATCTTTCTGTTTCTTTTCTCTTCCTTTGTGTTCAGTTTTGGAAAAACAACAGTAAAATTTCAAACCAAACTAATGACGACGACAAACAGCTAAATGAGACCCATCTGCAGTAAACTGGGTCAGGCTGCTCGTTCAGGCGCTTTCCTGGTGACTAAACCATCATTTGGTAACGATTACTCACAACACAATTACCGTAAACTGTGTGAACGGTTTGAAAAAAAACAGGAAAAAAACAAGATCAGTCTCAATTCTCAGAACAAACAAACAAACAAACAGACAAACAAACACTCAGCTTCACCTGCTAAAATCATCTGCGTCTGCATTTGCAGTCTTATCTTGACCAGGTCCACCGGGGCCCCCAGGCCCACTGACACCAGTCCGGTTAGCATGCTGGCCACGGTCAGGTCCAGCATGCCGCAGGGATGCCGCCCGTCGCCATAGCGATACTTGCTTATAAGTCTCTGTGTGTTACTGAAGGAACCAAAGACCACCGAGTTGTAGACGGTGATGCTGGCCAGTGGGAAAGACATGCCCCTAAAGAAGCCCGCGACCTGAGGAACACACACACACACACACACACACACACACACACACACACGCACACACACACACACACACACACACAGTTAGTGTAAGAAATGATCCAAAACAAAAACAAGAAAAAACCCACGATGCAGATTTTAAACTCAGAGGTAAACATGAGACGCTGAACATTGCCAACGATGCACGGGATGAAAAACGAGGTGAAAATTGCAGCCAAAAGGTTTTTTTCTCAGTGGAAAATATTCCTTCTTGGCAGGAGTGGTGGGGGCGGTGAAGTTTCAGAGACACATGTGAAACTTGAACACAGATGTCTAATGCCTGAACAAACCATCTGACTACTGAGAGAAGCCGGTCTGTTGTTCCCGTTGCGGCTGCAGGGCTGCAGCTGACACACTTGGACTGAGCGGCAGCACTAAATCAGAAAGACAGTTTTAAAGTTTGCTTTCATTAAGAATGTGTCTAAATATACAGTAAATGTGTGATAAAAGGGAGGGAGTTTGCTCTGTCGCCTGCAGCCTCGCGTCCGTTTGTCCTGCAGCTAAAAAAAGGCTTGTGATTTTCTTTAAACACACCGCTGCTCTTAAAGGAGGTGAAGAGGCTTCAGGACATGGAGGTAAATCCTCAGACCACTCTAAGCGCTCTGGTTTAGTTTATTTAAGCTTTTTATTGGACAAACGGACAGATTCTCACAAACAGCTCAGGGTGATGAAAGCATGCCGTCCAACGAGTTCCTTCTATTTCCTCTGTTTCTAGTCTCTCTGTCTTCATGATCAGCAGCTGTGAACGTGTTCAGTGCAGTGCAGTGCTGTGCCGTGCAGTGCTGTGCCGTGCAGTGCTGTGCCGTGCAGTGCTGTGCCGTGCAGTGCTGTGCCGTGCAGTGAGCTGCAGTGCCGTGCAGTGCTGTGCCGTGCAGTGAGCTGCAGTGCCGTGCAGTGCTGTGCCGTGCAGTGAGCTGCAGTGCTGTGCCGTGCAGTGAGCTGCAGTGCCGTGCAGTGCTGTGCCGTGCAGTGAGCTGCAGTGCCGTGCAGTGCTGTGCCGTGCAGTGAGCTGCAGTGAGCTGCAGTGACTGAGAGGGACGTGTTTGAATGTTTACCGTTTCCTTCCTGTAGATGGTGAGGATGCAGTGGAAAGTGTTCTTGTAGCCTTTTCCCGCCTGGAGCCGCGTCTGGACCAAAGAAACAAGCCGTTACAAACAAAGAACAGAACAGATGAGAAGAACAAGCAGCTGAAGTTTCACTGCGCGTTAGCAAACCTCTGCTCTGTTAGCATCACTGCGCTACAGTGTTTTCTGACTGATGAGGATCATTTAAATTCACGGCCTCGTCGGGAGGCTTAAACATCTGCTGTCATTTCTGTTATGGGGTTTCCTGCACATCACCACTTTGAAGCAAGTTTGTCTGAGAAAACTAAGTCTTCCACAGACTGAACAGTTTGCCAGGAAAATGTGCTAAAGAGGGCAAACGAGGTGAAGCTGTTCCTGCACAAACAAACAATCCTGACGAGCCACAACAAACAGCTGGCCTGCAGATCACAGCCCTTTTTAACAACCACCATCCAGAAACACGAGTTCTACAGTGAAGATCGAGCTGTGGGTGTGAAATACCTTCACTGTGTCCAGCGGATGACCGACCACCACACTGGAAGCTCCTGCAGGCAAAAGAAGAAAAAACAAATGATTAAAAAAGAGCAGAGAAAGAAAGAAAGGCATGTATGTCACAATAAAATTGGCAAAGAGGACAAGATTGTGAAACTAAGTGACAAATGTCTGAGATGACTTCACTTCTTCTTCATGTGTCAAATTTCTGACGAACGTTAGTGTTTGAAATTTCCAGTCAGAAGAAAATGACGTGGTTTGGTTTTGTGTCTCTTCCTGCCATCAAACTTTCCTTTACTTTGACAAAGAGATAAACTGAGTGATAAGATGAGATAAGGGAGGGGGCAACATCTCTCAGTAAATCTGATAAGACAGAAGTTTAATCCACTGAAAACCCTCAGCAGGTTCTCGAGTCCTGGATGTAAACGGAGCTTTAGGTTTGAGGAGATGCAGCAGGACGCTGGTGGAACCGGGCTTCCATCATGAGGCCCCGGGCTAAAAATAAGCCATTGTGCTCTCGTTAGCCCAGCGTTCCCTCTGCTGCCTGTGCATTGTATGTGTGCCCCCCCCAAATACCCATCACACACACACACACACACACAGCAGGCCACACATGGAAACACATGGCCAACAGTTTCTCTGAATTCTGATTAATTGTCTCACGAGAAGCTTGTAAACAGGAAGGAAACAGTCTGTCCTTCACATGTGAGTCATCAGCTGTCGGCAGGACACGACACATCGATGAAGTTACTGTCACTGCCAAACGAAACTTTTCCACGCTGAGGATGGACTGAGGTTTCACAGCTGGAGAACAGAGATCAGGTTCACTGAGCCCTTCAGCCCTTCAGCTTTGACAAAGTGGCTGCTGCTCTGTCCAAACTGTCGACCTGAGTAATCTGATTACCCTGAATATATATCTAAATGGTTCATTTCTGTGCATCGAACCTCGAAGTCTCTGTCATGAGATAAAGGCGCCATGTGGCCCCTCAGGTTTGCAGGTTTGTCGGGGTCCTGGGGGTTTTTCAGGGTCTCACAGGGTCCTTTGGATCAGCAGCAGAGAAAAGATTCAGATCTGAACTCTGGGTGTTATTTTATTCCCTGACAGATAATGAGATGCTGCGTTTCTGTGGCCTTTGTGGCTGTTGCTTCACCGTCTGTTGCTGCCTCGACTTCAGAAGAAAAAGAGTTCAGCTCTTCTTTTAAATGAAAGAAGCTAAATGTTTCAGTTCACAGTCAGACATTCTCCTGGTGGACAGTCGGCTGCAGAAACTGAAATACATTTTCCTCTTGCGTCTATTTTGAACTAATTCTGAGCTTCTTTTCTTTCAGTTTAGCTTCATGGATTTTGTTTCCATTTTCTATCCTGATTCTTTTGAGTGAGCAGCATCTCTGTGAGGGAGGGATTACACAAAGTCTGTACTTTGTTTTTATGTTGCACTTTCTATTTTTTCACTTTTTTAAACTTTTGACAGATTTTTTCTTTCATTTAACCTGCAGCACGTGAAGTGTTTAGTGTCACTGCTTCTTTTCTCTTTTATGTTTTCATGAATTTCTTTCACATAAACTTTTTAACTCCAGAAAATAAATCTGCTTCTGTTTTTTTTCCCTCTTTGCCAGAATAAACAGAACAACAACACCATCTATCAGGAATCAGAGGCCCACTTTCCTTGTTTGTACAACTAAAAACGGCACAACAACAGCGCCCCCAGCGGCCAGGCCTGCAGCTGAAAGACGTTTTCTTGGTAACAGTAAAGTTTTGCATGTCATCGGTCCTGCAGTGACAGTGAACCAAGAAGGTCAATAAAACATTTGACCATCGACTTTGTGTCAGTTTGAAGTAACAAACCTGCGGAGGAATCTGTTCATGCATGAGTCTGAGAAAAGGGGGTGGGGAGGATTTCTCTGCAAGCCCTCCATTGTTTACACTGGAAGTGGATGCATGCGGGGGGGGGGGCAGCACTTCTCCCGTGAAACCGATTCATTGTACGAAAAAAAAACGGAGGTTGTGC
>JAQNCA010000032.1:23860365-23874830 GCA_029783725.1 Acanthurus tractus | reverse complement strand
TTTTTCGCAGCTCGTGTTTGTTTAGTTTTGGGTTCAAACTGTCAGAATAAAACCTGACCAGAGTTTATAACCAAATGTCACATGACTCTCACTCTGTCTCATGATTGGACGGACTGGGACCTTTGCCAAGAAGCAGAGAGAGTAAATTATCTGGTTGTCCGTCACCTTTAAGCTGTGTGTCGACAACAACGGGCTCTTTAACCTGAAAGACTCGGAGCTGAGAAGCTGCTCCGGTTTCAGAGACTCGGTGACACCGACCTCTTCTGTGGAGCTTATTGATCGTTTGTGTCTTTGTTGATGCAACAGCATCCGGAAACAACACGCAAGGCAGAGACGTGTGTGTGTGTGTGTGTGTGTGTGTGGCTTCAGTTAGATCAGAGACAAATGTTCATAAGGAGTTTGATGAAAAGGTGAATTTAGCTCACGGAGGAATGTTGTTAGCCTGTTGTTAGCCTGTTGTTAGCCTGTTGTTGGCCTCTTTGTTCGCCCACTTCGCTGCCTGTCTCACCTGCTTCTTGCGTCAGCATGAGGACATTTTATTTTGATATTTCTGCCTCCATTAACGCCAACATGTTCTTGTATGCAGATCTTTAAAGTGCCAGTAAACCAGCTGGAACCACTGCTTGACTCCTCTCCTCCCATGTGAGTCACATGTTCTTTGTGGCAGAAAACCTGTTGCAGTAGAAAGCAACATGAGGTGACAGTGTGACTTTTCCACAAATGTACCTCCAGTCTTTGTCTCAGACTCACACAGACTGAAAGATGTTCCAGAGCTTCTCCAGCAGACAGATGGATCATGTTGTTGTTCGTCTCAGTGGCAGAAAACTGTCTCCTTGTTTCCTTTTCCCCTCGAATCAGGAGACGCTCTCACATCACTGTCGGGCCGCTGTTGCATCTTTCATGATACAAGGAATGAAAACACTTGTACTTTTTTATCAGACAGTAAAAAGGAGGAAATTGTGCTCAGATTCAGTGTAAATCACAGTATCTCACCAGAGAAGGTGCTAAAATGAGCGTGTCGACCTGTTGTTGTGCTGTAAAGCTGCAGATTGAAGCTGGAACTGTGACGACGGCAGTGATTTAACTTGAGAATGTGAAAGAGTGTGAAAGTTTTGTCCAGCGTGAAAGGAGTTTAAGGATCTGAGCGTCTGACGAGAAGCTGCAGATTCACACAAACCGAGACGAATCCCACATCAGGGATTCAGAGCAGAAGAGCTTCAGGTCCTTCAGTGAAGACTGACAGCGAGTCAGGAGGTTGAGGGCTGAGTTCAGACGCTTTGACGCAGGTTTTCAGATGTGCAACTTCTGTATTTCCATCTCTTAATAACAAGTGTTTGACAAATATTTAATACATTTATTAGACGTCTAATTGTTACCTGAACATCAGCAGAGCTAAAATAAAAAGACATGAATCCTGTGTTAATGAAAATCCCAGAATAAGAAGGAGAGATGAAAGGTTCCTGGTTGTCCTGATGTGATGGAGCTGTATCGTGGTCTGCTGAGAGCACCGAGGTTGATGGGAACAAGAGCCGTGTCAGGGGTCAGACAGGGCTTCAGCAGAGGGGCCCCGGGGTCCTCCAGCAGTCAGAGGTTAAAACACTACGAGCAGAAGTGCGACCCCTCGTGCGAGCCGCCGAGACTCGGTGTGATTCGGACAAAGTGCTGCCCGGCGCCGCACTTCTGAGGGGCCGGATCTCCGGGCCGAGCGCTGCTGTAATCCCAGTCTGTGACTAATCTGATTGCAGCGTCATCAGCGCGGCTCTCTGTTTGTTCCATGCTCATTTGAAAGCCAATTCACACGGGTCTTATGCTTTATTGTATCATCTCGCCGGCGAGCGCCGGGCCCAAACAACAGAAATTAGTTTTTTTTTTCTGTTTTTTTGGCGAGAGCCTGATCCTATCACACTCCCACTTGTCGCTGTTGTAAAGAGGATTAAGCTCAGATTCGTCACGTCGCGGCGGGAATTATTGGTGCTGAGATAATCTCTGATCCACCTAATTTGCTGTCACAGACAAAAGAATCGGATGGGCCTTAAAAAGCCGAAGTCTTCGCATTGATCGGCGTAAACTCTGAGCCTGCGAGCGCCGCCGTTTTGGGAGATGCCATCAGAGGGCCGTTATCTGATTATCGACGCTGCCGAGGCGCTTGTTTTCTCCACCTGGTTCACACTGATTCTGCAGTGACACCTGAGGTTGTTCGGCTCTGACAAGCCGTTGATAACCGGCGTCATCGTCAATGGACGTCACCTCACTCGCTCCCATCAGTCAGTCATGTGACCTCAGGAGCGAATACAAGAGAGCAAACAGCTGAAACGTTTGAACGGACGGTTATTAACAGTGTTGTCACTCATGGAAACACACTGGATTTAATTCTAATTAAAGCAATTTAGATAAAAGTGTATTTCAGAGCAACTTTATGCTTCATATAATTGATACTAGAAGGACGAGTTTGGTTGGTTTTCTGTTTTTGTTCCTGAAACTGAGATATTTTATCTCCAACCAGCTGAACAGCAGAGACACAGTGAGTGTGACTGAGGCCTGGAGCTGTGTTTCTTTACACAGTTTGAATTTTCACATAAGAAAAGTTTAACAAAAATGTCTCAGCTACTTGAAAAAGTTAAAGGTGTTTTTTGCATATTTGGAAACAGACTCGATGTGCCTGGTGGGATTAAAAAACAATGAAAAAGAAGCTTTTCATGGTCAAAAACTCTTGGAGACCTTTTGTCCATTTTTCTCTCTCACAAAGCCAAGATCACCGGTTTTGCTTCTTTATTGGTGATTAGCAAACGATTGGTTTTGCTTGAGATGTGACTTTTCCTCCTTCCATGTGTGTGACTCACAACAAAACTACAGTTCACTGGCCTTGTTTTTCATTTGTTGGTTTTGTAAGTTTTGTTATTTTCACTCTAAATTTGGATGAAAATTGGCCTGTATTTCATTTTCTTTCTTGCAAAATGTCAGATTTGACTCCATATCTGCTTGACAGTCGGATGGAAACGAAGCTAAAATCTAAAACAGCTCAAACCTCAGAGTTTAGCTGACCTGAGGTCTGAGAAGCTGCAGGAGTCGCTGAGCAGCTTCTGATTCAGCAAAAAGGATCCAGTTTACTGAAAGTAGAAGAACAGGCGACAGCTCTGAGCTCTCATGCTCCTTTTCCAGAATTTACAGTTTATATTTGTGAAGACTACAATGTTTGGTTTATTCAGAGCCATCAGCTGTTACAGGACTTTGCATATAAATCCAATCCCATCGTGTGTTAAACAGTGAAATGTGGTGGTTAAGAACAAATACAAAGATCAGACCGAGACAAATGTGAGAGCATTAAAAAAATCAACATTAGCTTTTTCTGTTTGAGCAGTGAGAGCAGAAAGTGCAGCGTTTGCCAGCAGACGTGTGTGTGTGTGTGTGTGTGTGTGTGTGTGTGACCTTCTGTCACCACAACAAGGACGACTGGAGGGAAGTCAGCTGACGACACACTGGAGTCTCCACAGAATGAAGCTCGAGTGTTTTTTCACAAGTCTCAGCTGTTACATGTAATAATACGTTAAAAATATCAATGCTGTCGATATTTATATTGATTGTTTACTTTCCTGTTTTTTAAAAGCCTTTGGAGTTCTTGGAGTTCTTGTAGAAACCTTTTTTTAATTTGCTGACATCACATCTCAGACGTGACATCAGGATCTCACTGAGTCGGATCCCATCATGTCAGATCTGAGGACACGAGGACGCGTCATTAACACAGTTTAACCCTGTTTTGCTGCTCAGCACTTCAGCTTGTCATCGTGATGTCAGAGAGAGAAAAGAGGGAGGCGGTGACGACAAGCAGACAGACAGGACGTCAAAACACAGAAACACAAGCCGTCTGTGAAGCTGAAGCTCTAAAACCCTCTGATCTCTTTGGCAGGATTCAGATTTTCCTTTATTTTCTAAAAAGTCTGACATGATTCCTCCTGAATCACTGACACTTGTGACCTGAAACCTTTGACTGTTTGATTTCTCTCTTCGTGAATCTGGTGAGAGTGGAGCTGAAAGTGTCTCTGCCTCTTAGAAAAGAAAAATTGAATTTTCACACACATTATGTATTTTTCACCACCAGGAGCTCTTAAAGAAAACACAGAACAAAGCTGAAGATTTAACTGAATCACCCTGATCATGTGTAGTGTTGAATTGTGGGAGTTGTAGTCTTCATTTTCAAACAACTGCTGTCTCAGGCAGAAGTGTTTATAGGTATTAAAACTGATTCATGTGACCTTCAGTCAAGTTTGCCGACTTCCTTCCTTCTACTTGTTTTACTTCAGAAGTTAGAGACGGGAGACAAAATTAAATGCACCGTAAACTTGAAGAAAATTAAGGATTTCTCCTTAAACATTTGTGGAAACTTTTGGGAATAAAGTTAGTTAGTTAGTTTGAGACCGTTTTAATGTGGAATATTCTGGTTTTTACACGTTTGTTTCCTGGTTTGGAGCTCATTTTGGAGTGCTGTCATCTCCGATCCAGCTTGTCTCTGGAACGTGGCACCTCAGACGCGTCTGGCTCGACTGGGATGAACTTTGAGGTGTGACGAATGCTCGCTCTGCTCACTGGCATTTAAAAAATTACCCCATTCCCAAACGGGAGGTCTGCAACAAAAGGTCAAAAGTTCAGACTCCGAAAGGCCAAAAGCACGGCTGAACTTTGATGTATCTGGCGTCTGATCGGCCCGAAGCCGCCTCTGTTTATCTGCTCCACATTTGTCCATGTTCCAGTGGACACAGACTGAATCATGAGGCAGCAGACTGAGTCAAACCCCTCACACTCAGAGAGACTGTTGGTCATTCAGTCCCTCAAACTGTGTCTGTCCCCTCTCTGTGACGTAAGTGTGCCAAGTCTGGACTCAAACCTGATTTTTACGAACTAAAACTCATGTAACCTGATGCAACTTCTGGATTAATACTTAAACAATGCATGCTTTTATTTTGAAACAGCAAATCTTTGATTATCCACATGCAAACAAAACCCACAGCCGCCGCGGCTCGATGATCTGATTTATGATCTGGTGATCAATGATCAGTCCACCTTAATGTTTGGTTCTGATCACAAAGATCATCAGTCACGGTTGTAATGTAATAATGTGTGAAGTGATTTATGATCATTACAGCATCATCAGCATCACTGTCATAATTCAGCAGCGGAGACAGACAGAGAGAGCTCGGCCTCATCTGTCAGCTGTGGACGCAGTGTGAGACGTCATTTATTCACCGAAGACCAAATTATAACAACATCAGCTTCAAGCAGCGTGAGGTTTTTATATTCTGTCCTGTTTTAAGAAGGAAACTGCAAAGTCCTCTGAGAAATGACCATGTTTTCAACCTTTTTTCAGCTTTTTTGTCCTCAAAAGAAATCTTTAAATATTAATACAAAAGTTTTTAAGCTACAACTGGCCACAGTTTAAGGAGGTTTAAGGAAATGTTGCTGCTGAACAAGACGAACGCTTCACTTTTGTGTCAGCAAACTGTTGTTTTTCCGCATCCAGCAGACATGATGCTATGTAAAACATTTCGTTCAGTTTCCACCTGTTTTCTGGGAAAATGTATTTGATTCAGTATCAGTGGATTTCCAGCCTGTCAGAGAAGAAGTGGGTTTCTGCAGAGAAGCTCGTCCACTGTGGGTCTGCTTGATAGAAACAGCTGCTTGCTGCTGGAAACGAGGTTGAGGAGAGTCGAGACTGAAGCTCAGAGGAAACGAACCATAAAAGCAAAGCAGTGTGAACTGCATGATTCATCTGATCCACAGTGAACACAGTGATGATGCTGACGGAGCAGCTCTGACTTCACTGTGTTTTCATGAACTGAGCTTCAAGAAGTGACTGTTTCAAAGCATTTAGCTTGTTTACATCATCGTCATCATCATCATCATCATCTTCATCTTCATCTTCATCTTCATCAGGAGAAACGGACCCACAACAGTGTTTTTATGTTCTTGTGTGACAATAACATGTTTTAAAGCATCATCAGTATTTTTAATGATGACAAACATTATTAATCAGTGTGAAGATTTATGGTCGTTCATGAGCGTCATCACCATTTTACGTCACAGACAGACAGACAGACAGACAGACAGACAGACAGACAGACAGATTGCATGGCTGGGTTCGTCATTGGTAGCTGCCCTCTGGTGTGAGTGTGTGTGTGTGTGTGAGGGTGTGTGTGTGTGTGAGGCGGAGGTCATGTGACACTGCAGGCAGCATGGTCAGTGACCTGACAGGCAGGGTGAGCCGAGTGGCTGGTAGCAGCGCGGACGCACAGAGCAGCCAAACTTCAATTATAGGTCTCCTCTTCCTCCTCTTCCTCCTCCTCTTCCTCCTCTTCCTCCTCTTCCTCCTCCTCTTCTTTGCCGTCACACACACAAATTCACACCGACACACAAACACACACAGACACACACTCACCCTCCTTCGCCCTCCTCCTTCAGTCTCCTTGGTGCCCTGCATGATTTGTTTTTCGATGTTTTCCACTGATGAGGACGAGTCGCTCGGAAGGTCGGACTGTCTGTGCATGTGTGTGTGTGTGTAAGAGTGTGTGTGAGAATCCATACGTGTGTTTTGTGTGTGTGCGTAAAGGTCTTGAGAGAAGGAGGAGTGTGTGTTTCTGCAGATGTCTTCACAGCTTCGTGTGGATCCACCTGTACGTTTCTGTGCTTCTTCACTCAGTAAACATTAAAAAAATTCCCAGACGAGAAGCGACGACACATTTGTCCCGTTTTGTTTTGTTTTCCGATCACGGCCTCTCCGTATTTCCCATTTTCAGCCGGCGGACTGCGATTCTGATCAGCAGTTTTCTGATAAAGCGTCGGCGCTGACTGCATTACGTGTTTATGAATTGCTAATGGCACCATTTATCACGCCGAGAGTCACAGTTTCGCACATCGAAACTCACGGTTAGCAGCTTTACATTTACAAGGTGAAATTTAAGCTCGATCGGCCGCATCGTATGTCATTTTAATTTATGTGATTAATGCGGCGGTGCTCTTCTACCCGGCAGATACAAGTAACGGCTGGAAAACTGTCATTCTCACTTTCAGCACCGCAGTCTCAGAGCGGCTCACACACACACTGGTTCAGTCTGTAACTGGGGGTCAGGAAAGGTCAAATGCTGGTTTCGGTCTCTGCACAGATTTTAAACATGAACTTCAGAGTCTAAAACCTCCAACAAGGAGAAAAGAAAAGTCCGATCCAGTTCGTGTCGTTCCCCTCTGATTCAACTTTTGTCTGTTTTCAATCATTGATACGCTGAGCTGAGCTGCGAGGACAAAGTCCTGATTCTCTGGACGTCTGAGTGCTGCAGAGAGAAAATGTTCCAGCAGCGAGATGAATTATTCCTCATAAACACAGAACGAAACTCCTCGTCAGTCTGTGAAGCTTCGGCTTCGCCAGAACCAAAATAAAACATGCATGTCCTCAAAATTTCCATTTGGATTTCAATGCATTTTTCATATTTGTTTATAATTTTTCATGAGACTTGTTTGCACTTTAATGTTTAAAGAGAATTTTAATCATCGCAGTGACTGACTGGCACTTCAAGTTACATTTATGATGAATTTTTTAGTGTTTCAGTCAATCTGCTTATTTTAAAAAGGATCATATTAAGCAAAGGAATGACTATAAACTCCTCACTTTCTTTAAATTTGCACAAATATTTTTTGTAACTTTTTGCCGTCGTCAAATTCTGCGGCATGATGCTCGAATGATGAAGCTCACTGCACTAAAATATTGATGCTGGGGATTTTTTGTGCAAAATATACGTACATGTAGCGATGGAAAATTCAGGAAAATGCAGTCAAATGGGCCCAGCAGAGTTTAAAGCTTTGGACAAAAGTGGATCAAAATGAATTTACAAAGCATTAATACAGACAAGATGCCAGAAAGTCCTTTAAATGATGTCAAATTTCATTAATATCATCCAGTTTTTTCAACTGAAACAGGAAACTGTGATGTGAATCTGACTCATCCATCCTGAGAAACACATGATGTTACCAAATGACTTTAAAAAGTGTTGCAGAAATCAGAAAAACACATAAATCCAGTTTATCTGTGTTTTTGCAACATTTAGTTTTAACTGTGCGAGTTAAACAAAAGGCTGCAAAGTTCCTGCTGTGTCTTTTCGCTCTCACAGGCTCATTGTGACGCTGTAGTCAAATGAAATGGGTCAGTACAGAAGCTTATTTATAGCCCGGCTCACACTGCTGTCCGTGCTCTTTCTCCAGGCGCAGCGAGAAATGATGCAATCAAATACAAACTGCACTACAAGTGGCTGTTAATCCGGTTCCACTGTAAGGCCACGGGTCAGCTCAGTCCCCGCTCACAATGAAGTCACTTTCAATTCAGATCAAACTGCAAAGCTTTTCATCGCAGACCCGAGACTCGTCCCTTCAAAACCTCCGTGCAGCTTCTAACACGAGAGCTGAGAGGAACATCGATGAGTGATAATCACACCCGATCACCAGAATGAATGAACAAGTTAATGAATGAGTGAGCGAGTGAAGCGAAATGAGTCAGAAAAATGGAAAAATAAAACCTGAGTTTTGTGCAAAGGTCAGTTAAAGAAATGAAGTGAATGTTGAAAATAAGCAAATGATTTTAGACACTGAAGACAAATTCTGTAATTTAAACAAAATTTTAAAAATGGGAAAATGAAGTCATGGCTGGTTTTTAAAGAAAACTGTTTTTTTAAATTTGAAAAGAAGACATTTTTTTGCAAAGTTCAGATAGTTTTGAAATGTCGAGACACGTTTAAAAGGTCAGGACATTTTTTTCAAAGTTTTGAACATTAAACATTTCACATTTTTTAGTAAAAGATATTAAAAAGATATTTTTCATCTCATCCACCTCGTAACATCTGTTTTATATGGATAAGACTTTTGGGTTTTGGGGTTTAAAGTCTGGATTAAGTTTAGATTAAACACACTGTGTGTATGTCGTGATGGCCCTCACAAGTACAGAACAAATCTACAAACCGATAGCAGTTTGTGGTGTATTGATAGTTGATGCAAACACGATCGATCTCGTATCAGATCCCGGGATCACCGGTCAGACGAACCCTTCATATCGAGCTCACGCTGACATTTCCGTGGAGAGCAGGTCAGATATATTTTATGCGGCAGCTTCGTAAATCAGCTGCGATCCGGACGCTTCGCTGCAACCAGGGAGCCAATTAGTGAGCCTCCGTCCTCCTCGTGTTCAATCCCATATTTATATTCTTTTCTTAGGCGATAATTTTCAGAAAGACAGACTGGTTGAGTAACTCGGCTCCATCCATCATCCGTGTCGGTGGTGTGTGTTCACTTCACGTGTGTGTGTTGTGTTATCGACTGTCAGCGTCGGCGTCGGCGTGCGTCTGTGGGTTAGAGGCTCTTCTGGGTTTCTGACATCATGCACGGAGCGGCTAATGAGCTGGACGGGTTTGTTAAAGGTAGAGAGGTCGACTGTGCAAACGCCACGTGTGCGCCGTGAAATCGATGCGGCGCTCTGCAGGACGCCGAGCCGGTTAAGTGAATTAATGCGCTAGTTTGAATGGCTGCTTTACAAAGGAAGAAGTGTGTGTGTGTGTGTGTGTGTGTGTGTGTGTGTGTGAGATCACCAGCGATGCATCGAGCTTCAGTCACTTAAAGGTTGAGTTTAACTGTTCATTTTTAATTAAATTAGATCAAAGTGAATGAAATCAGATGATGTGTCTGTTAATCTGAAGCCCTGAGGTGAGCGGCTGCAGGACGACCTGCACAAACAAAAAGGCCACAAACAATTAATGATGTCAAAATATATTTACATTCCTTTTCAGCATCTTTACATCTTTCCTCAACATTTTTAATTACATGTTAAATCCCAGCGTAGGATTTCTATTAAATCTAATCAAGGTGGAAATGTGCTTTCAGATAATTTAATTAATATTCCAGCCTGAGGGCCCAGTGCATTCTGGGAGTTAGAGACACAAGAATTTAGAGTAACATCACTTTTATCCTTCATTGGTTAATTTCCCACCTTTACACCTGGGTTAGGGGTTAGAGTTAGTTAAATTTAGTTTAAATTACTCCAGTAATTTAAACTAAAACCACCAAAACAACATTTCCTCCATGTTTATTTGTTCATCTGTGGACAGAATCAGTGTGAATGTTCTCCAGTTATTTTCAGCATCACTGAACATTAATAGATCAATAAAAAAATATATAGATTATTTTCTTCAGCTGCACATTTCATGACGTCTTTAATGTGAAATCAGGGTTGTTTATCAAAAAAAGCAACAGTCCGGTTTTGGCTGCAGAGTTCAGCTCACATGATCATCTGCTGTCAGGTTACCTCGACCTTTAACCTTTCAGCTTGTAACGCCGTCAGGCTGCTGTTGTTGATGATGAAAGACTTTGGAAGTGAACCTCAACAAGTCGCACAAAGATGGTTGCCTAACAGTGACGGTGACGGTGACGGTGTGTCCTCTCGTCCATCGATCAGACGTCGTGTTTCTGTCTCGTCCTTCAGTCGCAGCTCACGTCTCTCCTCACTGTCTTTTCTTTAACCGGATTCGTCTTTGTGTCTTTGTGTCTTCCAGCTTGGCGGCGTCGAAAGAAGCTGCGGCGAGGAAAGCTGCCTCCCCGATGCCGCCCTCCGAGTTCCTGGACAAACTCATGGGCAAAGTTTCAGGTTACGACGCCAGAATCCGACCGAATTTCAAAGGTAGGATTTGCCACCAAGACTCAGTCGGATAAGACGGGAATGTAGCCAAACAAACAGAAAATCCTGAAAAGACTCGGCAATGTGTTTTTTTTCTACATTTCATTACCTTCTCCAAATGCCTTTTTAAGGGTTTTAGTCGAGGTTTTCGCCCAGAAAGGTTTGTATTCGTTTGTCTTTACTTTAAAAAAGAAAGAAAAAAAAAAGCAGATAAGTTCATTTATTTAAAGATGTTTCTGAAATTCTGTCACTTTGTGTTTTAATCATCTCACTGGTTTTTTGGTTGTTCTCAACTGTGGATTTTTTGTTTTTCATTTGCCCTTTGCAGTGTGGAACAAAGGTAATTCTGCCCACAAAACCCCCCGACCCTGCACTTTTAGCCCCCCCACCCCTGATCAGACTGTAAAGCAGCTCCCCCCTGTAAGATCATGTAGGATCTGTGGTTATCATGGTGCTAGTTGGCTACATTCCTTGGTATCCACACAGTATCCTGAGTGCTTGTTTTGGTGGTCAAGGTAATGTGCCTCCTCCCACAACTGAGCTGCCAACTTTGATCTCATGATGACAGTGATGATGATGATGATGATGATGGTGATGATGATGATGATGATGATGATAAAATAATATTTGTAGCCTCTCCCTGAATGGAAGCACCCATAAAGACACATGTCAGAGGTTTCTTTATGAATCTTTTCTCACATTACGAACGCAGTCTGGACATTTAAATCTTTATGTGACATTAGAAAACTGGGGCAACCCTGCATATTCATAATTTACAATTTTGAAACGAAATCATGCAGCAAAAATCACTTTGCAGGAATTGGAACTGACAGAAATTTCAAAGAAACAAAAACTTAAATTGGACCGAGTTTGGACTTCTTTGTGTTTTAACATGAAATGTTATTTCTGATTTTAAAAAAAGCATAAAATGAGCCTGTTGCATGTTAAACACTGACTTTTCTTAGTTTCCAGAATGGATGTGAGCCTTTTTTATTGCCGTATTTTTTAATTCAGTTCAGGTCATTCGTGTGTTCTGAGTGTACAAAACATCAAGACCTTGTGACGTTCAACCTCCCTGTGTGAATCTTCACTATAATTTAAAAACATTATAGTTCATCAAGGATCAAATCCCTTTTATTACATCATTTACCTGCATTTCTTGTTTTAGATTGAAAATGATAACTCATATGCAGGTTTACAGTCACAGTGACCTTTGACATCTTCAAAAAGTTTCCTCTGCTGTTGTGATTATTTACAGTTTCTTTGGAAATGGACGCTGGCTCAGTCAGTAGGGAGAGCTGCATGTAAATTCCCTCCAAGTTTTATTAAAATCAGGGCAGTGGTATCTGTGAAACTCCATCAAAAAACAAAACCTTCTCTCAGTTGTACCTGCATATTTTTAACAAAGCACCAAAGGATTTTGTTGTAAGTTTCCTCAAAAACACATCAGTAATTTATCAGTTAAAAAGGTGCAAATTCAAGAGTTGTGACAAATTTGGCTAATTTGATTTTTTAATAATGATTCTCTACGCATTTCCTTTTATTTCTAACTATTCCAGTGTGACGCCTTCATGCACTGCTGGTCTGATTTTAGCAAAGCGAACACAGAGCGTCAGAGCCGTGGAGGCCTGACCGGTGAGACAGATAAAACCTGGAGGGATGATGCGCCGTATCTCGTTACCGATTGGCCGTCTGCACACCTGTCTGCATCCTTTCTGTAACCTCACAGCAGATTGAACAGGTGAAACTGCAGGGATCCTGATGTTTTGCACACTTGAACACACAGGGAACCAGACTGCTAGAATGTGCAGCAGTGAACCGCGGCTTACGTTCATGAATGCTGCCATGGAGCTTTTTTATTTATTTCCTTTTTTTTGCTGAGCCCATAATGGCATAAACCCATTATAAGGTGATCTCTGTTAGTGGGAAATCTCAGCTCATGCGAGATAAAACCGGGGAGGTGTGTGTGGGGGGGGGGGGGTTTAACCGTGACTCAGTGTGTATTGTTAAACCTGCCGCGGCTGCAGAACAGCTGATACTGCTCGTGCTTCCTGACCTGCCAACACTTTATTTGGGTGTTGTTGTTTTTTTGCATCGCCATGAGTCCATTTGGAGCATTTCTGTTGATTTTTTCCTCTTTTTTTTTTTTGTGTGTACTGTGGTTTCTCCTCAGCTCTGGTTGGCAACAGTCCGGTGTGATTTACTGCGACCAGGACTGCACTGACCTTTGCAGATCAGGATTTAAACAGGCCGACGTGACACTTATTTGAATTACAGCTTTTATGTCTTTTATGCTCCTCTGCTGTGATGCAATAAAACAAAAGTATAAGTGCTTTTTGCAGTTTGTTAGACATGCAGACGATATCAAACCCAACATAAAAAAATAACCTGAAGTGAATGCGTGCTCTGCGGCTGGTAGGACAGTTCTACCTTCACTCTCTGGTGAAGCAGTTTGTGATGAAGTTGTTCAAACTCAGGAGGATGAGCACATCTTTTATGTAATCTGCTAAGCTAATTGTGTCAGGGGCCTTTGTTAGCAGACAGGACCCGATGTGAATTTCCTGACTCTGTCATGGCTGTCAGGTCGACAAAGTGGCATCGTGTGAGCTCTCCGACTTGCTCATTCATGCAGTTTCTCTTGTTTTGTGTGTGTGCGTGTGTGTGTGTGTGTGTGTGTGTGTGAGTCCCCGACCAGCTAACTATGCAACTGCATTAATCACATTCAGGAAATAAACAGCTTGACAGCTCTGCTTCTTAATAAACTCTTGGGAAAGAAGGAACAAAAAAGAGTTCAGTGTGAGACGAAGGCAGCGAGGGGGGGGGCAACATGGAGGGCGTCACTTTATGCCGTAATAATAACTATAATAATTACAATCCTTATTGTGTTGTAGTAACATAAAAAATAATTATACTTAAAGCAGAATTACAAATAATTCAATATGTTGTGTGATGAGAAAAATGAGCTAAAATATGTAGTAAAATCAGGATTTCCTCTGTGATTCCTGAGTGCACAGACGCCATCGCTTCAGAGAAATGAGAATAATATTAAAAAATGTGTTAATAACATTGATTACAATAAATATTTTAATTTTTGGATAAGAAATTAAATTGAATACTGGTCAGTTTTGTTCCGGAGCACTGTAACGCCTTAAAATGTGTCTTAACTGTGACATTATGAAAGTCCCTCTGGAATAAAACTGAAGATGTTTATAGAAACAGTTTAATATCATGATTAGTTTGCAACAAAACCAGCTCGTAACCAAGAAAACTTGTTTGCCAGGAACCTTAACAGCCAGCAGGGTGCGCTGCAGGGATGATGAGCTTTCTAAGTTAGCATCGCCTCGCTTCATTTGACAATAAGCCAGTGGAATATTGTCACTATTTCATTTAAATAAGACTTGAAGACGTGAGCAAAGGAAGTTCAACTCATTTTCATGATACTGAATTAACTGGATCACAAACTAACGAGACTATAAGATGATAAACTAGACAAATAGTAAACAGTCTTTGAAAAGCTAACAGCTAAAAAACGCTAGTCAGTTAGCATTATGTTATAAATACTTGATAGTAAACTCATTATTGATGAGTGAACTTAACTCACTCACATGCTAGTTAGCCTAAATGTAAGTTACTTTACCAGTAAGTAATAAGTTTAGTTGCAGTGACTCTTTTCGACCAAGACAGAGAGATACGTGTCTGTTTGTTGCATTATGGGATTTAGGACAGATTATATGATGTCAAACAGCTTTTATGAACCTTTATCACAACA
>JAQNCA010000032.1:23634160-23644440 GCA_029783725.1 Acanthurus tractus | reverse complement strand
TATTGTTCACAATGATGTGTTATTAACATTGAGATTAACGTTCCTGCGTTCTGTTGGATTTAACAGGAACATTTTAGAATCTGATTAAGTTTTCATTTATGTGAGGTTTTACACTGAGAAGCCAGCAAGTTATAGCAAAAGAATGAGCTCAGCTGCAGTTAGTGCTAAAAAACTGTAGACACCTCAAAGAGGCACATGACATGATTTTGTAGATTTGTGTTTAGTATGAACCAGTGGTTTGGAGCTGAGCCACAGAGACGTACTGTCTGGGGTACAGAGGGTTTTGAATCAAGCTGCCTGTTCGGGACCTTGTTGTAATGTTACATACCATAACAACAGAGTCGCTATTATTTTTTGTTGACAGTCCTGATACAAGAAGTAATCATTAAATGCATTCTTCCGCGGAACAAAAACCGAATCTTATTTTCTGCTTGGTCGTTTTTCTTCTTGCTTTTCTCTTTCTCCTCCTGCACTGTATGATTTTACCATCTTGGCATTTGATGGCAATAATTCTTTTCATGATGGCTGACAGTTTGATGAGCTCGGTGATCGGATGCTTCATTACCAATTCAATAGGAGCAATGGTGGTAGAAGACGCCATTTCTATTAAGTAATTTTTTTCAACCTGCAACTCTTTTATAGTTCCTATCTTTTTTCCAGAGTTAGTAACTGTTTTGGACATATTAGAAGAAAGAGAATCACCCTTGCTGCCCAAAGAACATGTCATATGTGGTCAAGAGCCATGGAGGATTAAGATTTAATAGCAAAACCACAGGGCGAGCCCAATGCAAAGCGTAGAGGATTCAGCTGCCGTCCACTCGAACAACGAGCTGGATAACAAGTGAGGAACTACAGGAATGTGTCCTTTATTCTTTGTGATAAGGTCATGCAGATGAATGACCTGCCAGGCGGGCGTTGCCTAGGGAGCGACGGCATGACGAACGCCTGATCTGCCTCTCTTCATCTGTCTTGCGAGCAGAGCAGTGGACATATGAGTCACTGCTAAGCTGTATTGATTTCTTACATGAAAAAAATGTTGCACAAAGGAAAGAGACAGAATGTTAGAGAGGCAGGGAGGACACAGCGAGAGAGAGCATGACAGAAGAACAAAGGAGGAGAAAGAAATTGAGTGAGTGTGATAGAGGGAGGGAGAAAAAGACAGATAGACCAGAGGGAGATGGAGGGAGGGCTAAGAGAAGGGACACACATTAAGAACAAGGGACACGGGGCGCAGAAAAGAAAAAAGTGAAAGAGAGAGACTGAAAAAGAGAAAACAAAAGGACCTCTTACTTTTTTCTTTTGGGGTTTTTCATGTGTAGGTGTTCCTCAGAAAACCCTTCAGGCTGCACAAACTCAACATAAATTTTGAGGTAAAGTGGCACCTTTTACAGGTGAGCCTTCAAGAGACTAAGTCATCAGCAAACCAGTGCCCTCAAACTGATGTTCATAGCTAAGTGTGTCACTCTGGTAGTGATTATGGGTACAAAAGCCAAAACACAAAAATGAGGGAAAACAGGAGAAATAGAAAAGAGTGATATGAAAAGGCAGAAGAAAAGGGCAAAAAATGACTGTGAAAAAGTAACCACAGAACATAAAATGGTAGTCCTTTATAATACAGTCATAGAGGGAAGAAGAACAGAGAAAGAGGTGGAAGGAAAGAAAGAATCAATCACAGAGAGAATGAAAAAACAAAGACATGCTGAGACATGAAACAGAAATCTCTTTGTTATTTCCTGATGTTATCTTGTCCAATCAGCATCATCTATAAATGTTTCATTTTCAAGGTTTAATCAGCTTTGTGTGTTGACAGACGACTCCACAGGCGGTTTGATGTTGGTCCCATGATGCACCACTCTGCCTGACAATTAAATACTTGTTTACACTGACTAAATAATTCAGCCCATCCTGATCTTTTATATTTTCACGTGGCTTTGCAGCTAGAGAATGCTGGGGTGATGTAGTTTAAAGGTCACTGACTTTTTTTATTTATTTCATCCCTTCAGTGTGGTTGACATTTCCCTGGGTGATTCTGTGTAAAGCAGTGAGGATAGTTTTTTTTAATGTTTTTTTTTTTATTCCAGTCTTGCTGGAATAAGTTGATGAATGTTGTGCATTTTTAGATTAATCTGTGAAAATATCCATGGACAAAGTAAATAATATAGGAGTAATAAAGTGCTTTTTAGGATAATTAAAGAAGCTTGTAATTAAGATAATAAATGAAGTAACCCAAATCTGGTATTTATATTAGAAGTTATTAAATTATTAGTTATTTAAGTGTTTCTATTTCTTGCTGGAAGTTTGCCCATGATCTTTATCTTTAAATCATAAGGAAACACATAATACACACCTTCGTAGTCCATATCCCATTGGTTCTTCCTGATGGAGTCGTTGTCAGAGCTGGACGGTGGCCTGGCAGGAAGGTTTGGTGCAACACTGCACACAACTGGCCCTTGTGTCTTTGGAGAGAGCCCACCTCCTGATGAACTGATCTGGCTTCGTGGGCGAAGCGACCTGAATGGCGTGTGGTCGAGGTCATTGATCGGACCGACCAATGAGTTCATCTCAATGGGGTTGACTTCCTGGTTGTCGGCTTTGAGACTCTTGGCCAGACTGGGCTGGAAGTAGCTGTGAGTGTGACAAAATGTACTTTAGTTTCAGTAAATATTCATCTTTGTGGAGATACATGTGTCAGTGGTGTAAAAGCCTGACAGGAACACGACTCCAAATAGATGATTGGATGGATGATGTTGCTTGGTGACTGCTGGATGCACTTGTTTGTTTACAGTGTACAGTGTTTACTAGTTTTGTACATATTTAATCCTCTAGTAGCTAACAACTGATTGATCCAACTTAAACTAGATGCTTAAATGTTGAAGGAAAACAGTAAATTTTGTTTAAAAATTAAGGAGGCAGATTGATATTTAGCCTGCTGTTTAGCAAGTAAAGCTTTTTTTTTTCAAGACGAGTTTATATTAATGTCTTAAATTCAGCTGAACTTCTCTCCTCTTGGTCAGCTATTTCTCCGTTGGATGTCCAGAGGTTTTAAAAAATACACAGTGCAGAAAATTGATAGAACAGAGAGACAAATCATGCTATTTGTGCTGGCTTTATTTTAGACAGAAACATTCGCTCTTACCCATTGGAGTCTTGGACACACACAGGCTTTTTCTTCTTCTGCTGAACATAACGTTTCCTGATGCAAACAAAGATGCCAACCAAGAAAAGCAATCCAAGCACACTGGCGCTGATCTCCATGATTTCCACATAGCCAATCACCGGAGACACCTGAGAGTTGGACAGGACACATGATTGACTGAGTTAAAGTGAAGATACCTGTGGATGTTAGCGTCATCAGTTATCCCCAAAACTTTGTGATTCTTTAAAGAAAGACACTGAAAAACAGCAGTAAATGAATGTTGCTTAGATTCACCTGAGGCAGCGGGTCGCAGTGGATGGAGCCGTCACTGACTTTACAATCAAAGCCTCCGGGGCACAGATTGGGTGAACAGACATTTATCTCATTGTGGCACCTATAAGAGAAGGAAAAGTTGGATTTAAGACATGTAATGAACCAGCATGTGGTGTTTTGTTTTTTAGTGGATGCAGGACAGAGTAACAAGACAATCTGATGGTGTATTTTTTTCCTCAGGTTACACAAATATCAAGTTATCCTTCATCTGAAATTAATAGATTATATAGGGTTAAATTTTAGAAATTATCCCTGTGCAGAGGCAACATGCATGTGCGTTTTTCTTTTCATCACGGAGACTGTGCAACTCACTAAATTGTCCAGACTGTAGCCAAAAATCAAGCTTTTTTTTCCTCTAAACAGTTAGTGTTAATGCCCAAATGGCTGTGCTCTGTGATTATGGAGTGTGAACAAGAGTGCTATAGTGAAGAGCAGCACAAAAGCTGCTACCTTGGCCCTGGACTGAAGGTTAAATTTGGCTGAGGTTACAGAGAGCTTTACTGTGGCCCCACATCTTCCAGGCCCAGGCACAAAACACGACCCAGAGGACCCACTGGCAGAACTCTGATTGCTAAGTGCCGCTGCTACGACGCTGACAAAACCTATCATTTTGTTTTACATAAAACTGCCTGTTGTTCAGCTTTACCCCCTTATTTCCCGCTCGTTAAATTCCCTCGACATACAGCACAGAAAGTATATTTCAACATTTGAAGAATAATTTTAGAATTCAATATTTTCTTGGACAAAGTTTGATTTTGGAAAGAGACAAAAAGTTTTGGATGAATTGAGTTGTCAAGCTTGTGTTTTTCTTGGTATTCAGACGCTGTTGAATAGACATCTGTTGGTTATTGTGGGTGACATTCAGTGGAAAAACCAGGAACCACATGCACATGCTGATTTCACTGTGACACACAGGTAAAGATATTTATCAGAATGATTTAAAAACACACTGCAGATGAAACACCTGTGTGTTTTACAAGTCACACCGCAAACTTTCATTTCCTACGATAACGATACATCGATTCTTCATTCACTGAATTATTTAAAACTCTTCCTGGGACATGGATCATTGTTAATACCCACAAGGAGAGACACAATTCCAAAGGCTGCCTTAATGAAAGGAGGAATATGTAAATGCTGCTGTAATTTCATTTGGACGTGACTGTTCTGTTTGTCAGCCATTGATGCTGTGAGTGGAATACAACTAGCTGGTTTAGATCAGTGAACAAAGTGTGAGTGTGTGTGTTTTGTGGTAAGATTATGTGCAATTTCCATAAACAGATATCTGCATATGTATGCAGACGACCGCCAGTGGATTTCCAGATTGGAGTATGTGTCCAACCATGCAAATTCTAGGCTATGAATGTTTTTTTTCCTGAATGGTGGCGTGTTCACCAGTTCAAAGATGTTGAATATAATGAGGGTTGTGCTGGTTGGCCTTGTTGGAATCATGATAATAATAATCATGATAATACCCCGGTGTAATGTAATCGTGAGTCTGTGGATGTATGCCATCTGTTTGAACACAATACGTTTGAGAGTTTCATGTGCAGTAATAATCTTCTTTACTTATTAATCTTATTTTAGACTGTTTGATAAATCATTTAGTCCACGAGTGTTTGAGGAGGCTCCAGCCGTCAGAGCCTGAATTTATTTTTGTAGCTTCAACAATCAGTTCTCAGTTCTCAGTTAGTGACATTGTTGAGTTCTTGGAAACCAAAACATCACTAAAAGTCAAAAAACAGGGACAGTTACACAATCCAGTCATTAACAAGCCAACAACTTATCTAGATTTCCCTTTGTGAACTCAGAACTGAAAGTTGGTCTGTAAACTGTAATGAATGTGTACATAACAGTTGTGGTAGTGTTTTTTTCTTTCTTTATAAATTTGTCCAGACTGTTAGTTCCCAACCTGTCTGATTGTCTCATTGCTCTTCTTCACAGGCAGCAGAACAGCCTTTGTTTTACTCACTCTATACAAGCACAAACAAGTCCCAAAGCATGTTTCTCCAGTTTTATTTGAGTAACTCCAGTTATTGTGTGTTGGCCTGTGACTGCAGACACACACTCAACACTGAGCCTGAGAGCATCCTGAGTACAAACAGACGGAGCACTGAAGCTGCTGCTGCTCTGTTAACATGCTTCTCATGTTGCACCTCCTCTGTAGATATGGTCTCATTGATGTTGCTTGGTGAGCACAGTGGCTGCACTCCATTTGGTTGTGCATGAGTGGTAAGGGCGAGAAAGCCACGATCAAACAGCAGCAGGCAGCAGATGCTGTGATAAAACTTAAATTTAATCTTCTTGCAGCTTTTAAAGGGGAGCAGAAAATATACACCACCTTTTTTCATTTGGAGACTGCAAGCCGTGTAAAATGTTTTATCAGTCTGAGTTGTTTGTGATGCTGTTAGAACATGTGGTGTTTTACACTGAACATTAAAATAGTAGACAGCGACAGTGACTATTACTGCTTATTGCTTCTCTGATGAATA
Source organism: Acanthurus tractus (assembly GCA_029783725.1). Lineage (NCBI taxonomy): Eukaryota > Metazoa > Chordata > Actinopteri > Acanthuriformes > Acanthuridae > Acanthurus > Acanthurus tractus. The sequence continues at coordinate 23,638,479 of JAQNCA010000032.1, read as the reverse complement.
ATGAATAACTTCAGCTCTGATAATGGCTGACACTGTAGATGCAGTGTACAGTGCACAGATTAAACATCAGTGTAAATGTTTCACTGTTAAGAAGACATATAAGCAAGGAGTTGCCTCATAACTTGTTGATTAAAAGAGCATTTTGACTGCAGTGAAGCCAAACGATCTTTGATGGCATAAAACAACATGTGAGGTTTTATGTGAGGCTCTCATTAAACTGTAGAGTAGCTGTTGTTGCATTTTAGGAAAAGCAATGTTAAACATACACTCCTACCTGAAAATGAATAGACTAATGCGTGTACATGTTTACCGTGCGTCGTTGTTGTCCAGCGAGCAGTTGCACATGTAGCCTTGAGCCTTCGGCACACACACTCTGCCGTGGGCACATGGCTGGGAGGCACACGGGTTGTCAGGCAGCTCACAGCGGGCACCGTGGAAGAGTCCTGCACACCTGCAGCGCGGCTCTGCCGAGTAAATAAAACACACTGAGACGCCTGAGACAAGAGCTACTGATCAAAGCCATGGCCGGTTTCCCCTAAAGGCAGTTAATAATCAAAGCAAAGGTCAACCTGATGCAGCCAGACAATACGAGAGTGTGTTTGATATTTGAAGAGAAAAAAAATCCCCCCGCCCCCACCCCAAAAAACTTCAACACTGCCCTCTGCTTTCCTGTGGATAAGTGGCCAAAACAGACAACATGGCATCATGTCCAGCAGCTATGAAGGACTCTGTTTACAGCAACGGTTTCAATGATCTAAGACTTCAGCAGTAAACACCTCTTTGTCAGGTGTGCAACGTCTAAGAGAGAGAGGCTTTTTTCTAAACCTGCCATTTTGCATTAAAGTTCAACAGTCACACAGGGAGAATACCTGCTGAGAGTGGACAGACCAATTTACACCCACAGGAGCTTGAAGCAGATCTAAACGTAATGTAACAAGGAAGACAGGACACCGCTCTCATTCTCATGTGGCTGCTCTCCGTTTGCAAATATGGAGAGTGAAGGCAGTGTTAAAGCACAAACTGAAAGAAATTAAAGACTTCACAGTAACACCTTGGTTGTTGATTTACAAATAATAGGAGTTTAAAGTTAAAGAAAACCGCTGAGATGTTTTAAAATTACACATCCTCAAGCTGACAAAACTTGTCTCATAAAGAAAATTCAGCTAGTATTTTATTGCAGGTTCAGGTTAATGTTCCTCTTAAGTAAAACTCTCATTCTCCTTTGTGCTCTTCCTGCAACAAAGGTGTTTGTAAAATAAACCTGTTGAATTAATGCAGCAGCATGTCTCCTCATGGGAACACTGGTCACAGCACTGGTTACAAACATGTCTGTAAAAGCCCAGCCTCATAAACCTTTATTAGGGCTGGTTTGGAGGAACAATGGGCCACACAAACAGCTCTTCTGTTAGAGTTTAAGGATAATTATTTTGTCCTGCTTTGTGCATAAAGAAGTCTGCTTTGATTAACGAGTAATTTAGGTTTTGATGAGGAACTCCATTTCAAGCACGAGCTCGTGTGTAATGTTCAAGGCCATGTTTTCCACTTCAGAAGTGGGTTTTTTTCTCATTTCTTCAATCTAAATCCAATTATTTCATCCCTGATGGCATCCAATCAGTCCCTCCCATGGAATACCGGGATCATTAACGGACGGTTTGTTGATTTCAATAAACTCATCAGTTTTTTTTTCTTTCAGGAGGCTTTCATCCTGCGCTGGTGTAGAGTTGAAACACAACATGCTTCACATTTTAAAGTAGAAGGAATGATTATTTCACCTTTCATCGCTCTGTGATCCGACAGACACGTGGTGAGTAATTCAAGAGTTTAAACCTCAACGTACAGAACAGAACATTGAAGTCACGAAGAGAAAAAAGTAAACTCCCGCAGCGAGGGGGATGCAAACTGCCAAGCATCCACGACAGAACAATCAACAGCCAGTTTCTCTACAAACTGCATATCATGATGTTGTTATTCTGACTTAGTGATTCCATTTCTGTCCAAAAAGTTTAGCTGAGTTTTGACAAAATAGACCAAAAAGGCCTGAACTTCTTTAAGCCAGTTGTCTACATCTGCCCTGTTATCCTGATCTAATTTACACTCCCGTCTACTTAGGAAGTAAACAAAATTAAATTGTCATTGAAGCAGCACATGGAACTCAACAAAAAAAGAAACCTCTGCAGCCATCATTGTTTTCCCGCCCATCTGATTAGATTTTCTTGAAACCTGGAAGAATCTTTTGGGAAATAATATTTACTTGTTGTTCAGTGCTGTTCTTCAGATTTTGTGCCAGCAGCAAAACTGAAATGTGTTTTGACACGATGATGAATAAAGTCCTGAGAAAAGTAATACCTGAATGTAACCTTCTGCCCGTGTCCACAGATGCCACAGTGGACTTTTTCTTATTGTAAAACATTATACGGCTCCGTGACCTAACAGGTAAAGAGAAACCAACGGGCAGCGGGTTTTTTGATAACAGCTGTAGGATTTGTTTGTTTACACTGTTCCTCCAAAGAACAGAGATCTGTATCTTGTCCACAGCTTTGTATTTGGTTTCATATCCACCTCCATAGAAAAAAAAAACACATTTGCCAGCACTGTGTACCACGTTCTTATATAAACTCACATATAGTATTATGTCAGCCCTGGTCTCTCATCTGGAAACATGCAGGGGTGTTTGTCAGTTGTTATTAAGTACTGAATAAGGGAAGCCGCCAGACATCTTCTTGATATATTGTAAAAAAAGAGGCCAGCCTGTCTGGCACCATTTTTTAAACCTTTTGAGATTGGCTAAAAACTGATGCATTTAGCCAATTGGTGATCGCCTGAAAGCAGAAATACAGCAAGCAGTCACACCAGGGCAGAGAGTCTGATAAGGATTTAAGGCCGAACAAATGTCACGGCAGAGACGTGACTCAACCCAAACAGAGACGCTTCACTGCGACTTGTAGAACTTTTGCAAACTTTGAAAGTTTACAGGCTGCTGCCACTGCCTCATTCTTCTATGATTCACAATAAGAACCTGACATTTCTGGTCTACTGAAGTCAGAGTCCTGTGCTGATGACCTGGTCACTTCATTGTTGAGTCACATGACCTCCACCGTGCACTCACCTCCACTGGCGTCCTCCTCGCACACTCCTGCGTTCTGACACGGGTTGTTGTCGCAGGCTCCTGTCCTGCTGCAGCACTGGTACACCCCGAACACCCTCCTGCTCCCCGGCCCGGCCCACTCTGCGGTGTCACCTGCTCTGATTGGCTCCCCATTGAGCTCCAGGCCCCCAAGGCAGCCAATGAAATTTTCTGGATGTTGGTGGATCTCAGGAGCAGAGTTCCGTGCAAAGGAACCGAAGAGCAGAGCGCCATGGGAGCGCATCATCCGACACGGCTCGGTCAGGGTTTTGAAAGCTGGGTGCTGCTGGTCCAGGGTCAGTCTCAGGGCGGTGGAGTTGACCTCCAGCATGACGCTATGCCACTGGCCGTCTGACACCGGGTCAGATCTGATCAGTAAGGAGCCAGGTGAGGTGTTTCCACAGCTGTACATGAACAGCAGCTCCCCATCTGTCAGCTGAGGAGGGAACATGAGGGTCAGTTCACACAGTGCTAATGATGCTCAAAGATTCTGAAGCAAAAACATTAGCATCAAAACCTTAATTTAAGTCCAGTACCTTGATAGATTAAGCCTCTGCAACGTTAGATTAGATAGACTGGCCTGTTATCTGCTCCTACAGACTTCAGATTACTGGTCATGTGACAGTTTTGTTTAGTTTTTATTTTGTATATCACAAAGAAAGTCTTGGATATTTGGAGAGTGGGGTGGAATAAGGACAAGGAGCTGCTCAGTTTTTGAATTTTAAGTTAATTATCCTGCTCATTAAAACAACTAAAAACATACCTGTCACTTTTATTTAGTATACTTTGTTTTCAATGCATTTTTAATAAACTCTAAGGAACTCTTAGGTAAGGTTGTTTTGTTTCCTGTCATTGGAACCCATAAAAAACATTTTAATGACTGTTATTTTTTAAGGAAATATTCACAAGTAGAAAAGTAATAAATGTGTTATGGATGTCTGTTTAGAGAAGTTCTAATGAACTGTACTTTTTTATTTATAATTTACAGAATTTATGAAGATTTCCAATCAAAATGTGACTCTAAGTCAAAGAACAAAAACATACAGACATTCACACAAATTACACAGAAAAAGCAAAACTATTTGTTTAGCTGGTGTTAAACATACACTTTAGACTTTGTTGTTAAATGGTTATTCATCATGTTTTGGTGCTTTTTATATTATTTCTTTGTTTAACTGCAGCATTTGTTGCTGCT
>JAQNCA010000032.1:23592236-23611024 GCA_029783725.1 Acanthurus tractus | reverse complement strand
AGTGACTGCAGTTCTTCTGACCAGCTGCCCTTTAATGATTTATTGGCAGCACGTCGGGAGACGGTCTCACACAGTCTCACACAGTCTAAAGGGCAGACTGCACCTCACTGCAGAACTCTGCAAGTTTTTAAATCCAGCAGGAGCTCGAGAAAACTCCAGGTGCTCAACTTCAGATCCAAGTCTCCGGTCCGGCCTTTTGCAAAGTTATTAAACCTTAACTTTGTGAAACAAAAGGATCCATTCTGTGGTGTTTTTTTGCTTCAGTGTATGAAAAAAATGGTGCAAAAAAGGTAGACATGTTTTTTAAAAAAGCTTGGGCTTTTTGTCCTCCGATAATCTGCTAAAAAAAGCTCAACCATGTGGCCAATTATCTCCCCACATTCATCGAGGACGTTAAAAGTGTCGAATGCTAATACACAAAAATTATGACCCTCATTATTAATTTAAAGGCAGCTAATTACTGCAAACGTGCGACACTAAATTCTGGTCAGACTGCAGCTTCCAACACCTCGGAGTGAAAACAGATTACAGATGAAAGCTTCGCTGTGTGCTGAACAGCAATCAGGCTTTGACTTTTGCATCATAAATTTTCTTAATTGCTTCAACAAGACGACAGTAAAGATCGAGATTTGAGAGTTTTTTGCGATAATAAATGGTGGAAGGACTTTAATGCAGCTGAGCACAAGTCAGCAGCAGTAAATAAGCTGTGACACGATCGCTGTCACAACCTCAGCACCAGCAGCAGACAGACACGGACAGAAAGTGTCTAAGAACGAACCACGTGGCTGAGAAACACCGTCTGCCACCGAGGGTGAAAACCCACCACAATCCTCTCACTTCAGACCTCACAAGGCTTCGATTTCAAGAACTTCTTCATAAAAACATGAAGCTTGGACCCTGATTTCTAAACCAGCGGAGGTGCTGTCAAACATGAACGTGGTCTCACCTGTCCGTGAGTCCAGCAGGAAGCGTCCGTCCTCGTTGCCGGACACGATGCGGTAGGAAACGGGATCCGGCCCCCCGCCGTCTCTAGTCAGAGCCGAGACGCTCAGCACCTCCGACCCGACAGCCAGGGATTCTGGGAGCTGAGCCGTGTACTCCGAGCTGAGGAAGACGGGCTGGTAGTCGTCCAGGGAGACCACATCCACCGTCACCGTGGCGACGGAGTAGAGGTGACGAGGGAGGCCTCGATCGGTGGCCTTCACCTTCAGCTCAAAGGTGGGCGGGGTGTCGGGGGTCAAGGGTCGCTCCAGCCGCAGGATTCCAGAAAACTCGTCCAATGAGAAGTAGCCGCCGTCGCCTGCGAGGAGCGAGTACTTCACCTCCGAGTTTATACCTGCAGGGGGCGAAAGAGGACGGACGTAAACAACGAAGCTTCTCCTGACACAAACAAACAGATGCGTCATGTAAAAATCACCAATATGACACTTCTTATAGCTCGGTGAGAGTTCGGTCATGTGGGTGTCGGTTGTAAAACAGCAGCGGCAGACGTGCCGCTACACGACACACACATTCTTTACGAGGGAGAAACCAAAGAGAAGTGCTGCTGTTATCAAAACCACATCTGGATTCCCACAATTGTTTACGATCAAAAGGGAATACACGATGTCAAAGAGGAGATTACACAATGTAAACACCGTATAACCCTCAACTGTGTAATCAACCCGTGAAATACTGGTGAGACGTTTACGGTTTTTTCACATCTGCCAAAAACACGATGATGAAGAAACTGAACTCAAGTGTTCGACAGGCACATTCGTACTCTATCAGTGCAAATCTAATAGATGTGTGCAGAAACTCCACCACAGGCACAATGACTGAGCATGTGACAGTGAGAAGATTTTGACAGAACTTGGGGGGATTGTGCTTTTCGGCGCCGCGTTCTGGTTCTGATTTTCAGCTCCGTTTGTCTCACTTTAATTAAAGCTTAAAAGCGGCTCCTGGAGGCTGCAGCCTCCCCTCCTTCTGAAGAGCGAACGTGTGAATGTGAGTGGAAATGACGAGGAAATTTAAAGGAGATTTTGTGTAATTTTAGACACTTTTAGGAACCTGAATGTTTGCTGCAAAGTTCTTTGCAATTTGCACATTTTAAAATCTGGTGTGCTGGAGAAGCAGCAGGGAAGGTTTATGCAAATCACACCGGACACAAGGTGCTTTAAAGTGCTTTAAAGGGGCATCAAATACATGGAAAAATAAACTAATGAACCCTTTTAAACTGCATTTAAGCAAGTTAATAGTTTAAGACTGAAACCAACATCGAAGCAGCTTCAGCTCATTTAATTTTAATTTGGCATCACTTCGTAAAACTGCACTGAAGGGTCTGAAAGCTTCACACACACACACACACACAAGTTAAACACATGAATTTCAGAACAAGACCACTTAGCGGTTTACAGACAATCGATTAGATTTTAAAATCTATCATTTGACTTTTTGCACAAGAATAAATAAACAGGACTAATCAACTTAGGATCATGAAGAACCAGAAAAAATCTGGCAATCTGTCCGTTAGTTTCTTAAATGTCTTGTTTCAGACCGAAGAGTCGGACAGATGGAAAAGACGGACGAAGCCAATGAGGAGCGTCGCCATCTGGACGCCCAGCAGACATCAACACACAACTGGTAACCAGAGACCGATGGTGTTATTTTGGTTGGTTGGATGTTTCGGCTCTTTGGCTCCATAAAATCACACAGATGAAACAGTCTTGAAAAGGAAAACGACTCGCTGTTTGGCGACACAAACTCACACTGTAACCCGAACAGTCGGGAAAATTCAGGAAAAGCATTTTGCCCTGTTATTACTACAGTACGGAGAGACGTGATAACAAATCACACGGGACGGTCGCTGCTTTTATCTGAGCCTTCATTTTAAAATTCCTGCCCGTCCCTGCAGCCCTCAGAAACCTGTGAGAATGGTTTTTGTTTCAGAGGTCGCGAGGTGAAACGTTTGGGAACTGTTGCTTTTCGGGATAATTGCGCAGTGCGAGGGAGTGCCGCGACTAAAGGTCAACACTTTTAACTCAAACAAAGCTCTGACAAACACGCGGTTTGACAAGTGTTGGAGGGAAGATTTATTTTTGTACAGTCTCTGTAAGAGTTAAGCAAACTAAAGATGGCACTGAAGTTCAAGGCCGAAGTGTAAAATTTTGTTTTATGGCGAGTCACCAGAAGTTCAACTATAATCTTGTTTTTCCCTCATTTGTGCTGAAGCTCTGAGACAAAATGCTGAAAAAGACTTTAGCTGCTGAAAAATTAGAAGTGTTGTTTCATTCTGAATTCATCGAGTAAAGACAGTTATGTTATATATGCATCATATTATTGATTTATCTCTGCATTTCATAATATAAAACAGGTTTGTCATGGCATTATGTAATCAATCAACCGCATATTGATTTCTGTCTTTACCTTTTATGATTCCTGTGCGTTAAGTCAAATAAAGTCAAAGTGCTTTCAGTGCATTTCTCTGACATTTCTTTGGCAAATGAAACATCTCTTTTAAAAAAAACTCCAACATTCATTAGTCATTGTTTTTGTGAGAAAGTTGCCAGTGTGAAGACAGAGAACAAGCTGCGGCATATCTGAAGGAGTGGCAGGCCTGTCCTGTCTGCTCCTGCCTCCCTGCCCTGCCCGGTGTGTGTGTGTGTGTATGAGGGAGAAATATAGCTTATATGATGATGAAAAACACACACACACACAATGCACTACAGTCATTTATTACAATAAAAAATCTCCGGGAAAAAAAAAATACAGTAAACCTTCCTCTGGTAAAGCAGCTCTGATCCTGTGTGTGTGTGTGTGTGTGTGTGTGTGTGTGTGCATACCTTCCTATATTTGCTAATCTCTCTGCACACACAGCATGTGTGTGTATGTGTGTTGAAGTCTTTGCACTGGCAGAATGTTTGTATTTGTGGGTGTTTTTGTGCATTTCAATGAACCTCTCGTATGAACTATGACTGATCAGGAGTAAACGAGTGTGTGTTTGCGAGTGTGTGTGTTTCAGTGTATGAGTGTGTGAGAAACTCCAACAAACAGGCTAGAAAATATAAAATACCTGTTATCTAATAAGCAGAGCTAAATGTTAATGCTGCCAGGGTTGAGGTGGAAATACCTGAGCAGCAAACGTTTACCTGCACGGCCGGAATGACGCAGCATCAGGTGTGTGTTTCACAGAGCAGCACTCTGCTGGGAACGGCTTCATCTTTGATATTTAGAAGTAGTATAACTGACACAGATACAGAGCAGATAAACGAGACGTGAGAGGTGTTTTATCTGAAGTGCCACATTCAAACTCTCCCTGTTCAGGCACTAAGACGAGCCCGTCGGTGAGGCTTTCATAGTATTAAGGGTTTCTGTTGCCATGAAAACAGGGCTGTCACGACACGTTCTGACCTGAGAGGAACAATATAATCCTCTTTTTAGTTTAATTGTGTTGTTAGTGTGACTCACATGTTCACCCGTGATGACTCTGAAAGACTCTGCCTACCTGTGTCTGGGTCTTTGGCGTAGATGACGGCGATGGGAGTCCTGACGGTCGTGTTGTCGAACACGGTGACCTCGTAGTGGCTGGAGGAGAAGCGAGGCGGGTTGTCGTTCATGTCCTGGACCATCAGCAGGATGTCCGCCTGACACGACCGGCCCCCGCCGTCCGTGGCCTTCGCCACCAGGTTGTATTCAACCTCCCTCTCCCGGTCCAACACGGCCAGAGTGAACAGCTCACCTGGTGGAAGGTGCAAACAATGCTGACGTCATCACAAAGTAAAAACTCAGTCTGTCAACTTGTTTGCTCATTTTTGTAGTAGATTACTATTAAAATGTTAAGTTTAATCTCTTTATGCCCTGTGGGAGCTGTTTCCAGATCTTTGTCTGCTGTCAAAAGGCAGCAGGAAACTTCTCTGTCTTTCTTCTGTGCTGTGCACTAATGTTAAAGTCAATCCTATGAATGGAAAGAAAAAACATGACCTGCAGTTTACTGTCTGTGAGAAGAAGTAAACTGTGGATGCACAAGATTTGTCTTCAGCTTTTTAGCATTAACTATGCCACAGTTATCCTACAGATTTGCACCAGTGAAAACAAAGAGAAAACTGCCACCTCAGCACTGAAGAACCTAATAAACGTCATGAGCCCAGACTTTTTTTAATCTGTAACTTTGCTTGACTGGAGAGAAGTCCCCAAAGACAAAAGCAGGGTTTGCAAACAGCTACAAGAGCTGATTGTGATGAAAAAAAGTCTCTGAAATCTCTGTGGTGCTGAAGACTGAAGCACTGCAGCTGTTGCGACTAACTAGTGATCACATGTCTGAACCTGGACAGTGTTTGTGGTTTGCTCTCTCGTCGGTGCAGTTTACCAACCGGTGTCGTAATTTGCACGCAATTAACACACAATTTACACAGTTAAAACTCTATTGTGCAACTTCCTGCTGTCACCACATGTGGAAGTTTAAACTGCTAACGTTTAGCTCGCTGCCTTGCTGCATTAGCATCACTCTGGAAATACCGAGGCCAATATAATGTTTAGTTTTCAATGTTTGCAGCTTGATAACAACCCACATTATCTGCAAGCTTTCTGTCAGCGTGTCACATTCACTGAAAACACCAGAGAAAGTTATGACAGACATGGAGTGTGATGGATGTCGGTGAGACGCTCCTCAAAATGTGCAAAAAGAAAGAAATGACAGCAGAAATGGTTGGGAGGCTCTCTGAGCAGCTGCAGAGCCTCAACGCGGCCGCTGACTCAAACACTCAGCACAGCTCACTTAGAGAGAGCACTCGTGTTTTGACCCCAAACAGACACCATCATACCTGTCCTGTGGTCGAGATGGAACTTGTCTGCGTCAGGACCGTGGAGAGTGTAGGAGATCTGGCCATTAGCTCCCACGTCTGGATCTGAAGCCGAAACCTTCAGCACAAACATGCTGGAGGGCGAGTTTTCCATCACCGCCTCCGTGTACACCAGCTGGAACACGAGCGTAATAACAATAATCAGGCTTCCATTTGCAATGCACTTTTCTCCGTCAGGCTACCGAGTGCTGAATAAATAAAATGGGTTTCAGTAATGAAGAGAAAAAAAAGGTGATTTCAACATTTTAGTTCCAATCAAAATGTATTTTTACACTTAAATTTGATGTAAACGATCTCTGCATCGAGTGAAAGGCTGTTTTCATGGGTGGGAAGTTTAAAAATTCTAAATATTCTTTCACTTTTAAGGAAACTGTCTTATAAACTTAGATTTTATGCCGTTTTTATTTCAAATTCTGGCTCATTTTTAAACCAAATAACATCACTCGACCAGGTTTAAAATGATACACAGCAGTTTTGGTGAAACATGAACAAACTGTAAGTTACAGTTCATAAAGTTTTCATCACAGCGAACATGAACTCTGCCTGCTCTGCAGCGTTTGGAAGAATTATCATCCTCTTGTTATCTTTTGACGGCATGCTCACCGACATAAAAATCCATCAATGAACAAACCTCAGGTGATTTTTCTGACTTCCTACCTGTCTGTGTGTCTGTAAACAACCGCAGCTCACGGCTCTAAACATTTGGTTGTTACAGGAAAAAAAAACAAAACTCTGTTTATATTGAAGAAAATAACAACTGTGCTACATTTCCTGTGTGGAGCCAAGACTCCCTCTCAGAAAACACCGACATGTTGTTGGCTGCGTGTGGGGGCTGAAAAATAAAATATGAATGAAGAGGGTTTGGATGCTCTACATTCAGTTTCTCCATGAGGGAGTTTATAGTTTGGAGGAAAATTCTCTTCTGAAAAACAAATTATTTCATGAAAAGAATGACCATTTTCATGCAAAAAAACCAAACACATTCGGTGTCCAATTTGTTCTTCACTAAAACACTCTAATTAGACCCAAACTAATTAAACTGTTTATTAGTGGAGGTTTTAGGGGGGAAGCAAAGCAGGCAGGGTTTTTTATTACACGTTAATGAAAATTTAATTTGCTGAGAAACAGCACTGGTCCAATTGAAGAAATAAAGAAAATGTGCCAATACAATAAAATTTAATTTCTGTTGATTGTTCCCAAAAGGCAGGAAGATTTTGTCCCAGGCAGCATCTTCCATGTGGAGCGTGTTGGAAAAGCTTTTGCTGTTGTTGGATGAACAAATAAAGCCAATGAGATGCTTTCATGAGGATAAAATGACCTCACCTGCTCACACAGCGGACTGTTGTCATTGATGTCCAGCACGTGGACGTCCACAACAACCGGAGCCCCGAACTTCCCGTCGGTGGCCGTCACCTTGAGTGTGTATCTGTCTTTGCTCTCTCGGTCCAGAGGTTCCTTCGCGATCAATCCCCACTCGCCTTCACCTGCCTGGATGATGGCGAACTGGCCCAGAGGATCCCCATCTGCATTCAAGATGAAGAACTGAGTTAGTGCTCAGGAGTTCAAGAAGCTCAAGTAAAGCTGCAACAAGAATCAAAAGTCGCCTTAAAAAGTGTCACCACTGTTTTTAAATCTGCTTTTTAACAGCAGAAAGTTGTTTTGGAAATCTAAATTATTACTGAGAATCTTTTATCATTTTAACTGCAGATAAAAAACAGAAAAACAAGCACAGAGGTGCAAATTTCCAGTATGTGTGTGAGGCAGTGAGTTTATTTCCAAACATTTACAGTTTCTGTGAATGACATGTTCTGTTTTATTTGCTGTGCTTTCATGTTTACTGTTCACATAAATGATTTTGTGCCGTTTTTCATAGAAGTGTTTGTCTAACATTCTATTTCCTTCTGAATATTATAAAGTTATTTAAATTCCCGGTTTTCTAGCTAAGCTGCTTCTGTGAAACTGTCTTCTGATGGCCTGTTATTTCTGACGGATAACTGAATTACTTCCATCACCAGATTGACTTTTCCTCATTTTTTGGATTACAGTTGGATAGTTTTACATGAAACTGGCTCAGAGTACTTTGTATTTTATCGTTCTCCTCTCTTTCTCACCAACATTTGTCTCTGAGATGAAAACATGAACGTCTCTCCTCAGTGTGTGGCCACAAGCCTGTATGTTGCAACAGATTGCATCACAGCCGGGCGACCACCTTTCTGACAGGTGTCATGTGCTGATGGAGCTGTTGCAGGAGTCGAGCTCGCTCACTGAACAAACACTTCAACCTTAACGAAAAAAATCCTTTGAATTCTTTACAGCTCAGAAACTTCTGCCACGCAGGTCTTGTGACATCGATCGGTTTTCTTTGGCTGCGACAAAACACAACTTGACACGAATGTTCGCTAACAGCCTGCAGCACCGTGAGCGAAAGGTGATATCCTTCATGCACACTGGCACCGGGAAAGCCATAGAAATATGTATCATGTTTCAAATTAGTTTAATTAACTGGGTTCAGATGTACTTTAAGAGAATATTGTGTTCTGATGACACACACACACACACACACACACACACATGCTCTAACTCCCAGGATGAAAACAATACAAACCACACTGCTGCTGCGGCTTGTACACACTTTGCACAAACTGTTGGTGGGCAGCTTTCACATCACATTTTTGTCTCTGTTTTGTTTCTTCTGACACACCAGTGTCAACATCAGCCAAGCCCGAGCATTTATAAATAATCCCAATGCAAATATGCCTCTGTTACACTTTTCAAAAACAATGTTGTGACAGCGAGCTCCTTCAGAAGGGTCCGGCTCTAACTGTCTGGAGAAAAATGGAGGATTTGCATTAATGTGAGGCTTTGTTTTTGTTGTTTGCTGCAGGGCATCTAGTTGCTATTCCCGTCTCGTCGGCTTGTCAAACGGCTTCTTTTTGTGATTAATGTGTGGTTGAATAATATACTATCATGACTCAGTTGAGGGCGATTAACAGAGATTTAATTTCACCTCATTAATGTCTTGATAAATTCCACATGTCGCATATCTTCAGTGAGACAGTAATTTAGCAGATAAACACACACTCCAACATAAAAACACACAAATACATCATCACAAGTGGGTGTGAGACTGACACAAATTAACCCTTGTGAGCGCTCATGCATACAAACACTGAAGAGCACAAACAAACAAACTGAAGCAAAATAAACCCACATTCACAGGCTCATATCTGTGAACACACACACTCATGAGCACACACATGTACTCACCGGTGATGTAACACGTCACAAGCCGGTTCTCCAGCGACACGTCAGCATCCGTGGTCGTCATGGAGACGATGACCTCACCGGGATTGCTGTTCTCCACGACGGAGCCGTGGTAAACTTCGTCGGAGAACTCGGGCGGGTTGTCGTTCTCGTCCATCACCGTCACCTCCACCAGGACGCTGGACGACAGCTTGGCGTCGCCGCCGTGGTCAGTGGCGACCACGTAGAACCTGTTGACCCTGGTCGCCTCACAGTCCGCCTCCCGCACGGTGGTGATCCAGCCGCTGTCTCCATCGATGGAGAATATCTCAGTGATATCAGTCGTGGTGTCATCAGATAGAGACTCCAGGCTGTAGGTCACCAGTCCGTTGGTGTCTGTGTCCGGGTCATTGGCCGTCACCTGTGGGTCAGGAGAGTTAGACGCTGGTCACACTGAATTTTTGAAAGATAAACTTGCTTGCTGTCTTGCTGGGAGGTGAAATGGAAAATGTACATCACTTTGTGCTTTCAATAGCGACACTGATTCAGGGTGTTTAAAGCCAAAGCATCAAGCAAAACCCAGTTTAATGTTACGTTCACTATCAGCAGCACACGAAAAACTCCTGTTATTCTGATTTGACTTGATAATTTGACTTAAGTTTCATAAATTAAACACATATCTGCTAGTTCCAAAGCTAAAGATCATGGAGGTCTCACCTGAATAACTGAGGTTCCAGCAGGCATGTTCTCAGCCAGGAAGGCCCTGTATGGGTTTGCATCAAACACAGGCTGGTTGTCATTCACATCTTGGACTTGGATGCTGACTGACACCAGTGATGCCACGTTGGTCCCGTTGTGGTTCCCCTGAGCGATCACATCGATCTGGTACCATTTTGTCTTCTCGTGGTCGATGGTTTTCTGCAGCAGCAAAGTTCCACTTTCTTTGTCCAAAGTGAACACTTTGTCTTTGTTGCTCTCCACGGTGTTTCCGTCCACCAGGCTGTAAATGAGGGGCATGTCAGAGTCCGCCTTCACAGAGCCGATCTCCGTCCCTATAGGGATGTCCTCTGCAGCTGAGAAGGTGTAGAGAGGCTCTGAGAACTTTGGGAGAGGAACCTCAGGAGGAACCACTTTGACTTCGACAGGGACTGTGGAGTTATAAAAAGGAAGGCTTCCATCACGAGCTTTGACTTTGAAGTTGAAAATCTTGTTTTCCATGCCGACAAGACTCTCTTTGACGCTCACAACTCCGGTGAAAGGGTTGATCTCGATGACGTCCTCAATCACCTTTTCAGCTTCGTCCACTGTGTAGGTGACATCTGCGTTTTTGCCATCATCTGCATCGTAGGCCATGATTTGAATGACAGGGGAGCCTTTATTCACAGTTGACTGAATTGCAACTTGGTACTCTGATGCTTTGAATTGGGGAACATTGTCGTTCTCGTCTGTGAGAATAATCTTAACAGTGCAAAAGGCGACTCTCCCGCCGCCATCTTTTGCCATCACTTTGATAGCTATGACTCTCTGAGCGGGGTTTTCTCTGTCCAGAGGCTGTGTCGTAACGATCTGCCCATTGTTGTCGATGGCAAATTTATCATCAGCGAGTTTGTTTATGATGGTGTAGTCGACGCTGCCGTACGGCCCGTCGTCAGGGTCGATGGCCGCCAGTCGGATCACACGGGTTCCTGCCTCTGCATTTTCAGCCAGCTCTGCTTCGTAGATGTTCTGCTTGAAGTACGGACTGTGCCTGTTGCTGTTCATCATGTCGATGTTGACTGGTGCTGTTTTCTGAAACACTCCATCGGACACAGCCACCGTCAGGTTGTAGTAGGGATCCAGATTCCTCTTACAGACGTTGGAGAAGGAGATGATTCCTGAGGATTCGTTGATGTTGAAGTACCGGCCTTCGTTCCCTGAGACAATTTTGTACTTGAGGTTATTCAAATCGCCGGTGTCGGGATCTGAAGCTTGGATTTTGATGACGATGTGGCCACACTTTGCCATTTCATCCAGTGTGGCTTCGTACTGGGAGGTGACGAAGTCTGGCGGGTTGTCGTTCACATCAGTGACATTTATGAACACATGGGCTTCACTGCTGTGGGGAACAGTGCCGTTGTCAGTGGCTTTGATTTTTAAATTGAAGTGGTCTGTGTTTTCATGATCCAGCATCTGTTTTGTGACAATCAACCCGCTTTGAGGGTCAATTTCAAAGAAATCTGTCTCATTTCTTTCTGTTTTCACTATCTGGAAGGTGAGGTCTTTATTCCTGCCGGAGTCCTGATCAGAGGCAGAAACTTGTATCACAGAGGTGCCGATCGGGAGCCCTTCAGCGATGATCGCAGAGTACGATAACTTTGAGAAAACTGGCGCGTTATCATTCACATCCTCGACTTCTATTTCAATGGAGGCCTCAGAGAAAGATCCCGTCACAGAGTCAGTGGCTCGAACCGTCAGCACATGCATGGTTTCGCTCTCGTAGTCCAGAGGGTCGGTGACAGTTAAAACACCAGTTTTGAAATCGATGTGAAAGTGTTTCGAGGCATTTTCCTCTTGAAGGTTGTAGATGAGCCGATAGCCCTCCGGGTTTCTGGCCTGGACGTGTAAGATGGTGGTGAATGGGGGGACATTTTCAGGGACCTTCAGCGGGTACAGAAGAGTCTGGAAAACTGGGTTGGTCTGGTTCCTGACTTGAATACTGAGCTGTGCCACCGTGCTGTGACTGGGCTCCCCCTCGTCCGTGGCCAAGACCGTCAACACGTACTTATTCAGAGCTTCAAAATCAAGAGGCCTTTGGAGAGATATGTCGCCTACGTCAGGATCTATCCTGAAGAGGTTGTAGTCCTCCTCAAGTGAGTACATAATGGACCCATTCTCTCCCAGATCTCTGTCCATGGCCGTTGCTTGATACAAAACATCTCCTGGTTCAGAGCTTTCAGAAATCATCATTGAAAAAGGCAAGTTCAGAAACTGTGGAGGGTTGTCGTTGACGTCATCTATGAAAATCTTGACCTGGGTTGTAGCCGTTCTAGCCGGCGTCCTCGTGTCTTGTACCTTCACCACGACGTCGTAAACATCCTGTTCCTCTCGGTCAAAAGGAACGCCTGTTGTTTCAATAACGCCTGATGTCTGGGAAATGGCAAACTTTCCCATTGGGTTTATGACAGAATACAAGAGAGGCTCATTTAAAAAGCAGCCTGTGGCTTTCAGTGCCGTCAGGGTTTTGACAGTCTTCAGGTTTTCTGTAACACTCGCTGTGTAAACTTTCTGCTCAAATCCAAGATCGCTGGCTGTCAGGTTTGTTATGTTCACTTTGACAGAAGCTGCATCTTTATAGAGGCCGTCAGAGGCTTTGACAAGCAGCTGGTAAAACGGTCTAAATTCAGACACATTGCTCAGGGTGATGACCCCGGTGTTGGGGTGAATTGAGAAGGCGTTGTGAAGATTCCCCTCGGTGATGCTGTATGAGATTGCCGAGTCTGCGTCATGGGCCATGACGCGCACAACCTCCGTATCTCTGATCGCTGGGAAGATGATGGATGATTCATACACCGGGGAGGTGAATTGTGGCGGGCAGTCATTCAGGTCCAGGACGCGGATGGTGACCTTGGCGGGCTCTGCTGCATACAGCGATGGCTCCCCTGAGTCCTTCACCTGCACGCTGAAGTGGTACTCCGGCTTGGTCTCAAAGTCGACTGGTGCAATTAAAGAGATTGTGCCCATACTTGAGTCTATCTTGAAGAAGTTCAGAGCCTCTGGTTCAAGGATCTGATACACCAGCAGAGAATTTGCATCTCTATCTGCATCCGAAGCCTGAATGACCAGAGGGGTGTTTCTTTCTCCCATCACCATGCTGTTTATGTGAGCTGACTCACTAATTTGCCCCAGGTACTCCCTCTGCTGAAAAACAGGAGCGTTGTCATTCTCGTCGATCACGTAGATGTAAACAAGAGTCTTGGATGCAGCTCCAGCTGTGGTGGAGGCTGTAACTTTGAGCTTGTAGGAGGCAGCGCTCTCAAAATCCAGATGTTTTTGGACTGAAATCACCCCAGTGTACGGATTGATATGAAATGCTCCGTTTTGATTGCCACTCTCTATCCCATAATGCACTGCAGAAGGGCTGGAGGCTGAGATGGTGACCACAGGCGTTCCAAGGGCGCTTAATTCACTGATCTCCGTGAGATATTCGTCCGAGGGGAAGGCAGGGGGGGTTTGGTCGGAGATGCGGACGTGGACGTGGACGGAGCAGAGGTCGCTGCGCTGAGGGAAGCCCTGGTCAGTGGCCTTCACTGTCAGGTGGAACTGGTCCTGAGGCTGGAGGTCCAAAGGTTTGGACAGACTGAGGGAGCCCAGCTCCGGGTCGATGGAGAAGATGTTATCGATGTTTCCTGCAGAAAAAGGAAATAATGTGTTTGTGATGTTTTAATTCTTACCCTGCTTCTAAATAAATGTTAACGTTTTAGATCATTTTTTAATGATCTGCTTTCATCATTGAATAGATAAATGTCTTGATTCTGCTACGTGACTCTCTCTGCTGTTAAAATATCTATTTTGAACAAGAGAAATGGCTCTAGAGAGAATCGCATGTTCATCATCACAAATGTTAATTAATTTTCTTATTTTTAAGAAAATAAAGAGTCTCAAAGCCTGAGTCTTAGATAATATTAGTTATCAATATTAAGGCAATTTCCTAATAAAATACACTAAACAGATTCCACTGCTTTGATCCTGTAAGATCAGCAATGACCCCTGGATAAACATCACACTCCTGCAAGAGGAAGCAAGTTTCATGGCTCAGCTGTTTAACAAATCTTTCAGAAGGTCAAGGTTTTTTCAGACTAATGTACGGGGTGAGAAACAAATATGGAGGCGATAACACTTTTATCTTTTTGGTATCATCACGCTGTCCTTGAAATCTCTGCCTAACTGGATCTAAGCAGTCAACAAGCGAAGGCTGTGGGTTGAAAGGGCAGCTCCCAGCAGCAAACATTAAAACAGTGATGGAAACTCCCAGGTGTGAATATTTCTAACTAAATGAATGAAAATCTGAGCGAAGTTAAAAAAGAACGAGCATGAATAAAAGATAAAAGTAGGTGGTTTGCAGCTCACCTGAGTGCAGAGAGTAGCTGATGTCAGCGTTGCTGCCCATGTCCTTGTCCAGGGCCTTGACCCGGATGACCTCGGAGCCCGTGGGGGCCTGATTGGAGATGCTGGCCTCGTAGCGGGGGCTGAGGAAAGCAGGCGAGTGGTCGTTACAGTCTTCCACATGAACCACCACCTTCACAAAGTTCCTCTTCACTGGGATCTCCTGGTCACGCACCTGAGGAGCAGCAGAGAAACGCTGAAGGTTTGGCTCTTTATTTGTAGTGACTCACAGGGTGAATAAAGTAAAAGCTTCGGGGAGAAACATGATTAAATAATAATGAGTACTGGACCAGCTTTTATTATTTATAAATGCAAATTTTTACTGCAGTTTTGGCACTGCAAGAAATGTTTATTTTGGAAACTGTATTTGTTTTCATATAAAAGCATCGATAAGCATTTAAAATATAAAAATTTGAATTTCTGGCCTTTTTTTTTTACTGATCTCCTACTTTTAACTTGTTTTTTTCATGACTAATCAAACAGTTTCATAACCTGTTTTACCTGCTTTGGATTTACAAAGAAGAATGAAGAGAAAAGAGGCAAAGTTCCATTACAGTTTTAACAAACACATTTACATAAAAGGAAGGAAAATGAAAAAGAGCTGCATTTTCTGAATAAATGGTTCTTTACTCAAACACTTTTTGGTGCACATTTAATCTGAGAACCTTTCTACATTTTTGAACAAATAAAACATCGATGACTGAGATGTTTCCTGGTCTGTTCTCTTATATTCTGTCTCTGCATCTGACAGAGTTATGTGTTATCAAAATACATTAATCTTCAGACTTCAGCCTCCATTTTTCTGAGATAAGCGTGTCATTACCATAACAATGAGCGTATGGACAGCGATCATCTCGTAGTCCAGCTCCTCCGTCATCACCAGGACTCCACTCTTTGGGTCCAGGTGGAAGAGCTTGGTGCTCTCTGGTTGCAGGCTGCTGTGGATGGAGTACACCAGCTTACTGTTGGTGTCTGCATCCTGCGCGCTGATCTGCAGGATGTCCTTCCAAGGCGAGGTGTCCTCAGGAACCCTCACCTGAAGCACACAGGGACAGAGGAGGACACGAGTCAAGTCTTCCATGGTAAAAAAAAAAAAAAGAGAGGAAACAACAGCCTCTGAAAGATGGAAAATAAATTTCTAGACTTGGACTTTTCAATTTAAAGATGATTTTTATTCAACAAGGTGGGCTGACAGAGGACAGAAAACATTTTGAGGACAAAAAATTGTTTTGAAAACGCAATAATTCCAGCGACGGGACCAAAGAGGGCGCTGATTACTGTGATTTAGAAAACAACAGTGATGCAGCAGTCGTACTGTCTGTTAGATGTCCTGATAATCACACTGAAGATGCCTGCAGAGGTTCAGAACTCTTCACATGTGCCTTCATCTGAATTTGAAGTGGCAGCTCACACTAAACTTCCTCTTTACATCCACAAAAAAACCCCATAAGAAGAGCTGAGATTCCTGAACTAAGAACATGATTATCCCCAAACAGAAGATGGAAATAACAAAACAAAAAGGGATTCTCGCTAATCCATCGAGTCAAAACCCAAAACAATGACAAATCATATGTTGTTAAGAAGGAAGAAATTTTTAGTTTTATTGTGTCTGTGTGCATTTTTTTTTTTACTTTTCAACAAGTTTAAGGTAATTTTTATGGTTCTTCCTGAAAGTGGGTTAGCTCTGACAGTTTAGTGGTGTAAAACTCCTCCTTGTCGTAACAGACGGCTCTCAGCGCTGCTTTTCACACCTGTTTGCATCTCTGATGTGTCCGTAATTATCTGTTAAGAAAGGCCCTCGGCTGCGGCTGCTGTAATAACTCATCTGTGAGCTCCGCAGCTCTGAGTTCTGTATTCAAATGAAAATGTACCGGATCTTTCTTGACTCTCACCTCATACAGCGGCTTCAGGAAGACGGGGCGATGCTCATTCATGTCCAGCACACGGATGTAGGCCTGCAGTTTGGAGATGGAATGCACGGGGTTTGAGAAAATAGATGCTCAGCATGAACAACATCAAATATGGACGACAGCACGTCTGAGCTGCTTCGCACGCAGCACCTGAGCCGCGGCTGCCGGCAGGATTTTAGATTAAACTCTGAACCAGAGATGTTCAGGCCGGGACGAGGACATGCGTGAAGGTGCTGGATGTTTGGGTTCGAAGCTGCAGGTGCAGCTCAGTGGGCCGATTCTGGCAGTGACCACGTGTTATCACGGTATGATAAACCACTTTTCCTTTATATTTCTTTACTTGCTTCGCTCTTTTCAAACATGAGGACTGTTTTTGGTTTGGTGTTTCTGACCTGAGTGGTGGCGCTGTGGTGGCCGTCGGTCACCCGCACCGTCATGTTGTAGTTGGAGCGTCGAGCTGCATCCAGCCGGCGGGCGATCGAGATGGTTCCTGTGTTTCTCTGGATGTCAAAGTCCTTTTCCTCATCGCCACCTGAGAGAGAGATGAGACAGAGACAGACAGACAGACAGATGGAGAGACACAGACAGGTTTATTCCACCAGGTGTGTGGGGTTATGAATCAGACTGCATCCAGCTGTCAAATGTTACATCTCAGGTAATATGTCTCTATACTCTGCAAGTCCGATCTTGACTGGTTTCAGAAACAATGCACTTTGGCATCGTCCTGCACCATCTAAACAGTGATTTACCTGTGGGGGGCGCTGTAATTAATGATCAGGTACAAGTTCCTTTTCTATATTTAACTAAGATTATTCACACTTTTATAGATTCAGCCAGTTATGTAGCAAAACGTTGTCATATGAACCTTTTCAAGCAAACGTGCATCAGCTCATCCTGGTTTTGCTGTCTAAACTGTCTTTTAATGATGTAAAATTCATCTAATCGTTATTTTTCTGACAAACTCATGATGTTAGAATTACTGAATCAAAATGAAACCAAAAACAGATAAAAAGAGCAGATTTTTCTTTGTTTCAAATGAATCCATCCATCACAGCGGGCCATTCTGATGTTCTCTCATTTACAGACAGAGCTGAGAAACCAGCTGAGACACCAACAGCAACAAGACTATCTGTCTCATCACCTGTCTCACTCCACCTGTCTGCCTGGCTGTCTGAGCGTCTATCTGATCTTAAAAGAACATTTATGTTTGGCCTCGGCTGCTGCTTCTTCTTGTCCTGCTGTCAGGACACAGAGATAGACAGTGTAGGGAGAAATAAATGAGCAAATAAAAACAAGGGCACAACAGTAAATGCACATGTAAGTAAACATGGTCTGGCTAAGTTTAATACACCTTTATTTAGGACAGTGATCAGGTAAGTAGACAGTTAACAGCTCTTAACTGAATCTCATCTGGTCTTATCTTGGTTTTCTCTGTGTTTTGTTTTGTGTATCTTTAGGTAAACTGTCAATCAAATCAATAAATCAACACAGATTCTGATGTTTCTCACTCTTCACCCTCTTTTTTTGTCTTTATTGTCTCCAGAGTCAGAGTCTTTGGTCGGAGCTGCTGTAAATGACTTGAGCACCGTAATCCTTGACGTCAAACTGACCTCAGTTTGTTCTGGAGGATTTGTTCAGTCCTGGTTGGGTTCCAGTGTATAAACAACCATCACTCATCTGTCACAGGCTCTCAGTCCAGGCAGACTAATCAGCTGATTGAGTCACTAGCTGCACAGCTAACTTGGCTAACAACCCTGCTAGCACTGCGAGCTAAAGCTGAGGAGAACTACAGGAAAGAGCTGAGTAATAAACCGCTCCCTATCATTTCATTTTTCATGTTTCCTCTTCACAGAATGGAAAAATGCTCTGACACTCATATCATGGTGAATATTTTTCTTTCTTGACATATTTTTTTCCGGGGGATCCATTAAACTGTTTTTAACAGGACATTTCACGATAGGAAATGACCTCATCAGCGCCCTCTGTTGGATGAACTCTGTCACTCAAAACCATCTATTTTCTAACATTGGCCGATATCGACCTGTTCAGTTTATTTGTGTGGCTCTAATAAGAGATGGATTCCACATGTTTGCTGGACTGTGAGAAAAAAGTCTGGTGAGACGGACTTTAAAGAACACAGTTTGTTCATGTGTCACGGCTCTCGCAAAATTCAGACTTGGAAACTGACTTCTGAGAGAAGTTGGATCATGTTGCGTTAAATTAAAACTACAAATGAAGTGTATTTTCTTTTTTATGCATATGACATTAATCCTGTTTTAATCAGATTTTTTAACCGACTTTAAGCGTGACTGTTTTTCTTCATTCCTTTGAAACAAAGGAACATACTGTGCTTTAAATCTGCAGTAACACTGACTCACTCACTGTCCATCTGCTTCCCCTTATCGCCTCCTCTTTTCTTTCTTTCCTTCCATCAGTCCTTCCCTCCTTTTTTCTCCTCTCGTCCTCCTTTTGCTGCAGCCCTTTGCTTTCTGTGCTTCGTGGCTTTCTTCCCTCTCTCTCTCTCAGCAGGTTGTGTGCATGTATGTGAGAAAGGTAAACCTCATGCCTGCTCAGCCAGATGGTGTTTATTATTAAGATATCCACCTTGCAAAGGCTAAACACACACACACACACACACACACACACACACACACAC
>JAQNCA010000032.1:23554354-23572599 GCA_029783725.1 Acanthurus tractus | reverse complement strand
CATCCTCTGGAACTTTTACTTTGTAAACTTTGGGTACAAACTTAGGCGGGTTATCGTTTACGTCTTGCAAAACCACCACAAGGTCAATCGTGGAGAACAACATAGGGCCGAGTTTGGCTTGGTCTCTGGCCTCTATCTGGAGGTCGTGCCTGGGTGAGGTTTCTCGATCCAAACGGCCCATCACCGTCACCTCGCCCGTCATTTCATCAATCCTGAACATGTCAGTGGACGTCAGAAGAGAGTACTGGACACTACCGCTTGTATCTACATCAAGATCCATCGCACGAGCTGTAAAAATAATAGAGTCCATCTCTGTGTTTTCAGGCACAGGTATCACATATCGGGGCTGATCAAAAACAGGAGGGTTGTCGTTCACGTCCATGACATTCACAGCAACAAACTTCCATGCGGATGTTTGCGGCGTTCCCAGATCATAAACAGTGATGTTCAAAATGTAGAACTCTTTACTCTCTCTGTCTAATGGGCAGACTAACTGGAGGTCGCCAGAGAAAGTATCAATTGAGAAACAACCATCCTCGTTCCCACTCGATACGGCGTACACTAGCATACTATTAAACCCAGTGTCAGTGTCCGTTGCCTTGAATCGAACAATGGTGGAATTCAGCGGCTGGTCTTCACTGAGGTCAATTGAACTCGGGAGGCCCAAGTCAAACTTAGGAGAATGTCGGTTGGTGATGTGAATATCAGAGAATGTGTCTTCCTCTTGATTGGTTAAAATGGGTTTGATCGACTCTATCAGTTTATCGGTCAGCTGTTTGAAAATGCCTGTTTCGTGGCAGCGGACCGTTGCATCATCACCTCTGTTAGTGATGGTGATCCTGACGACTGAAGCCTCAGAGCGATGTTGGCCATCAGTGGCTACAACTCTCAATGTGAACGAGCTTGCACGTAGGGGAATTGGTTGCTTCAGGGTGATAGCTCCTGACACAGGATCAATACCAAATACTTGGAGCTCATTTCCTGACTCAATGACATACCTAAGCTGCTGTAGCTCATCCAAATCAATGGCTGACAGCTCAGCGATAGTGTGCCCAATGGGAAAATCTAGAGGCACAGTGGTGTTGCAGTCCACCCTCTCAAACAGAGGGATGTTGTCATTGACATTGTTCAGGGTTATAGTCACGGGTCCTTCGCTGACCTGACTGAAGGGGCTGCCGCTGTCTGAGGCCCAAACTCTCAGGTGATATCTCCGTTTCATGAGTTCGTAGTCTAAGTGTTCTGAGGTTGAGATGACACCTGTAAATGGGTCAATTGTAAAAGGTAGCGGGCCTGAGTTGGCAATAGCATAGGTCACAAAGCCGTTTTTGCCCTTATCTCTGTCTGTGGCCGCTACTTTCAACACACTGCTGCCGACTGGGGTGTTTTCATCCAGTGTGGCCTGATAGGAAGTTTTGCTGAACTGTGGGCTGTTGTCATTTTCATCAATTATCTCAACCACTATGTGAGTCTCAGCTTCACCATGATTGGCAACTACATCAAACTCGTAACGATTCTTGACCTCATAGTCAAACTTCTCAGTTGTTACAATGATTCCTGTTTTGGAGTTTATCTTGAAACTAGTGCTGTCTGGATTATTCTTAATACTAAAGGTTACATTGTAAGGGACCGAAGTCACACCCACCTTTACTACATGTGTTTTTGGGGGTGAAAACTCACTCAATGTAACAATGTAGGTGTCTTCAAAAAATGCCAAAGTGTTGTGATAATTAGCCGGAACGTGGATTTGTGTAATTGGAGAGAGTAAACTCGGAGAGCTCCTGTCTTTAGCTTGGAGGGACAGATTCAGCCCAAAAGGAGTTTGAGACCACATAATCCTCTTTGTAGAGATCACTTGGAAGTCACTGCCCTGCGCACCTAAGGGGATTATCTCAAAACACTTGTGGGGATCCCCTCCAACAATATTAAGGGATTCCACAGGCTTAACTCCCACCTCCACGTGGACATTGATAGTTATTGTACCGTCTGGAGAGACTGTGGGTTTGGGGGGAGGTAGGATAACTGGAGACCCCATGGGCATCTTTTGTACGTTCACGGTAACCCTGGCAACATTACCAAATTTCTGAACACCGGATATCTTCTTTGTTCTGTCCTCAGCTAAAACAGTGAGGTCGTATCTGTCTGTGCGGGTGTGATTGAGCCTCTTCACAAGGCTTACTGTGCCTGTGAAAGGGTCGACAACAAAAGGATGGGCTCTGCTTGTAAAAGAATAGTAAAACTCAGAATTGCTACCGACATCAGCATCTGTGGCACTAACCCTGACCACACTTGACTTAAGCGGAGTGTCCTCCCTGATGGCCACATTGTACGAGGCAGGATAGAAAAGGGGTTTCAAGTCATTGGTGTCAAGCACCTGGACAAACACTTTTGTTTTTGCCTGCAAGTCAAAAGTGTTTTCAGTTGCCTCCACAGTGAGAGTGTAAGTGTCCCTGACCTCCCTGTTGAGAAGTGCTGAGTTACTGCTTCGAGTTTTGATCCTTAGGAAGCAGAAATCCCCAACTGGAAGGGCTTCTGCTTGGAAAAGGTCATCATCGTCACCTGAGACAACTTTATAATTGATTTCCCAGAACTGATCTGTTAATTCAATGCCCATCTTCACCGGTGTCTCAATGTACGTCCGAGGGGCAGAGTTCTCATTGATTGTGGCGTTGTAGAGATGGTGTGTGAACCTCAGTGGCGAGCTGTCTTTTCCTTTCCCTAAAACTCCTTGAAATCTCGGCATGTTCAGGAGTACTGCCGCTAAAGTAAGGAGAGTTTTCCCAAAAGCTGCCATCTTTAGCACCTCCATGAAGATCCTCAGACCTGTAAAAACAAAAAGAAGAGGAGGGACAAAAAAATGTCATAAAATAGATCATAAATCAGTAATAGGAGAAGCCATAATGAAAAACAAAAACTTGTTTCCTCGAGTAAATAGTCTTGTCTGAAATACCTTTTCTATCTGCTCAAAAAAACACATTATATACAGATACCTCTTGTAACTACGCTATTTTGTAAACAGACCAATCATTTCTCCCAGGCTCCACTGGGAATACAAAATGGACACAGAACACACATTAACACAACAGCAGAGAGGAAGCCTGTGATGAGGCATTTGTCTCCTGTCTCAACTTGCCTTGACCAAAAAAAATAAAAGGAGGCAAAGTCAAACAAAACATTGTTTGGGGACCAGAAAGTTGCCTCCGAGCCTTTTCAGTCAGGTGGCAGTCAAAATCCTTCCCCATTATTATGCTTTCAGTGGCCAAATACTAGCAAAAGGTACTCATCGAAATTATTACCTCTAAGCCTTTGTCATCACAGAGCTATGATGAGGGATTTATAGTTTGATGACATGGTATCATGCAGACAGCACTGGGTGGTTCAGTCTTGATCCGAGTGTAAATGGCTGCATGTGTATTGTCTGTCTGTGCTTATGATTGGAGTTTGTGCCTGAGGTGTCCCTGACGGCATGAGCCACCAAACTGCTGCCCATATAACCAACAAACCATAAAGACTCCATGCTGTGGAATGTATATCTTTTTTATGAGAGGACATAGCCAAAAGGAAGAATAAAATGTTATAAACATATACTTTGACACAAATTTAGACGAGTAACTGTGCACTAAAGATGAAGTCCCACAAATTGAAACAACTGCTTTGAATGTAGAGATTTTTTATGCCCATAATACCTTTGTTGAATGTTGCACATAGAGTTTTTCTTGTAGGTTATTTAGAACAAGCACACAATCAGTCTAAATGGATGATGGGTAAAGTTTGATGATTTGGATACATGCTAGAATGAAACATTAGATTAAAACCCATTTTCTACAAATGTTTTTTGTTAAAAGTGCAGATTTAGTGGCGTTTAGATACCTCTTCTTGTTTAATCTCATTTTCACTTTCCCTTTGAGCGGATTCAATGGTGAGAAAATTGTCTGATCGCATTTAAACAATCCTTCTTGTGGCCTAATCTATATCTCAAATCTTCTTAATCAGACTTTAGTGGTTTACCTATGCTGGCATAACTAATGTTATCAAAATCCCTGGAATCATTACTTTGATTTTGACTCAGGATTTAGCATTCCTTTGCTAACTGTTTACCTGTGGGCAGATAGTTTAGTGATCCTTGTCAACTGCTTAGGAAAAGAAGAATGAGGGAAGTGATGAGTAAGATGTGGTCAAACTAGAGTCAAATGTTCACAGTTTACAGGTTACACTTTCTTCCGCATCACACCTTTTTTATCAGGAAACACAAAGTCCCAGCATTTCAGGTTTTTAAATCCAGTCATTATTGGTAGACTTCTATCAACAAGGGACACAGTGCAGGTGATTCTGTAACATCCCTCCAAAAAATCATGAAAAGGCCATTTCCCAGCCAACCCAATAAGGATAAATACAACTGCATAAGTAACCCTCTGGGGGAGATTAAGGAAAGGGCATATGTATTGAACTAAGGTCGTGTGGGGGGATGCATACTTGAGGATGCACTTTTTGCATTTGGATGAATTTGGATTCCTTCTGTTTTAAAGGAACGCAAAGCCTAAAGTGCACAAAAATACATTTACATGAACAAATGTGAGCTCAGTTGATGCACAGCCACACCAAGCCAGCTCGAAATTTCACAACACGTAGAACTGATAGCAGACAGAACTGGAGGGCAGAACACTTTGCCCTTCACTGCCACTCTGACAGTCCATCCAGGGCTAAAAGCAATCTGTACAGAACAATCTGGAGGGCAGAAATGTCGTTCCCTGAGATCAACCATGAAGAGATCTCTGCCACACTTTTTCCTCTTTTACTCCTCTGCAAAAACAAAAAAAACTGTTCATATAGTATTACTAAAAAAAGACTATTTCTAAATCATTTGACCCAATTTTCATACCATTAGAGCTTCAGTGTCTAAAAAATGTGAACACACAAAGAGGAGAGACAAAAGATGCTTTGATATTGTGCCACACAGTTATGAATACCAGTGTCATACATTATCTAACAATTCATATGGGCTTATAAAAACAGCTCTCCTCCTGTAAATGATGTACTGAAAGTGCAGGTCTGTGTCTCCGGGTAGACTGGCGCTGGGGGCTTCAGTCGAGGGTGACAGGTATGTGGGGTTTATCTGAAATCAGGCACTTGGTGACAGATAATCAGATTACTACAGTCAGGGTCACTTTTTGGTTTGGTATCTTTTTCATCAGTGAGGTTGGATTAAAATAGTTTTATCATAATTTAGTCTAGGGGCTTGCCCTATTTTAAGCCGGGACACTTCACATGGATGCCTGCAGGTTTTTCTCTTTAGTCTAAAAATCCATACAAATACTCACACACTGAAGGTCTCACTGCTTGAATGCAAGCAGATATTGACTTTTTTTTGTGTCTGTCCCCTATAGTAGAATACATGCAGATACATCAAATTATCCATTGATCTCAGTCTCAAAGTTGTGGATCTACAGGACTGGCATAATGAGATTAATAATAATCCTTGTTGTTATAATTACAGGTCTTAAACAGACTCAGTCTTTGAAAAACACTTTAAAACGCTTATCCTTGTGGTCAGAACAAATCTATCTGAATTTAAATGTCTAAGGCAAGGATTTAGCAGCAGCCAGGGTTTGATTCCAGCCTTGGCTCTTTGGTGCATTTCATCCCATTTTTCTCTTAAAATTTCCCCTCTCTCTCATTTCTGCGATCACTATTAAATAAAGGCAAAAGCCTGAAAAACAGTAAACAGGTCATTCAGATTGCAAAAAAGCTCATGCTTTTCTTTGCACATCAAAGCAGGACTCTTTGACCCTCACTAAATGGGAGAATCTGTCCATGAAATGGGCGAATGACAAAAACTGCAGTTCCAAAACTGGCCACTTGAGGCTGGCTCCCAGAGCAAGTCAATTCTCATTGAGCCTCATATCAAAATGCCTAACTTTATAGCAGAAATAAACATGCTAACAGCCTGGTGCAAAAATCTGTTTTTAACTCTACAGCTCATTCTGCTGTCCATGACGATAATACTGGAGTTTTGATACAAGAGTGTGTTTTAATTTTAATTTTTTTAAATAAAACACATTTAAATTGAGTCTTCGAGTAAGGGTTCAAACATGCAGTCATCTAAAATTATCTTTGCAAAGAAAAGGAAGGAAAGTAAGCACAGTAAAAAAAATAAACTATACCAAAAAATTATAATAAATGGAAACAGACATTTTACATTTTCTACTTAAATGGAACAACTATTATAGAATAAAGGAAGAAGATGAGAAAACATTCAGTTTTATAATAAGAAAATACAGATGACAAAGAGTTCTGTGTAATTCGGTCTGGTTTACAATGTAGAAAATTGAACTCTCTTTGGCAACATCATCACTCAAAGGAGAAATACTTTCACTAATATTTGCTCATGCAGCGTTTCTGAACCAAAGGTAAATCAGCTGCTAAAGCCTTCAGTGAAAAACCAGAGGAGGGTGATTTAAGCAGGAGATGAGGATGGATTACACTCTGACCGAAAAACGCAGAAATATAATGAAATCTATTTGAATCTAATCAACACTTCAGCAGACATGTAATGAATCCCACAAATCAGCATTACCTGCTTCATCATCAGGCTCATTAATAGTCATCAGCATCTCAGACACTGTATGCAGAGGCAGCTGTTACTCTGGCGAACCTTTGTGTTGCATGCTGGACTTCATTTGCTCCAATACAAACTAAGCTGTCAATAACCAATTGCATCTAAAATGATCTGAAGTGTGAACATACAAAGTGTCCGGTGCTGATTTTCTTTTCCAGGACTGGAACGTTAAGTTTGTCCGTCACTCTTACAGCTGATAAGTACCTGTAAAATTTAACACTGCAGTAAAATGTTGCTGCTTGTGGAACTTTTTATGATTCTGCTGCCAAAATAACACATCACTCACAGTTTCTCTGGAGGAAACTCGACTGAACCTGAACATGAGTGAAAGGAAACATTCATGTTCCACCTAAACATCCAGTGCTGGAGGGCAGAGACCTCAGACCATCGCTGCTTACACTGAGGTCAGCTCACACATGCAGACACACACCATCTCACCGACACCCACATTGCTCCACACACTCTTCCACCTTCCTCCCGCTGTGTTTCAGATAGCAACCTGCAGCCACATGTTCAGCTCCGGCCTCCTGGATCACATTTCAACACCCTTCTGGCTCCCACAGAGCAGTTTCTGCAGGGTTTTTCATTCCTCATTTCCACCGCCTCGGTCTATCAGGGAGGGCACGACAGCACAGGCGTGCAGTTTAAACAAAATGTACACAAGTCTTGCTGTTTCATGTTTGCCGGCTGCTGCAGGCTGAAACCACACGAGTATTGCTGCTCATCACATTTTTAGCAGAGAGGACCCATTGATTAGCATATTCATAGACAGTAATAACTTAATAGAGCTCTATGAAAGTTATCATGTAGTTATAGGTTATTTATTTATGTCTCTAAAATGCGATTTTCCTGACTTATTTTTAAAAATACTTTGACTTCCAGCTATCAGCACATCCTGCACATTTCTCAATCAAAACAACCAAAATCAGTGAGACAGAAAACTTTCCTTAACCCTTTCAGTGTTTGCTGACAAAATACATAAATCTGGGGACAGCACCAGGACCTCTATTCATTCTTTTCATCAACTTGGGAAAAACAAGCATGTTTTATATGTTGGTTTGTATCAAAAGAATGTGATGTTAATCTATCAAGATGTGGCCAGCTTTAGAAAAAGGGCTGTGTCAAATGTCTTCTTTCAGAAAGTTGTGACTTTTATGTGCAGCCCCTCTAAGCACTTTCAACTGAAAATACAGGAATTTTCCAGGAATTTGGTGGCGTCATCTGTGTCTTTTCCTGTCAGTTTCACATTAAATGTGGCTGCATTTGTCATGGGCTGAGTGATTCGGTGGACAGAAGCTGCTATAACAGAAACAGAAAAGCAAATTTGTGGGAGTGGATTGTCTGAACAGTGAATGTTGCTTGTGAGTGCCATGTTTGTCTCATCCTACATGTTGTAAGCTTGTTGTTAGCTGTGTAATCAACCCCATGTTATGTAACAACACAAAACATGCACAATGTTTTTTACAGTCAATGGAAAAGCCTTTCATTCCATCTCCCTGCCAGCTCTTTTATTTTGGAGGAAAAAAGCCACATGGGTACAGGTCCTGACGCAGCTAAATTATGCAAACCCTATCATTTGATCGAAACTGCATAACTTCATAGCAGGTACAGTTTTTACATTGTGACTGAAAAAGAAATGTTTGGGACTAAACACGAACACAACACAGACAACTAAAAAGTCTGACTACCTATCAGACGAGACCAGTCGAGCATTAATAATGGTTAGTTGCAGTTCTTGGTGTGTGTCTGTTCTTGTACTTTTCTCAGTGCAATGGTGCACACTCATTTCCTGCGTGATGATTATTGCAACACAGACAAGTTGAATCATGGATCCATACAGCTGCCAATCTGGCTTTGTAAATCCCTCAGGCAATTTTTAATGGGAGGGCAGGGAATGTAGTTTGATCTGAGAGAGCCAACAGCACTCTGCAAGCCCCATCAGGCCCATTGGCATACAGGTAATTACCTCCATATGTTTGTACAAAGGTTATTCAAAAGTAAATTGTGGTCACTAACAATGATGGAAAGTGGTCTTACAATGGAATTAAAAGATTTTGGGATTTTTCTCTCTTTCAATGGAAACTACATGCCATTATTCCTCCTTCTCCTCTGTCTCAGACTGCATTCATGCCATCAACCTGTTTCCTGGTTTTTATGATCTGATTACACCCCCACTCTCCAAAAGAAAGGGAGGCACAGGGAGCTGCCAGGATTCAGCTGAAATATGATATCTATGGAGCTGTTGTGGATGGGGGCGTTTCAAAGGAATCGTCCAAAACCAGACGGACCAACAGCCCATCCTGAAGAAAAAATAGGGGTTTATTTATCTGTCAAACAATTTTTCGACATAAGAACATCTATGCAGTAATCTGAGCTGTGGACTTTAGCTTCTTACAGTGCTCTCTTACTGATAACAATTTATCCCTCATGAACGATCGCCTATAAGATTTACACTAAAGGCAAGAAATGGAGACACTATAGTGTTGTTGTGAGCAGCTTTAAGGATATTTAATGTGTTTTACTGTATGAGCAGTTATTACTATTATTCAAATGTGCTAATGTTTATTTGAATATTAAACTAAGTATTTATTATTCATATTGGTAAATATATATTTGCATTTTAAATAAAGCAGGATTATACTTCTAATCATTAATGAAGACTTAAATTATTTATAAGTACTTCATCACTCGGTATAGATGCTTATGAAGGTCTGAAAATGCAGCCGTAACCTCCGAAGTGGACATGTTTTTTTTTCTCTAAAAACTCTGAAGACTCGAGCTCAACATGTGTTCATGAGTTTTGTGCATTTCAAACTTGTCTAGAATCTGTTTGTTCCTTTCTATGAAAAAAAAAATTCTGACAGAGTCTTACAAGTAAATTACAGGATGTTGTAAAAAAATGCTTTAAGTGTTAAAATCATGCTGGTTCTGCCATGTTGGGGCCGATATGTTTTTCTCCACATGAAACTGAACTTACTTTCAGACTGCTCCTCATCTGCATAATGGCAGATTTCAATTTCCTCCCCATCTATAAAAAACAACACCCACAGTCTTTACTTTGGTACAATCTAGCACAGTAATGAGTCTGTGCTGCAGTTTTACGCCATGATGGATGGGGAGGCTTTTGCCGATGTCAGTCTATTAAGTGCTCAATCTTGTATCCTGGTGAAAAAAACATCCTAAATTTGCTGACTACAAAGCACAAGTGATGCTTCTCCCCTCCTTTAAGATTCACGGTGTGAAATAACCCGAAAATGTCACATTTGACAATTAAGTGCTTCAACAAGGTGTTACAGCAGCTGGTCCCATTCAGGTAAAAGGTTGTTTCTAAAGATGGCTGGTGCGACATGCAGGTCTTTAGCATTTTGAGCTCCATTAGAGTTCTCTGGGGTCTGACAAAGTGTTCTGCAGAACAGATGAGCAGTAACAAAGGACCGGGGCATGTTGAAGAAAACGATTAAAACTAATCCATGAATGAAGCTGATGATCTATGAATGTTTAGGAAAAGTGGAAGTATAATGTAACTTTTTACTTTCAGTCAATCTAACTCTTCACAGCCATCATTAGAGTAAAACTTTGGTTAATTAAGGACTCTGCTCATCTGAAATAGTCTGATTCAATAGTTTGTCCCTCTGCGGCCAGAAGTTTTCTGTGTATTGTGAGCAGTTCTTTGTTTTGCCAGCACTCTGCAGAACATCTTCTGTTATTCTCTTTACAAAGTGAAGTCTGATACACATCCTTTGTGGAATCAAAATCTTCTAAAATCCCAACACGCTGCAGCAGATCACACTGATTATTCTGCCGTTGTTGTCCCTCGTCTACAGATAATTCAAATGTAATGAATGTATATGACTGTATTTATTTTGTTGACTCATGGAAACTAATAAATGTATAAACTAACTTTCTCAAACATGCATTTATCATAAAACAACAATGCATGTTTAAGAAAGTTAGAGCAAAGCCTCACGGAGTTCATCCAGTCACATAAAGGTCTATATTGAAGGGCTGCCCCTTGAAAACGGGTCTGCAGAGGTGGAAAGAACTGTTCCACCTCCTGTTGCCTAATATTAAGTTTTCTGATGTAAGTGGGGTCACTCCATGGGGCGCGGTGAGGTGGCTCTGCTGTAAAAAGTTAGGGGAAATCCTGTGTTGATCCATACATGAAGAAAACTGTCAATCATGCTTTTCACAGCCTCCTCCAAACAGCTGGTTCCTACTGAGAACTGCCAGACCACCATGTGAGAAATTTAAATTGTGGGTTGGTGCTCCGACATGAGATTCAAACAAGAATAGAAAACTTTTCCAGCCTCACGTCCTCCTGATATGTCCTGCTGCTCTCATGTTCATGATAAAAATCACTGGAGGGTTGGGGGTCAGAGGCAGGACTGGATGAGCCTCCAACATTCCCCTCTCCTCCCTCTGACTGGTCTTATTTATGGATGTTGCCTTCTGGCACTTTGCTCTGCTCTTTTTTTATCAGTTCTTTTATTCTTGCAGAATGTTTCTGGTGCTCAATGACTTTGACACTTGACCTCAGCACAAGTCGACACGAAGTGGTGGAATCCATTTTTTCTCTCTTTTGATTCTTACATTAGAGATGGACTACAGTAACTTTCCTACATTTAATAAACATCAGTATCAGAATCCTATGTTTAAGTTTATCGTATAAAACCAGTTGTGAAAAGCCCATTTTACCCAAATTATTACTCAATTCCAAATGTAATCAAATGTAATCAAATATAATCTTGCATAAAAACGTTGAATTATTGAAATTTCATCTGTTAAAAACACAAGCTGCAAAAACTTCTTGTATTTATTACCATTGAGTGTAATTTGAGATCAGACCAGGTGGACTTGGGTTAGGGTTGGGTTACGATACTAACTCCCCCCCCCGTCTGGAAGGGTTTAGGGGTTGGAAAGGCCACAGCCTTTAACCTAACCTCACACCAAAAGGATGAAGCCAGGACATGGAGGCTTTAAACTGGACCTGAGTGGTTAAATTGGGATGAGTTAACAGTGTTGGGACACTCTGGTCCAAAGGTACTTAACCCTGTCAGGACTGCAGAGCACTTTGATGGGAGTCAGAAACCCAGAACAGGGTGAAAGTCTGTCTCAAATAAAAAAAGTTCAATATAAAGCAATTAGGCTTAATATGATCGAATCATTACACAAATTTAAATGTTTATGGTTGGTTGTTAAACTTGAGTTAGATGCTCAACTTGGCTAAAAATGTGTTTTATCTCGCTCCAGCAATGCTGCCATTATGCTGCCACAGTGTGTGATTTAGAACATCATGCCAACATTCTGAAAGCAAACGAAGGGTGAAGCCATGTTCAGAGCACCAAAAAAACAATGCAATATGGCAATCCTCTGCCAATGGATGGTGTTTGTCTCAAAAAAAAAAAAAAGCTTCTGTCTTCACTGCACCTGCAACTTTTATGTGTAGCTGTTAGACAAAGGCTCTGGATAGTTCTTCAAGCTTCAGGCTACAATAACAGATGATTTTATAGTCACAGCAACTGTAAAAGCTGTGGAGGTGCACAACTGCGGGCTGTCATAAAAATTCAATGTGAAGTCATGTTCTAAAGAAAGGATTCAAAGTAACAGTGAAAACATACTGCGAAACTGCATTTGGATGTGCTGGTTTATGTTTATATGCAGGTTACATTATTAGAGTTTTTGGAAAAACAGACTGCCTGAACGACTGCAGCGGCAGAAAAATGTTGGTGCTTTTCTTTATGAGGCCATACTGTAAAGCACTGGAACCATTTTCTCTCCTCAGAGTTGCAGCCTGCAGGGTCAGGTCGTGTCATGGGTTAGGTGGAGGGGTCGGGGGTGTCTTTTTAAGTTAGACATCCCCTCCACACACACAGAGACACCCACACCCAAAGGGTCACTCAGGTCCCATAGTGCCATAATACCATAATTACAGGGAGGGTCAGAAATGCTTTCACAGCATTCTCTGTTAGTCGGCTCAGCCTGTCAGTCATTCAGACAGTCTGATGGTTCGTTTGGATCTCACTGTATGAGTTTAAGATGCTTTTTTCTAGGATCAGACATTTTTTTGGTTTATTTAATAACTTGGTGGATTTTCTGCAGCTTGCAATCAGTCAGACATGAATTTATGCAGTAACACGGTCGGTCTCAGTTAAGGATCAGTCAAAGATCAGTTCATGACGGGCAGCTCAAGCCATCCTTCCAGTCAAAATCTAGACTTGATCTCAACTACTCTCAACCTCCATGTGTTCTGTGCTGTTATTAAAAAGGCTCAACTTCTGCTAAATTGCCCATCAGATGAGTTAAAAAGCTCTCAGTTCAGACTGAAAGGTCAGCACATGGTTGACATTTCTGAATTCCTGTAAAAACTCTGCTTCCGAAACCCAAACTTAATGGGTAAAACTTATCATATTTGAACAAATTATACTCCTATTTATCTTTGCACCTTAGAATTAAAGCATTAACTCAAAAGGAGCCTAACATCTGAACTGCCCCGAGCAGCTTTCAGGTCAAATGAGGTTCAGAAAATTTGTAAGGACTTTTCTTTTCAGATCATTTACAAAACAACTACCAATGTGTTATTTTCTATTATGAACAGGCACCTTTAAATAAATGAACTGGTCCATCCTTTGAGGTTATCTTGGCAGCAAACCATCACAAATATCATCATCTATTTCATTGTGAGCACAGTGCAAGTTGTTTGAAAGAGGAAAAAATGGCTTATTAAATCTTTATCTGTCTTTGCATTGCAAAAGAACTGAGAAAATACACCATAACCGGAAAAATGTGATTGAGCAATTTCATTCCACTTATAGGAAATTAGCTCCAGGAGGAAAAAAAATAAAGAAGGGAGGCACTGTTTGACCAACGCTTCAAATGTCAAGAGCTCAGCTGCATGCTTTGACATGTGCCTCTGCCGCTGCTCCTAACCTCCCTCCCATGCTAACACTTCCAGCTAAAACTGTCAGAAATGAAAGATTACAATTCCTTCATTACGCTAAGAACTCCTACACACAGAAAGCCATTTACATACTTTTCTTTCCGCAAAAAAAAGTTTATCTCTTGATTAAGTTTGAAACATGTCTTGTGCAACAGTTGTTAAGCAAAACACATTATTAAGCAGCATTAAAACCTTATGTGCAGGGTGTTAATGCATAATTATGATTAAAACATGGTGTAAGAAACAAAGTGTGCATGAAAGTTTTTGTTTTTCTGCATTAATCAAATTTTTGAACTGCAAGAAAAGTTCTTTCGAGGCACGTCTTCTCTGTTTATACATACTCCTGGCTAGTGTTTATTAATATTGCAATAGTAAATAGTGGTGTTATTCTTGACAATAAACAGCAGTGGAAGTGACATGAAGCAGAATTCATGGTGAGTGACAAGGAAAACGTACCTCAGGTCCAGTTAGGTGACTCTTCCAGGAATATCCGTCTCGTTTCTTCCCTCACACTGAAGGGACTTTAAAAATCCTTCGACAGGCCGTCACCAACCTGCGTACTCCCATAGTGGTTTGGAATAAAGTCCATGAAAACAGAGAGAAAAGACACAGTAAAAACACACACACATACAGAGTTGTATTAGTGTGTTTCAACTGCCGCTAACTTCAACTTCAGCGCCTTCAAAGGCTCTGAACCAAAGTGCTTCTGAGACACCTCAACACTCCCTCAGGAGTCCCATCTCCACCCACTTCTCACACTGTCCCTCCTCTCCTTATGACACACACACACACACACACACACACACACACACACACAAAAAGCACACCTTCCCTCCATGTGCCCAGATTGTGGGTTGTGCCCCTCCTTCCTCCACCCCCACCTTGCCTGTGGGCCCAGGCTGTTGGGCCTCGGCCAGAGCTGTGCTTCCAGGGTGTGTGCATATATATGTGTGTGTATGTGTGTCAGAGTGTGTGTCAGTGTGTGAAGAGTCCATTGATACTACAAATTTCTCTGTAATTTTCTCTGCCATACATTCAGGTATAGTAAATGTAGTGCTTCCATTTGAAGCAGCAACAAAAGTAATTTCTATAGTTAACATAAATGTTATTTAATGAAAATTAATAACAAAATTAAAGCTTTTACAAAATAAATGTGTAATAAAAAAGCAAACCACATCTTACACACATGCACTCACACATACACAGGAATACTGGTTGGCTAAATGCTATTAGTTGCTATGCTATAAGCAAAATGTAATAATTTTGTTTTATTTGTGCATTAAGATAATCTCTTAAATGGTAAGCAAAGGTTCCAAATTTGCAAACTAACATGCAAGTGAATAATTAACTGGTGGAGTTTCTCTGGGGTTTGGAGGGAAACTGTTTTGGGCCTTAAGTCGTAAAAACCCACACCCAAATTTACTGACAAAAAACAAACAGACCTTACAGGCCACCTGTGAGCCATACAGACCCTCAGGGAGACAAACTGCTGCAACAAAACTACACAAATTTACCAAAATGACTGATGAAAACAAATCCTCATTCATCAACAATGGTATTTGGCCCCTTTTGACTGGTTGTGTAAGAAATTGTTTAAATGGTGAATCATGGTGTTTGGGGTTTCTTTTCCTGCTTTGCTGAGGGTTTTACAGCTAACTGTAGTAGCTACTGGTTAGCAAATTTTCCTTTTCACTGTCATCAGTTATTGCAGCTGTTTAAATATGAACACTGGATGAGATTCACAAATATCAGGTCCAGACACTGAGTGGAGCTGCACAATCACACATGTAGCAGACAACCCTGGATCGTCTGTGTAAAACATGCTGTCACATACTGGAAATATACAGCTGGGTTTACATGAGGGGTGCTGCCTGGGAGGAAGTCATTAGGTGGCAACTACCAACTTATCCATAATGCCTTTGTGTCAATTTATGCAATATCTTTGAATAATGTGCAGGATCAGTACCAAAGAATTAAAGGGCTATACACAAACAAACAGAAAAGGGAACAAAACAGCTGCACTTTTTGCACTTAAAAACCCAGAAATGCTTCAGCTTTCTTTGTTCAGTGGGTTCTTTGTCCAGCACTCACTAAAGAACATCAGCATGACCCCTCATTCTTGTAAATTATCTAGAAAATTACCTGTGCTATTCAAATTTGAGCTTAACATTACACTACACAGACTTCACACCTAAAGGGAGCTGACAGGGCTGCCAGCTGCTCAGTTCTTTCATTAAGAAAAAAAACTTTCCATCATCACTGTGGTCACTGGAAACTATACAGCAAGGCAGAAATCCATAATTATTACATTCCTCCAGATATAACTAACTGTTTTTTTTACACATGAAGGACACAAGGTGAAAATCCAAGGTGACATCTTCAAACTGATGACTTAGTCTGACTAAAGGTACAACACCCACACAAATTAACTTCAAGAAAAGGATGAAACAAAAAAAAAACTTGCTTTAGCTTTGCTGAGCAGTCTGGGTGTCACCATGAGACTCGGCGGCCGTTATCAGCAGGCCACTTCAAACCATTTCACCCTAATGGAGAGGGCTAATTGGCTGTGATGGTTTTGTATTTGCAGCAGAAACTTAACAGCTTTGAGTTGCTGTTGGGTAAACATAACGAATGAACTCCCTGCATGCAGCTTTCTAACTCCTGGCCTCGGGCCATGAATGTGGTAAGAAAAGAGACAGAGAATAATGTGGATGGGGGGGGAGTATGTAGTCTATAGTACGTGACTGAATTAAGAAGCATGAAGTATCTTCTGTCTTACCAAGATTTAAAAAGATTTGCAAAGCCAATGACAAACCTGGGGCACAGCTTGCAGTGGCCTGTAAAATTCAGTTGGTTACTAATACATCAGACTTAAGCAGGGATCAAGCACAGAGGTACAATAAAGAGCAAATTCATCATTACGCTAAAGACTGGAATTAAAATAAGGGTTTTTCGTTTGTTTGTGGCACTTTCTTCCATCAGCGAAGGAGAGCGAAATTCACAAAGGGCCAATTGTTGCGCAGAAGCCTGATCAACAGCCAAATAAACCTGCTGCAGATGCTGCGTATTTGAGTCATTTGTGCAGTGGGGCAGGGAAAATCTTGTTTAATTCCACTTTTATGTTTATGCCAGATGTCCTTTGACAGAAGAACAGATTTTTTTTATTCTTTTAAGACCTCGGAGACCAGAACAGGCTGTATTTCCTAAACTGTATGTTCACTCTGAATAGTTTGGTAGGGAACCTTAAATTACCTTTAACCTTTTTATTTACCTCAGACGACACCAGAGTTGAGGACGTTTCCTCTCAAGACAAAGAACTGAAATGCAGTTGAGAGTTTAAAAATAAGGGTTGGATAAAATTGCCTGATTCTTAGTTTGTTTTAGGAACCAAAATTTTGATTTTGCAGGGTTATATGTTTTAAAGTCCTTTACACAGAACTCTTTCTTGCCACAAAATCCTCTATTGCTGAGAATGTATTTCTAAGTTAAGGCCCACAAAGGCTGAAGGATTTAACTTTAACAATGTTTTACTCACTGCAGCAAATTCTAGATATCTACCACTGAGGTATGACTGCATTTAGAATTAGGTAACCCATGTGTGACCGCTGATTATTTATCTACGTATAAGCCTCTTTATCCAGCAGATGCTTGCTTGGATGGTGAACACTGGCAAGCAGATTCTGCCGATCAGATCAGTATAATCAGACAAACGCAAAACCACCATCACCAATCCACTAAAAACCACCAACACTGAAAAATAGTAAAAGTATTTTAGACAAAAGCTACATGAAACAACAGAAGTTTTCTTTCATCAAGTCTGTCATCACAGAGTTATAACCAAATATGACTGAAAAAGGAAAATATAGTTTGAACTAAACAGTAACTAGAGAGCATTTGGTTTGAGAGAAGGAGTTGATTTATCCAAGTGTTAAGTT
The DNA here is from genome assembly GCA_029783725.1 of Acanthurus tractus. Taxonomy (NCBI): domain Eukaryota; kingdom Metazoa; phylum Chordata; class Actinopteri; order Acanthuriformes; family Acanthuridae; genus Acanthurus; species Acanthurus tractus. The sequence continues at coordinate 23,555,114 of JAQNCA010000032.1, read as the reverse complement.
TGACCTTTTGATGGTGAAATGAAATGAAATGAAGCAAATGGAGCCCAAAATGATCTCTGCATGCCAAAACTATTTAACTGCACAATCACATAAGAGTCAGCTGTAAAATGCCCCCTTGAGAAAATACCCACCATCATCCCGGCGACAAAAAAAAAAAACATTAAAAAAACCCTGTCAGCAGAAACCTACTGGCTGTATGCACAGACCTGAATATATATGAGACGCTTGGAAAAATTGGTGCTTAACCCAGTCATGCTATCCTTCAGTGTGTGACCAAAAGAAGGACCAAGGATGCCAGAATCCTCTGCACTGACATTAGTTCTGTATTTAAAATGGATCCAGTAGCTCAATGAAGAGAAGGGAGACATCTGTCATCATCCCTTTGTGTCTTTGTAAAAAGATCTTTGCTGAACGGATGTCATTAACAGTTTCTCTGCTTACATGTAAGAGCAATGTGTTAACACATCTCCAGGGGTGTTGAAAGGCTTTCTGGGAAATATAGGAGATCATCTCCAAAAATTTCAGGACTGAAAAGTGTACTATCCCTTTAAAGCTCCAACAGAAGGAGAGCAGAAGCTTCCCTGCTGCTCCGTGTTCAGTATTTCCAGGCCAACATACAGAGACCTGATGATACAGGGAAGAGAGTGAACACATGGACCTGTGTGGGGGGGTTAATAGTGGAGAGGGACATAAATGGCAGATGGGGTCAATAGAGAGAAAAGCAAAGAAAAAAGGGAAAGGAAAGTGAATGAAGAGATAT
>JAQNCA010000032.1:23335788-23346679 GCA_029783725.1 Acanthurus tractus | reverse complement strand
ATGATAAACAGCATCTCATAACTTCAGGCTTTAAAAAAAAAATCTGAATCCTCCAAAGTAACAGAAGAATCGACTCGTCTTGTGAGTCACAAACTTTCTGCCTGGAGATAAAACAAGACGATGCTCGAGGGAGAACATCTCTGAAGTTTCAGTGGCAGCAGCAGAGATGGAAGACGAGCTGCAGACTGCAGGAGCAGCTTAGCAGCAGTAGCATCATTAGCGGTGGCAGTATGTAGTTTGTGGCTGTTTGACAGAAAAATGGACCCGTGAACATGTCGATGTGAAGAGACTGTTAATCATGTCAGCTGTCAGAGCAAAGGAGTGACAGCCGTTTCACTGAGCTGAGTTTCTGAGGACAGAAAAGACTTTTTCAGGTTTACTGTTCGAATGTTTGAGGCAAAACCAGCCGGACAGAGACGTGCAGTTCTGGTGCAGATAAATCCTGAGTGCTCACTGAAGCGTTCAGATGCAGAGCACAAACCAAGCACAAGCTAATAGTTAATGGACTTTAAAGATTTGGGTTGTTTAAGAATTAAAAAAAGAGTTTTAGCTAAACAGAAACTTTTTCTTTCAGAGCAAAACTGCATCAAGTTGGAAAATCAGTTTGTGACTGAAGTTAAAGGTAAATTCATTCAGTCTGTCCCGTTTGGATGCCGAGCTGACAGATGATGAAAGTTTGGACGGTTTGTCTGCAACGACAACGCCGTTCTCAAACCAGGTTCTTCATTATAAAACAGTAACCATCCGACAGAACCAACCACTTCTCATTCGACCTTCACCGTCTCCTCTCAGAGGGAGGTGGAAAGTGAAAAGCCGGCGAGCGTAACTGATTAACCAGCCTACACTCATTCTCATTTTGACAGAAGTTGACTGATAACTGAGGAGTCCTCAAGGTGAACGAGGGCAGGGCAGTCATGTGGTGCGACGGTGTTTAGCCACAAAACAGCAGAGCCGATGGCATCTGGTGGCTTGACCTCTCTGTATCACTGACTTGTTGTTTTGGGCTAAACAATACCAGCATGGCATTTAACGGCCACAAAACCGGTTCTGTCTGGCTGCGTCCTGTTTACCGTAACTATGCCAGTGTAGTGTTAGCTATCACTGAGAGACATGGCTTTTTTTTTTCTTTTCTTTTGGCTTCCTTAACTGCCTGACTATCCTTATTCCTCCGCTGAACCATCTGAGGTCATTAGAGTCATCATCATTTCCAGCGATTTGGGAGGAAAGCTCCTTCCTCTGGGTCATTTGTCTCTCTGGTGCCAGTCGGATCCCGTAATCGCACCAGCAGTGACAGTTTACAGTCTTCAATAAACAGAAAGGTGAAGAATGACACATGATCACAGCTCCTTAAAGTCTGTGTGTCTACATTTGAAAAGCTTCTGAATGTATTAAACCACCTTAAAATAACTGGTTTCTTAAGTTAAACCAGAACAATAAAGTTCAGGTGCAAAATGCCAGTAAAACTGTGATACACTTTATTAAATAAGGTTGGATGTGTTGCTCCGTTATTAAATTCTTGGCGTCTTTTTTTAATAATTTGCATGTTTTGACCTGATGGTCACCTGATAAAGATCCAGGAAATTACAAAAGTGAATAAAATTTATCTGGAGCAAACATTAATGAAGCTACCCAGTAATGATTGAGCCTCCTGGTGGCGCTGCAGGAAAAGTCAAGTGATCACAGAAATAATTAAAATTCGTCCTCTGGCCACGAAATTCATCCAATACTGAAATATTTCTGAACAAAAGTGGATGATCTGCTGAAAAAACCTGCAAAAGCCTGAGAAACGCTGCAGAAACGGAGAAAAAGCCCAAACAAATTTTAAAATTAGGATGAAAAAATCTGCAGCTCCTCCTGTTGACGTGTAGCATTTTAAAAGTAAATATACTACAAACAGACCACAGTTACAGGATTTTTTATTTTGTTTTCTTTCTTTTTTTGTTTTTCTCTTTTTCTTTTCACTACCTTTTTTTTTTTTTTGCTCCGTTCATTAATCAGCAGAGACGTTTCTCTGAGCTCTGAGTGGTGGTCTCGTTCAGTCCTGTTGTTCACTTAGTTTACTTCCTGTTGCCAAACATCCAACCTTTCATTGTGGAGCAAAACAAACCTCCTCTGACTCCCCGACAGTCTTGTTTCATTGCACGACTCAGTGTGTAATTGCAAATGGGGACGGGAGTGCAGCTCGGTGAATATTTACGCCGTAGGTATTCAGCCAACCGGCATGACTCATGGCCACCAAACAATAGTTCCTTTGTGGACCGCCGCTAAATCAGAGCGCGCAAGAAAACCCTGTAAGCAGCCTCGTTTGCTGTGAAATTTAAGTGAAATTAAGGAAGCGGGCTGGATTCATCTTGACAAGTGCAATAAGGCCGCATTACAGCGGTAATCATAAGTCATTTATTGCAGTGAAATAGCTTCCTGCTTCAATTAAGCTCCCGAGCCGAACGGCAGGCCGGCGTTCTTCTGACAGCACAGCCAACCCGCAGGAAAGTAGGGCACAATGTATTTACTGTAAAGAGATACGGCAATTTGTTGTTCCTGTGTGATGAGACGGAGCTTTCAGTGTTTTCGAGGGGTGACGAGGTTCAGGTGCAGGCAGACGCTGATAACGGGGGGGGGGGGCAGAGAGAAAAACAAGGTTTGTTCCTGGAAGTTTGGTTCAGGGAAAGATGGAGGGGGCCTGAAGGGAGAGAGAGAGAGAGAGAGACATCTAACAACACTGTGTGAAAAGAGAGGGGGGGGGCGAACGAGGTTCAAAGCAAGCAAACATGGAAGACCACACACACGCTTGGGTTTCTCTACTTGTGAGGACTTTTGACTACTTTCATCCTAAAAGCAAAAACAACCAACAGAGTTTCAATGTTTCTCAACTTTGACTTTAATTTTGTAGGTTTGGCCGTTAAATCTGCTGATTATGACAGTTTTCTACTAAAAATAACCAAAACAACTGCTATTATCAGGGAACACGACTTTGTCTCTATTGTAAATGTATTTGTTTTGTTTTGTTTTTGACTTTAACTTTTGCAAATAGAGAAAATTATAAAGTATCTGCAATTTGTCCTCCATATTAAGGATTTCATCCTTAGAAATATATTCAAACAGCTCACACACACCATGCACAGCCACCCACACACACACCCCTCACACACACCATGCACACCCACCCACACACACACCCCTCACACACACAGGACAGGATTGGATGAAAGGTCAGTTTGAGCCTCAGAGCTCCTCTGTTTTCCTGAAGTTAAAGGCAGACTTTGAACCTCGCGGGCCAACAAGAGAAACATCAAGGTTAGCAAACGCGACGCAGATTAAAAGAGTCGACAGAAAGAGAGAGGAGAGCCTGGGAAAGGAGAGGCGCAGGGTGGCGGGTGTGACGGGGGAGGACGGATGGTGGTGTGTGTATGAAAGGCTTCGTTTCAACGGGCGGCGGCTTTTTGAGAGACACTTTGATTCAGACCATCAGTGAAAAAACGAAACACGAGAGCGTTTGAGGTGAAGATAAAGTTCTCGAAAGGGGGTAAATGTTCAGGTTTGGGTTGCAAAAGTGAGTTCAGGGACCCTCAGGGAGATGAAAATAAGTGTTTTTATCAGAGATCGCTTCACTGAAAGTTATCTTAATTTCTGTTCGACAGCAAAAGTCAAAGAAAAACAGGAAGCTTTGGGTTTCGCTTACGAGAGACGGGTCCTCGGTCTCAGCACCCAGGGACTGACTGAAGTCCTCGGCTTTCGGAGGAAGAGTATCCTCTTCTTCCTCCTCCTGGTCGGGCTCCTCCCCCAGGACGGGGAAGACGGAGAGCCCGCCCACCTCAGCATCCACAATGCCATCCAAACTGTCGGTCAAAGCGGCGAGAAGAGCCGCGTTCTCCTCTTCTATCTGTGGAGTCAAACACACAGCGAGAACGTCAGAGAGGAAACAACAAAAGTCTGCAACGTTCTGCAAAACATCAGGACAGCAGCATTAACTCTTAACTCTTAGAACCCGAAATACTTGCGGCTGCATTGCATTCTGGTCTATTGAACGTCTGAGAAAGAAATCAGTGTTTGCACGGAGCTTCCTCTCTTAATTTGTTCTCGTGTACCGTTGATGTTTTAGAAAACAGGAACATTTTTATGCTGTCAAACGTTTTCAGAGAAAGAATTCAAGTTGCTGTAATATTGTTTGATTTTTGCCAGAAGAAAAAAAACCACAGAGCAGCTAATTGGACCCCGAAAGCAACACGAATCGATGTTTCATTTCAGGGATTACCTGCTGCTCAGTCACAAACAAAGCCGGTTTATCTGATTAAAAACATTTTTGTGATGGATATGATTTTATTTAATACACAATTAGTATTCCTAAATGCCATGTGACCCCCTGAAGTCCACAAAAAAAAGAAACAACAGCCAAATTTGGGTCGTCTCGTGTTGAGTCATTAAGACCGTTTGAAAATAACTCTGGTTTTCATACGAATCCGGCCTTTGTGTCTAAAAATGGTCGTTGTGAGCAGATGTGGAAAAAGTCTGGTGGAAGCTCCGTGTCACTGCTGATTCACTCCTTAAAGCCCCCTCTCCTCCGTCTTCCTCCTCCGTTCAGCTCTAATCAGCAGTTTAAGCTTTAAAGTCCACTCCTGCTACTATGCAACAACATGCAACTGTGACCTTTGACCTCAAACAGACTTGCTGATACAGGACTTCTCAGAAAAAACCTGATTATCGAGCAGTTGTTGCCGTTCTCTCTCTCATGATCTGATCTAGTTGGACTGTAAACTCTCTCAGTTTGGTTTCCCACGTCGATGCACAAGCATTTTCACATTTTTTTCAAGCACCGAAATGGTTGAATTTAGAGCAAATCAGCAGAAAATATGTTATTTCAGTCCAAATTTTGTCCCGTTTCCAACCCTCCAGCCCTCCTGCTTCCATCCACACGGGGCATGTTTACTGTTCTGGAGCTGCCATCTTGCTGAGAGCAGAGTCTGGTGGAGAGGTGATAGCATGGCTGGCCTACGGGAAGCCACCGAGCTCCATTCATCTGTCTCTCCCTTTTATCATCCAGCTCTATCTGTTCCCGGCTGCCAAACTATTTATTATTACATTTATTCTCTGCGGCTTGCTGCCTCTCTTTCTCTTCGCTGCGTGCTGCAACTTGGAAATTTGAAATTTACCGAAGCGAAACAACATCAGTCATAAGTAAAGTGAGTCAAAGTTTAAGTTTGCGGGAATATAAATGATGCTTCTGCAGCTGTCTTTGAGTTAAATGTGTTTGTTTTTAACTGGGTTTGCTTACTTCTGCGAGCAGCTTCATCACCAGAGGAAGCAGCTTCAGTCTCACTCCTGACGCTCGAGGTTTTTAACTCAGTCACTTCACTTTTTTCATGCTAACATTTGATTTTCAGTGGATATTCTATAATATTATAATTAAAAAAGGCTTCATTAGCAAACTGTTGCAGCTGTGCACAAAAGCACTCTGGGTCGTTACTGTATTGTAGATAATTAGATTAAAGGGATATTATTTGATTTCTTTGATAAAAATTAGATTCCACATTGACTCAGGAGCAAAAGGAAATTAAATCAATGGCAGAAGTCGGAATAAAATGTAATTATTGGACGATTCATAACTGAACACGCAGCAGTATTATTATTATTATTACACTAATAAGTTATATTTTCCTAACCTTCCTGATTCCATCCACTTCTCTCGGCTCTCGCCAAGGTTAAATGAAGCCCCGCCACACACACACACACACACGCAAACACGGATCAATCCCGCCCGACATGGGATTAGATTCCGACGTGCTACTGTAAATAAGTGGAGTATCGACAGACAGCAGAGAGACAGAGACACCGGGGGGCTTCATCCGTCTGCTTATCACTCTATTCATTACTGTGTGTTTCTGACCGTCTGCGCTGCTTTATTAGTCTGATCAATACCATATCGGCTAAAATATAATATGCCGACGCAGGGGCTCAGGTGGGGGGGCCGGCAGGTGGCGAGAGACGTGAAAAGCTGAGAAAAAATGTCCCTGCTGCCTGTTATTAAAAAGGATCTGTGCAAGAAATAAAAGGGAAAGAAGAAAAAGCAAAACTATGCACAGCTCTTTATAAATTCACACTGAACATTGAGGCTCTAATTAGTATGAAAGTGAGCAAAATAAACGAGTAAAAGAAGGAAAGAAAGCAGACAGAGAAACATTCAAAGCAGTTAAACAGGAGTGTAATGTGGATAAAAGAGACAAAGAAATGAAAGAAACAAAAACTATGAGTCAAAAGAAAGGCAGTAAAAAGGAAGAAAAGGAAAATGGAGTGAAAATGAAAAGAACTGGAGGCAAAATATCAGACAGAAGTAAAAATAAGTTTGGGAGAATTGAAAAGGAACAAGAAGAAGAAACTGTGAAGATAAATGCACCTGCTTCCATGTTTTCACTCTTATCTTGTTGTTGCAGCTTTCTAATAAAGATTTTACTCGTCAATACCGAGATCCTTCACCGCTGAACTCCCAACTGTTTCATAAAGTTTTGCATCGACAGCAGAGAGACAAACAGTCACTCAGGCGTCGGCTAATGGGGATCGAAACAAGAATAAAACTCCAAAGAGACATGGAGACGGTCTGTGTTTACTTCACCTGCATTCCCATCATGCTTTGCCTGTCTTCATTTTACCAATAGTCTGCGATGCATTGCAGCATCACGGCGGTTCCCACCACCGGAGCTGCATTACACGGCCAATAATCCCGACCTAAACGCTACTTTATCTCTTTGTTGTCGTCTTTGCGCTGTTGGGATGTACTTAATGCAGCCTGGGCTGTGGGACTGGAGACGTCGCTGCGGCTGGAAACCTATAGACGATCAATGATCCGGGGTTGGCTTTCATACAGAGGAAAACAAGGAGGGTATTCCCTGAATTCATCCAGCAAGGGCACCTGACACCGGAGCCTGAGGGCTTTCATTGGCCCTGATACAAATTAATGGACTGTTTGCACCATCGTGTAACAGACAACATATTGTTCTCTGAAAACATGTTGCAAACTCCAGATTTTTGCTTGTTGCAAGAGTCTTTAAGCTCTGGTGCCTCATGGTCCTTAATTAAAGTGCTTGAAATAGAGGTTTCAGTAATGTACCAGTTAAATTAAAACATCTAAATAACAGTAATTACAACGCAAAAACTGTTTATTTAGTTCAGATTCTCATCCAAAATCTTTTGAAAACTCACTGAAAAACACGCCGGAGAGGCAGCCAAGTTCTCCACAGAACATTATTATTATTTAGAAGTTTACACAGAGCGAGTCAGCCTCGTCTTACTCATCACTGCGACGCCGGCTGAAGAAGAGTTCCTCCTCTGTGGGCCTGAGCAGAGTCACTGACCGACTCAGCACATTATGAACTCCACAGGTTGTTTTAAAGCACATATAAAGTTCAAGACGTTGAGCAATGGGTTCAACAGGTTCACCGGGCCGCTCAGGCTGCCTTGTATTACTGCTGAATCACTGCTGTTGTGTTTAGGGGACCAATAAAATGTTTCCGAAATCAAATCGGATTTGGCTCTCCGGTGAAAGAATGGCTTCAGGGTGCCAGCTCTGTGGATTAGCCTCCAACCTGAAGCAACCTGGACTCGAATCTGCTGTTGAACGGGATATTTTTCTTACATAAAGGGCTTGTTTGTGCTTTTATCTTTTACATTTTTACCATCTTTTTCTGCACAAATGAAAAAAATCTATGTTAAAGTCACAACTTTCAACCCTCCGTGAGTTAGAACGAGTCAAAGGGCTGCATGTGGCTGCGGTTCTGTCCGGTTCTTATCGTGTGTTCTTATCCGTGCGTCCGCGGCCGATTCGAGACAAACATCAGCTCTACAGTCGGACTGAACTTTGGTGGAGTCTCACCTCAAAGAGCTCGTCCGCTGTGCTGTAGTGGATGGAGGCCGGTGACGCATCTGCCGGCTGATCGTTGCACCACTGTAGCTCGCTGAGACAGTTGACGCTGTCAAAGTCGCTGGTGTCCAGCTGGGAGAGGTCGATGTCCGGAAAGTCAGTGTCCAAACGGTCCGAACACACCTCCTCCTCCCCATACTGGAAAAAAGAGAGAGAGAGAGAGAGAGAGGGAAAGGTCAGTTTAGCCAAACATTGAGATTAAAGTAAAATTCCCAGGCGGTGTGTCTTTTTTTAAGATGCTAAAAAAGTGCATGAGTGACTTTGTAAAACATGACCCTTTCGAAAACTGGAGGTGCCGTTCACAGCTGGAAAAAAAAACCTCGGTGAGAAACGAACAAGTTCGCCTGCGTCACTGGCGTCTGATGCTCTGCGATCACAAAGGAAGTGATGTTTTGCTTTGTAGCCGTCGCTCTTTGAAACACGAGCTGCCAAACATGGGAAAGGTTTCTGCTCGCCGCCTCCGTCTGCAGAGGTCGGTGTTTTCTGTGAAGTTTAGCGCTCAGCGCAGAGCCGCCATTGTTAGAATTAGGGGGTTTAGTTCCCATTGGGCCGTCCTTTCTAAAATATGTATGCAGCTGAAGTACTGCGAGGCACTCCGAATAAAAGCCTCCATCATCTGGCATATACTGTGTATTATTACACTGTTCTCTGTCGGAGTCATGAGGAGCTCTCATCAACAGCCCTCATCTCTCAACAACTACTCATTATAAATAATGAGACTTCCATGTCAGTGGATGTTGGAGGCTGAAACCAACAGAGACATCTGCTCCGACACAATGAAGGATTTCTCACAAAACACCTAACGCACATCGGCGGCACTTATCTTAAAGCACCTTCATGCATTAATCCTGCAAATCTCACAACGGACTGCAACCATGAGAGGAACTTCAGGTGATTAGTTTGAGTTTGTTAATCAGTTTTAATGAATTGTTCTCTTTCGTTAGTTTAATCTGCGGACCTTCACGTCAATCTCTGTTTCATTAAATCAGGAAAAAGGTCTTGAATCATTTGAAACATGTAAAGTTTTGCAGTTAATATTTTACAAGTCAATAATTTAAATTAAAGAAAAGATCAAGCATATAATAAACCGCACTATGAACTTAAAGTTGTGAAACACAGCAATCCCTCAAAAACTCCTTCAGTCCCCTTAAACTCCCTTAGACTCAATCAGTGACCCTGCCACCTCCTCACAGGGTTATTTAACACTGTCATGATCCCACAAAACCCTTTCAGAAACTTCCAGAACACTTTCGAGACTCTCTGAAACCCTCACAAGAACTAAACCCATGTAGAAACTCCTTTAAACTTCAAGTACTTCCTCAAGAAACCTCCTAATCTCCCCCAAAAACCTGGAAATCCCCTCAAGAATCCCTGAAATTCACACAAGGAGTCATAGAAATCCCTGAGGATCCATCTGAAACCCCTTAAAAAACCTTTAAAACCACCTTAAGGCAAACTGATATCAAGGATCCTTAAAATGTGCTTCACAAACCAAGGATGCGTCTTATAAACCTTTCGAAAAAAAAATTCTCAAGAACCCTTCAAACTCTTACGAGAAACCATGAAACTGAAGGCAAGAGCCCAGCTCGGTGATCTGCTGAAACCACGTTCCTGTCAGAAAGTCAGCAGCCACGTGGTTTGCAGTCACAACACATGGCCGGGACTCACACACACACACACACACACACACACACACACACACACGGGCCACGTCACCGAGCAAACACAAGACAAGAAGAGCAGGAAGTGTGTTTACGTGACTCCGTGTGAAGGGAAGTGACTCCTTAAGGGGGGAGGAAAGAGGGAGGAAGCAGGGAAGGATACTGCTGGATCTTTTTACAAGCAGATATGTGCATATAAATGTGTGTTCGTGTGTTTGCACACGAGCTGTTTCCACAAAAGAGAAAGGGATCAATGTCCTATTGTTTGTATGAGGAAGCGTGCTCCGTCGCCGGTTTCTCTTACTTATTAACGTGCACACACACACACACACACCAAACACACACACACTTCTTTTCCATTCATCTCACTGGCTGAGCCGACAGGTTCGACCAGTCACGCCAACCATCGCTCAAACGGAATAAACCGAAGCTAACGGACGTTTTTCATTCACTATCAGGTTTCCTCAGGCGTGATCTCGTCTCCAGCGACTGGCTGAGCTGCTCTTTGCCTCTTTGGTGTTTTGTCGCTGAAACCCATGAGTCAATATCATGTCCCAGGGCACGAAATAACTTTATTTAAGTGTTAATGAGAGCATAACAAGCACAAGTGGTATTGAGTGGTTTCCAGCTGTCACTGTCACATGCTTTTGCCCCGACACAACGAGTTTTTCAGACTTTGACGGCAGATTAATCCGATTAAATGAGCCGGTGCTAGAATGCTAATTAAAGCTATGTATGACAGGTTTAAGGAGACCAAAAAGTCCACCTTAAATAACACAAAAAATCATCAAATTCATTGCCTATGTGAGTTTGTTAAGAAACTTTAACAAACATCAACTAAAGTTATTGTAGAGTCTTCGATTTCTCCAAATTTACTTAAATTATAATTTATTGAGTTGTTGTTCTGGCACAGCTGCTAGCTAATGATGCTAGCTAATGATGCTAACTTATCTGTATCAAATTTTCACAATTGCAGGATTTTAAAAGTAACTGGAAAGTACTTACGAGGTTTATTATCAATAGGATTTACAATTAATAATCAACATGCAAACAGAACTAATCAATATGTTTTTATCATTTTATGACATCAGTTTTATGTAAAGTTGCATCAGCTGAAGCTAGCAGGTAGCTAAGCTAGTCACAGCTCAGTTTGATTGATTATCTGACAAGTTATTGAATAAAAAACCTTGGTTTACTACAACAATCAATAACAAAAAGTATATTTTTATCTCCCCATAATGTAAAACATTAAAAAAGAGAAAAACATCTTGTGGTTCTGCTCGTTTTTCTCCCCCCCCCCCCTCCTCCGTTGGGATTAATC
>JAQNCA010000032.1:23074826-23092884 GCA_029783725.1 Acanthurus tractus | reverse complement strand
AGAATATTTCCATTTTATCTGGTGCAGCTCGTCTGGCTTTAACAGCACTGATCGAGCAGATGTGGAAACTCTGACCGATCACATGGGTCATCTCACATGATGCTGCTCAGCCAATCAAATCTGTGCATCTAAATAAGCAGTGCAACCGGAGTCGGCACCTGCCACGTGCACATTTCTGTGCGTTGCATCACTGCGCTTGACATTAACAGTCTTAAATTTTTTCAGGAACACCTGCAAACATATACTACTTTCAGTTTTAGCATAAATATGTATTGCAAATAGGGCTGAACGCATCTTTTTCATGGGAATTAGTTTAGCTGGTCCATTATTGGAGCCATAAATATACTGAGAGTATCGATCTGCCCGAGTATTAGATGTAATCTCTACTCTGTCTTTCAGAGTTTGTGCTGCAGCTCTCTGCAGATCGATTTTTGCCCCAAACTGGTTTGAAAGTTATCAGTGTAATTCTTTTTAACAACACAACACGGCATTAATTCTTTATGCGCTGTTCAGGGGTAAAAAGATTTACATTATGAGTCAATAAAGCATTGACTTACATCAGATAAGAAGGCCAAATGTTCTCACTGGCCTCGGGATGAAGCTTTCAGATCTAATATTGAGTGAAGGATCAAATGCAGGGCGACTATCAGATCCCATCAAACAGCTGCTGTTATTTATGGGTGTCTCGTGATGTAAGTCTTCCATTATTGTTTTAAAAGTACAGTCTTCAAGTCTTATAGTCCATCACTCGAACCTTACGGACCGACTCTTCGTTTCTGTGGAGGTGTTTCTTCTAAATACCAAAACTTGACAAAGGGAAGGTTCAGTCATGATGCAGATTTTAATGAGCTGTAAACAAAGTTGAACAGAGGCAGAAAACCGTCTTATGGCTGCATAATTCCTGACAGTGTTGTTCCTGTAACAGTCCTCCAGCTTCTTGCTAAAATAAGACATTAAGTCCTCCTCCCCCTCGTGCACCGTCCTCACAGCAGAAATGGACACCAGAGGTCTTCCTGCAGGATATTTATTGCTCCAGAATCACATTAGCTTGTGCCTTTGGAGAGCGGCAGAGAGGTCACGGAGGAGTTCAGCTCATTTTCCACATCTCTGCCTCAAGATCAACCATCACTCAGCCTGTTGACCTTTCTGCGCTCAACAACCTTTTCCTCACGGTCCAACAGTATAGATTTTCCTCACACGAGGGCCACACATGCACGAAACCTGCCGAAGGTAACAGTCGATGCAGGACCTTTACACGGCGACTGGTTTCACTTTATCTCGAAGTTAGAATTGATATCATCCTCTCTGCATCCGTTTGGATTAATAAAAGCCTCAGGTTTAATTAAGGAAGCAGTGATTTCACCGCCATGAAGCAATTATGATGTGAGATAGTGTCTCAGCCTGTCAAGACTTGTTGGTCCTCGTCTTTTATTTCTTTTTTTAACATTCACTCAGTATTGCAAAGTGAAAACTTCACTGCATTAGGTTGTTATGAAGGTGAAACAAATTCCCAAGCCGATGTTGTTCTTTTTAGTGTTTTAAACGGCAATGTTGTGCTTTCTCTCCTCTTAAACACACCCTCAATTTAACAGCAGTCTGTCGGGGCTTGGGGGTTTCTGAGCTAATCGTTAGCATTGTCCATTACACCCGCCGAGATCCTCAGCTTGTAATTGGAACATAAAATATCCAGGAAGGTCAAATTAGACCAAGCAGCAGTTAAAACTCCCATGTGCACCGCCGAGCACACAAGCAAAGGCACAAAAAAAACAACATTTCGGTTCACTTCCAACTCGTCTAATTGCAGGAATCGATGGTAGCTGCTGCTCATGCAGGACCCGAAAAGCTACAGCAGCACTGAGCTAAAAGTAGGAAGCAGCCTGAAGCTAATTCATGCAGATAAAGAAATGTGAATTACTTTGCAAGAAGTAGTAATCATTTTCAACCAATTTACCTCAAATGCATGAAATGATCATGTCATGCCTCAAACATTTCTATCTTTAGACGGAAAAATGGACGGATTTTAAAGTCAGTTACAGTTTTTCAGTGGTTTCCTGTTGAAGCAGCTTCCTGCTTCCTTTTGATGTAAAGGAAGAAGTTGTTCCCATCTTTGTTTTAATCCAGTCCATCATCATTACAGGTCACGAGAATCACCAAATATAATGACCGGTTTCATTGAAACAAGTATGATTGTGCATTTATTTCATGACAGTTGGCACAACTTCCACATGGAAAACAGAAATTTGATGTTTTCTTGTGGGTGCACAAATGACATCAGCCTAGCTTGAACCTTTAACATCCACCTTTTTGGACACATTTAAAATATCTCATGAAAAGCTTGTAACAGAAAACTATCAGGCCAAAAACACACATATGCATTAGTGAATTTATTATTGGATAATCAAACAAATCTGAAAAATACCACTGTGGTATCAGGGAAAAATATATGATCAATTATTTCCTCTTGAGGCGCACATATACCCATATATCCCCTCTGTTTTCATTTATATGCTGGGCTAAGCTAATTACCTTCTGGCTCTTGTCTGAAACTGATCTTAATCAGCCCATCTTAATCTGGTCAAGAAACTCATTAAGCATCTTTGCCGAAAAGTTTAATTACTCCAATGATAACCCTAAATCCAGATCAGAGGCTTCTAATTGAGAAAAATGTTATAACGTGTAATAAATGATTATTGTTGAAAGTCAGAAGTTAAACTTTAAAGCCAACCTGAGAGGGAGAAATCACACCAGGACAGAACTTGATATCACTTCCTGTTTTTCTTCTTCTTCTCTGCTCTGCGTAGTACGGCATCAAGAAGAAGGAGGAGAAGGAAGCCGAGGCAGCGGCTGCGATGGAGCAGGCCTCCGAGGGCAGCCTCACCCGTCCGAAGAAGGCGGTTCCCACGGGCTGCGGCGACGAGGAGGAGGAGGAGAGCATCGTGGATACGGTCATGAAATTCATCCCGACCCCGCTCATGGATATGTTCAATAAAAAGTAACAGTGTTGTGGGTGAAATGTGATTAACTTCTTACAACGTTCATCTAACCAAGACTAATACTGTACCTTTCTTCAGCCCCCGCCCCCCCCAAAAAAACCCTCCCATCCCTTCAAACTGACTTCTAAGTGTCCCGGCGTTCAAAAACATGGCATGAATTTGTCCTTAATTTAAAAAATATCTGATCTCTGATGGTGATACGTACTTTTTTATTCTCTCAAACAGAGTTCTTGTGATTATAATCCTATTTTAAAAGTTCGTAACATCCGCACAGATCTCCGGTCTTTACGTTGAGGGACATCTTCTGCCATGTTTTAAAAACCCCAAACACCTAGAATAAGACCAGATATCACCCATCATCCACCCTTTTTGTTTGTAAATAGCCTCGAGTTATAAAAAGAAAAACTATATAGGAGTCAAATGTGACATATAACGAGATGACTAAGAGTATAAGCCATATTTTTAACGTTTAAGAAATTATCCAAATCATATCAAAATTTGATTGAATTTTCCTGTTATGTTCTTGCTAATATTTGATACATACAGTGTATATAAATACTTGCATTTTTATTAGTTCTTTTCCGCTGTGAGGAATCACAACATGAACTGTCCCTCATGTCCTCTTTGGTTTATTGTGAATTTGTACTACGAAAACCGGTGGAGTCAAAACGACGCCTGTAAAACCAGAAGGTGAAGGATTTCAGATGAAATGAGACATTTATTTTGTTTGGTTTCCATTATTTTTTAAGCATGCAGTAAAGTTTTGTGAAGTGAAGTACACATCTGGATACCATCTCATTTGTTATAATGAAGCGAAATACATTGATATTTGAGGCAATAACTGGTTTTCCATTTTTTTTAATTTAACCGACATCTCGTTAACCGTGTACAGTAGGTGATAACTGACTTTGTGTCTGAAACGTTCTTCCATGGAGAAAATTATAAATGTTCTCCATTCATGAAGTTTGTCTCAAAGTAGTTATATGAGTTCTTATTATAAATTAATTTGCTATCCATCAGTTTTTATGTCACTCGCTCTGCTTCTGCGATAGGATACGTTCATTTTTTTGGGTCAGGCGAGTTAATTTTTAATTTCTCTTGTCATTTCCATCGAAAAAATTTATTTTTTGTTGTAAAAATAAAAAAGAAGAAACTTCACAAACACAACAATGTTGTGAACACACTATATGTGAACAGACAGTGACAATAGTGCAATATATCGTTCGAAATGAAGTTGTCCTGTGTCCGTTGGTTTAACTGATGGGAGTGAAAGCCCCAAATCAGCAATAACAGACAATCTTCATTGTTGCGTGTTTAGATTTAACTCCTCAACGTGTTTGTCGGTGTTAAAAGGCACAGACGTGTCTGCATAGTGACGGTGAATTTGATTAAAAACAGAGAAATGGGGGAAGGTGGGACGATTTGTTCCGTGTCGTAAAAATTTTCAAAAAATGTTCAGTCATATGTTACAGGATGATGAGCACAACCAGGATTTTTGTGTGTTTTGAAATCACAAACCAAAAAGGGCAGATCAGACTGCAGGTTTTCAGAGGCAGATGTCAACAAAACATGCAGAGGGTTCAGAGTTCGGACATGCACGAAGTCTCCGTGACTTTCGGAGTCCAGCCTGTCCTGCTGGTGAATTTAATGGCACAAATCTTAAAAAAAGGGATCAAATCAAATGTTTCTCCACATGCCTTTTTTTTAATTTCTCCTTCATTCCATAGTGTCTTGTTAAAACATTCCAGATATTCCAGACATTCCAACAGACTTGTGCTGATAACACTAAAACTCGGACATTTACAGTAAACCCTTAGTCGATGCCTTCGTTAGCCTGCAACCACGTCAACACGAATAACTTAAATTTGATGTTGTTATGAGCAGACATAAATACTTGGACGAATTGAATATACGTATAAATATTCATGACTTGACCAACTACGTAGTAATTTTAGCTGCCATGTACAGACAAAAAATGAATCCCTCCAGTGGGGCGTAAATGTGCTGTTAGCTAAAATCAGTTAAATCTTGTGATAAAGTTTTGTTACGAAATGTTTTTTTGTTTGTTTTTTTTTAGCTGTAGGTGTAATTACAGAACTCTAAACCCACTTTTTTGTCACATTGGCACTGTTTTTATTGAGCTAGCTAAACACAAAAGAAAAACTTAATCTGAACTTGTGCATTCCTGTGGCATAGACAAGAGAAGTGTACCTTTAATCAGCGCGTTGTGAGATCTATAATCACGTTTAATATGTTGAAAAAAGAACACACCCAGGTGGTAAAATCACCTGTAGAGCATATTTATTCCAGTTGTGAGTTTATTATACCTGTAAACTGCCTTTGCCAGCCTCCATTCAAACCGTGTGTTAGCATAGTTAGCAAGCAATGTTTACAGCTATGGAGCTAAACATCATCAACACATCAAACACATCATCAGAGCAGTTATCCAATCAAACCAAAGAATAGTGCTTGTAGACGTAGACTTAGACAAGAGGTTTCATTCTATTATTTACTGCATATCATTTTTATTTTGAAATTCTCAGGTGTTTTTTGAGTTTTAACTGAAGTTCAAACCACAACTAGCCTTCTCTTAGCATAATTAGCCTTCTCTGCTAAAAAAAAAAAATAGTACAGTTTCATCGCCAGGGGCCGAACAAGCCTAGATGCCAACTTACAATTATGAATGACATATCTGTTCTTTAGCTTACGAATATTCCAGAAAGCTACAATTACTGCCCAGTCGACCCATGTGTAAGACTTTTCCCTTAGCAAACGTCATCAGTGTGTGCAGTTCTTCGGGTCACCGGCGACTCTTTTCCAAACCGGTGTGCTCTGAAACTAGACCACTCTTTGCATCTAATCCATTTAAACAAAAAAAAACCATCATAAACCCATCCATCATCATCATCATCTCGTCAATGCTAATTGATTGCGCTCTAAATGGCTTATAGACCACTGCCCAAACAAACTGCCCGAGTCATGCGTAATCAATAGTTCGTCGCCCTGTAGACTCCAATTCAGTAATCAGTTGGAAGTCGCTCATTTGTGCCGCTCATACAGCCATTAATATGATTAAGAAACTGCCTGAAAAATATTCCACGTTAAGAAAAAAATTACTCCTTTGATGTAACTTGAATGTAACCGTCTGATGTTTCTTCTCTCCTTGCATCTGTCTTTCTCTGTTATGTACGTGTTGAGAAGATGCTTACTCTCGTGCAGTATCTTTTTTCTTTCTTTGTCTGTAGCCGGTCCTGTTTTTGTCGTCTGGTGGTTGATGTTTTGAAAAAGTTCAAAAAAAAAAATCAAAAAAACAAACAAAAAAAAGTTTATTTGGTGCATTATTTTTTTGTACTGCGAAAAATCTTCTCACCCTTCTCCCTCCTTCTCTTACTCTCTCTCTCTATCTCCCTATTTGTTGACAAAAATGTATGCATGCTTATGGTGTGCGATGTAGGCAAGGTTGTTGATAAAAAAAAATCGTTTTTGTGTCTTCTCTGTGTTTCGAAGCTCCACCTGTTAGCCTCACTGCATGCCATTTCAGACAGATATTTCAGTCTGTAACTTTCCTGCAAAAATGGAATCACCGCACACTCTGAGAATAAAGTGATTTCATATAATTTTTTCATCGTCTTGTGTTTCTGCATTCGAACAATAGTGCAAAAAGCCTTTGGCTGCTGTTCTTTCTGTGTTAAATAAGACGCCGGCGGTGGCGGCGGCGGCGGTGATGAACAGTGTGTTTCCGGTTTGGGATTCAGATCTTTTAACATGTGAGACTGAGACTTGACCTGCAGTCGTGGATCACATCCCATTGCATGGCATTCGTTTAAGGAAGTATATGTGCAAAGACCTTCAATGTATATCCCATGTTACTGTTTCTGTCAGTCAATGCTGTTTTTTTCATCTCAACATGGCTGTTGTGCTTTTTTTTTTTTACGTTAAACTTTTTTCTCCGAAGGAATTTCAACATCTCTTCAATAAAAGCGAAAAGGGCTTTAAACAGAATGCACTGTGTTGTTCAAATCGTGATTTGAGGGGGTTTTTTTTTTTTAAATACCTCGCGGGAACATCAAAGCGATGTAAATATCATCTCTCTCATGGCAGTTTTGTTTGTCATAAGTGGCTCTGTGATTCCTGGATCAGCAAACCTTTCACATCAAACAAATCCACTGCAGAGATAATAGATGAACGCCAGGCAGGGATTAGGGACGACAGTGACTTCAGATTTTGGTTTAATTCCAGCACAAAAGGAGGCTGACATTAAAAAGAAACTAATTGATTATGATGCTTTGACACTTTTTTGGTTTATCGCTGGCTCGGGTTTTGTTTTGGATCTTAAATGAGGTTCTTGCAGACGGTTGCTGACATCAGCTGTCAGCATTCACAGTGCAAAGTCTGTCATGTTGTTAACCTTCCATTCATACATCAGTGAACTTCAGTTTTAAAGGTTTGCAGACACGTCAGTCTTAAGAGCAGCACAGCTGTGTTTTCACAAAAAGGCACTTTTTATTTTTTTAATGAATGATTGAACACATTTGTACATAAATAGGTATTTTAATTTACTTAAGACATCAAACAACTTGGTGGTTCAAGAAGCTAATGCAGAACAGAGATAATCGCATGGTAGCAGGATGGAAACCAGAGGCAATAGTATTAATTTACCTGCTGAATGCAATCTTTTAACTTCCCCTGAATGGAAAACTTTAAATCTCTTATTGTAAAGTCTTACTGTCTCCCAGACATCACTGCAACTTGGGGGGGAAACGTCCACAACAGCAATCAGATCAATTAATGACGACTTGAAAAAGGTCCATTAATCAGTTTTTGAACGTCTTTTCAGAGCAACAGACAACATTTTCAAAGACTGAGTCATACCAACTCTGAATAAACCAAACTTTATGTGTTAAATTTTCTTTAATACACTAAATATAGACTCCCTGCTATGGTGTTGACTGTTGGCATTGGATTTTAAATGATGTCCTGCAGCATTAACCAAGATGTAATCCAAAAATTGGACCTGATGTTTTGTCGTTGGCCTTAATAACGGAGCTGACTGTCCTCAGGTTACAACATTCAGTGATGTATTGAAACTTAAGTAAGGACAGTTTGGTTTTTCACCTTTAAAATGAGCAAAAATGTTTGCAAAAATTCACCGGCACCAACCAACAAACATCCTGAATAAGATTCTCCTCTTTCAGTCGGCTTGTTTGCTGTATATTTGCAGCCATTTCTGCAGCGGAGGTCCACAGTGGCACTAGACTTAGTTGCTCAGTTTGTGTCAGAGCTGCAGAGTCTCTGTGGATCGCATCGTACAGCTGCTTTTTCCACCACTTCAGGCTGTTGAGCACACACAAGGGTTTTGGCTCCTCCTTGGCAATAAGAGTCCACAAGTCTCCCTGCAGGAAATGGAGGTATAAATCAATTCCATTAGTATTCATGCTCGGAGGTAGCCTCTTCAGACCGAGCTGCCTTTGTGCTCTCAGAGCTGCACTCAGGCTGCGGGGGAGCCGTCGCTCTATCGGTGTCCTGTCGACATGAAACAGTCAATGTCAATTAACTGCCGTCCGCTGGGAACCGGATCCATAAACCAGTCAGTGTGCACAGACTGGAATCTGAAAAAAGGATTTTCTCTTTTCCTTTGGACAGTTTCCCTCATGAGAACGTGGACAGAACTACAGTCATCGATGGCCGTCTGACTGTTTTGACTGCTGATTTATGGAAATTCACTAACGACCTGTTCGGTCTGACTGAGAGGAATAATGACAGAGACGATGAAGACACAGAAAACATCACCGATGACGTACCGACAGCAGACAGCTGATCTGAAGTCTGGTTCAAATATTTATTTGTTAAACTAAAAGTCATTTAAATGTGGTTGAAGTAGCAACTTTAAAACTTCATGCTGCTTTTCTGACACATCAAACCAAGCTCACATCCTCAGCTCTTCTCCTGCAGGAGAAAGGTCTGGCTGCACCCATCATCAGAGGAAAACATAAACACTGGTTGGTTTTTAAATCTAAAACTGATTACAATCATCTTGGGTGGCAAAAAGCCCAGGATGCAGGGTTTTGATTAATGCAGGTAACAGAGGGAGGATGTTAAAAGATGGTGAGTTAAAGGGTTGTTAAGTTGGTTGCAGCCTCGTTGCTACATGCCACTCAATCCTGCACACAGGTCCTTCAAAGCTAATTAACAGCCCTGCTCTCTGGTGGATCAATCAGATGTGATTTACAGTTTTTTAAACACTGGGCTGATAAACTGTCTGCACTTCCCACTTTGACACGAAACGTTGGCTTTATCCTCAAACGTGCTGAGCTTCTAGGATCATTGATGACATATAAAGGCTATATGTTTTAATGTTATACCACAGGCATTGATTGAATGTGTTTTTATTTGGTTGTTTATCACCTCAGTGAGTTGTTTTCTGCAAAACTGCTCCACTCATTGACATCTGCCTTTATCAGTGAGATCATTTTCTGTTTTCAGGGAAGCTCTGACTCCAAGAAACATCTGTACAGATGAAGTGTTTGTAAACCTACATCTGGATTTCATGCAAACACACAAAAAATGCACATAAAGACGACAAAACCAGCTTCCTATCCACTATATGTTCACATATGACATGCCTGTGTGTGTGTGTGTGTGTGAGAGCAGTGTGTTACACTACAGGGTTTCAGCTGCAGATGGAAATGTACAGTGTGACCAGCAGTGCAGAACCAGCAGTCCTGAATTTCCATATTGCAAGACCAATACTCAGAGAGGCAGCCACCCGCAAAAGGCTTTGTTTATTTTCTCATCAGAAAACATCTCATGGACGCGCCATATGTTCCCAACCGATATGCTCACAGATTTTTATACTGTTTTGCATATTTCAATTATATGCAAATGACCTTGGGAGACGTGAATGTGATTCCTTTCTCGTCCATCGGGCCGCTGTTCGCCTGCCGTCGGGCCGAGCTGTTCCTCCACGGTTCAGCTGCGAGTCCGCGGCACCTCGATGGGTATCGCAGCGTCCTGGGAGAGTCTGATTGACAAGTCCATTGACATGAGATCGCGGCAGCCGCGGTGGCTCAGATGAAGCCATAATAGGTCCGTTTAATAAAATAAAAGTAGCTCGGAGACCTTCCCCACCCGTATCAGCCGCAGACGTGGGAGCTGCTTCGCCGTCCAACTCAGTGACAAGAGGTCTGACATATTATAAGGCATTTAATTTCAGCACAGGACTCCGAGGGGACATTCCTCCATTTCACCGTGTTAAAAAGGAGCGGACAAATGGGCTGAAAAGGATTAAAAAAAGATCGGTTAAAGAGCACTCCTGACCTCAATTAGTGAGCTTTTCTCCTCTGAGTCTGAAGTGCTGGCTGCCGTATGATGACGGCGAGACTTTACAACGCGACCTCCAAACTGTGTTATCCTGTTTAGAAGCTTGCATTATACATTAAAATCCACCTCCACAAATAGAAGATGCTGTATGAATACTGCATGTTCCTCCGTGAGGAACTGAAGGGAGTAAACAGGATGTTTTGCTCTGTCTATAAATACGTCTTTGCTTCCAAAGCGTTTCCTTCAGGGAAGCTGTCACTCTCGCACTGTTCTGACACGCCGCTTCTTCTCCTGTCTGCAAAAAAAACAAAAACACAAAAAAGACATCATTCTGCATTTCATCAACCAGCTTTCTCCCTGTGAGACCAGGTGAGGTTCACATTACCTCAGAATATCTGCAACCCAGTTCAATGCACCATCTGGTGAAATGCAATTTAGTCTGAGTGTCATTTTCTTCTTCGTGAATTAAGGTTCGATTACCGTGAGGTGTTTTTCTTTTCTTTTGCATACGAAGGTGCGTGGCATCGATTTGACACTGAAATCACAGCCAAACACAGCAGAGGAAATGAACATCATTTAGAGTTCGACGGAGACGAGGTGATTGGCTAACTAACGATGTGGCAGAATCTCATTGGTCGGAGTGAAACGTGTGAGCGGGCTCAGCATGTTTCTGACTAAAACTGTCACCAAGCCTCATTAAAGAAGAAAATGATGCCTAATAGTGTCATATTTCTTTGTTATAGGGGTCATTAGCTGCCCTCTGTGTTTTTTAATAGCACCAGTAGGGGGCACCAAAGTCAGAATTTGTATTAATCCAGCCTTAGTGTCCTTGACGTTTATTAAGAAAATCTTAGTCAACTGTGTAGTTTGAAACCAAAAAACGACAAATTTTAGGCTCTAAAAGGGAACAAAAGGTGCCTCAATAATCATTTTTCTCATTTTTTTGTTCATGCACTTTCAAAAGCTGGATTTTACCTGATAAGTTCATAAAAAAGAACGATTTGTGGCATGAAATCACAGTCTTGATTCAGGTCTTTTACTCAGCACGCTCCGGTCTTTGAAACACGACACACTGAGTATTACAGCACGTTTCGCCGGGTTAAATCCGCAGCCTCACTTCCTAGAAAGTGCTTCTTTGGATTAAGCTCTGCTGAGCTGCAAAATTGAACTGCCAGTCATCTATAGAAATTTGATAACACTGGCTAATGCTCTGAGCCTGACGTCTGAATTTTGACTCCGAAGCAGCCGTGGCGGAGAGCGTTGTGGAGTAAATCACGCTCTTCACGGCCATCAAAGCGTCGGCCATGTGAGGAGCGACGAGACGAGGGGGGAGAAGAGAAAAGGGAGGAAATGCGAGTTTGTGATGCTGCACTGGTTTCCCGGCGGAGAAACGCTGTGATATCTTATTACCGAACTGTTTGATGAAACATCTGGGACTCCTCCGTCCAAGTTCCCTTGTTGCATTTCCTAATCCGCCCACATTTCCTCTCATCCAGCCTGAGTTGTGACCGTTTGATCCATCCAGAAAACCAATTACACATAGCAGGCAGCCTAATTGTCTCAAATTTAATTTAAGACACTCATTTGTTCCACTGTCAAGAGATGGGCCAAGATTTATGCAGAGGGACCCTGTTCTGCTTCAAGCAAATGGGCAGCTTTGAAATTGAAATGCTGCCTTTTGTGCGAGAAGCACTGGGCAACTCGTGATATTTATTTGAAGTCAGTGGCTTCAAGAGAAGGTCATTCAATTTGTGATCCTCGCCAATTCATGATACTGCAAGAGATCTGTGCACTTAAAATGCAGATTACCAATTACTTGAAGCGGTGTAATGTGCCATGGCTCCGCCGTTAAACGGTTAGCCAAACCGAATTTCGACATTCAATTAAACTATTTCATTTGTATGCTGTGGGGGCTTCTGAGTATTAATGAATATTTTTTTAGGAGTCCGCAGAGGAGAAGAAATACCTCTTTTTCGATGCTCAGCACATCTCCAGGAAGCTCTGCATCCGACTCACAAATTATCACCTGAGACACCAAAAAAAAGGGACACAGACGTTTTTTAATATAACAAAAATCTAAAGTGACCTGATTTTGCCATCGTGCCACTTTTTGACAGATGTCTCATCTGAAACTGGGACAGTCGGCTCACAAATTAGCAAACACTCGTAAGTTTTCCAGTCGCAGATGAAAAATGGGACACCGGGATTGTGTTTTGTTTTTTTTTTTTGGCACACACCTTATCTGTGACACCATATGGATGTTCAGCTCCGGGAAGAATCAACTGACAGAGGTGGAAAAAAGATGGCTGTGCTGATATTCGGGGAGGATTTTCCGGGGATAGGAGTTGGATTTTCACACCCGGAAACGATAGAGCAGATGAAATGGAGATGATATGGGCATTAAGTGTCAGACGGTCACTGTTCACATTCACAAAGCCACAACGTCCCACCAGCAGCCATTAGAGGCGCTGAACCTGATGGTACTCATGAGGTTTGTGTCTCATTAGGAGCCAATAATTTCCATCAAAAGTGCCCCTTTGCTTTCATTTTGCTGCAGAGATGCATGTTATCAACCCTCGTGGCTGTTAATAAAGAGCTTTGATGATTGTGCACATCCATCAGCAGCAGATGCAACAATCACAGGAAGGAAATGCAATTAAATACAAAATTAGAGCGTTGTCATGGGGCCGACTTGCCCTTTAGAGTCTTCTTACAAGGTGCATATCAGAGAACTCATTAAGAGAGCGAGCAGGAAACTGCAGGAGGTTTCTGGGATGAAATGCGTTGAACTACAGTTGCTGCACAAGAAAGAAATGCAACAAAAGCGATTCTCACAGTTCAAACTGGACCTAAAAATAGAAGCAGAGAGGTTGAGGTAGACAACATGTGAGCCGTGCATGGAGGTGGGGAGGGGGGGGCAGCTGATGCATCACTTGCTAAACTGTCCACAAAGTGCCGGAAAGGAGACGAGCGAAGGGTTATAATTAGGACTTGGAAAATGGGAAGAAATGGCTCGTACGTTTTCCATAAAAGCTGCGAGGAATTTCACACAGAAAGCAGAAATCATGACTCAATTTACGTTTCGATTCAGGTTTACGTTCCTTTATATCCTTGAATATCTCAAATATTTACAAAATTCAAACAATGTTTCTCTGCAAAAGCAAATTACAAGAGCAGTTGCTGACTGTTTCAAGCCATTTTCTATAAAACTGTGTTCTGACACAACAGAGAAACTGAGGTGAATCCAACAACACACCCACCTTTTTCATGCCGCAACGTATTTTCCAGCAAACATCCAAGAACAAATGTTTTATTCGTCCATACTTCTTTAACGACAGAAGTGGGACGAAATGGTTTATTTGTTTATAATTTTATCTGTTTTATGTCTCCGATTGGATAAATCGTGTGCAGACAAGATTAGCTTATTAATAAACGGGAGGCCAGCAGGTGCTTTGTCATTAACGGGTTTCACAAAGCCGTGATCCTCCCACACAGATGTTTTCTCTTATTTTTCCTGATTAGACCTCAGAGCCGTGTGGGCTGTACAGTCGCTGCCTAATCGCCCTCATTCTCCTCTCAGTTTTGTAACAGCATTAATGAAATTTGCTCCCAATTCAATTCATTTCATTCCAACCAGCAACCGCTTGGAAAAATACCGTTTTTAAGAAGAAAAGAAATGAAAAAAGGCAATACAAGCAAAGAATTTGCTGCGTTTCTTTAATGTTTATTAGTGTTGACATGTTAAACAGTAAATCTGTGCACATTAGCTCACACTTGCAGACTCTGCACACCCTTTCCCTGAGGTTGAATCCAGTGTTTTAATCCCATTTGTTCTTATTTTTCCCACTTTTCTATGAAAAAAGGAGGGATGAAGAAAACTGTGACAGATTCTGCAACCAAATGTGTTAAAATAACATCAGAAACATCTTCTGATGATATTTACAAGACTGTTTTGATCCATTTTTTTGCTTTTTTAGACAATAAAATGAAAAAAAATCAGAGAAAAATAAAGAGTGACACCAAAGAAGCAGCAATATAAGTATTAAACCCCAAAAATATGACAAAAAACTACCAATTTTCAAAAAAACAAGCTCAGAGTTGTTTTTTATAAGCAGGTAGCTGTTGTATTTTCATGTTGTATTTACACGTAGCTGCTCATTAACACATATTCTTCGTAAAGTTCCTGAAGAAACAGAGATACAATCATCAACACATCTGTATCTCAGCTTTAAGTGACGCGTCTGAAACTCAGCTCAGGTGATAATAAATTCACACACCTCAGAAGAACATTTCAGCAGCTGCAGAGCTATTTTAGACAAAACATGGACGGGATCTCTGCACACACACACACACACACACACCGTTCAGCAGGCTCAGGACGGCTGCATGGAAAGTGTTATATTTAATAAAGAGAAAACAATTTAAAGGGTTATAATTTCCTCTTTTTTCACGGCAGAAGACAGAAATCAAAGTGTTTGGTGTTTGCGATGAGCTCGACGCAGCCCAGGTTCCTTTGTATTACGGTTCAATTGTCGTCTTATCTTCTCGTCTCCGTCGCCTGGAGAGGAAGATGGCAACGTGACCTCGGGAAAACAAACGGAGCAGATAAACAAAGAGTCTTTGTGTCGGCGCAGACTCACGCGTCTCCACGTCACAAAAGGAAACGCTGACTTTTATAATAGTGGCAGCGACGCGGCTCCATTTCCCCAGGTGTCACGCTGAGAAAATGCCTCATTTTTTCCTTGTGCGACGCGGCGTTTCACAAAAGATGCCCTGCAAGTGTTTGTCTCTTTAGTGCCGCCGTTTTAATTGGATTTCTTTGAAAGTTCAGATTAACCTCGAGGGAGCTTTCTGTCTCTGCTTTTCGGCCCGACGCCCGGCCTGAACCTGCGGCTGATGAAATCGCTCCGTGTTTCTTGGAAGCTGCTCCTCATCATGTCCACACTCGCTTCTGATTGATTCTCATTTTGCAAACAGGAAGTGTTGAAGGGTCACGGGGGAATCGTCGCCAGGATCGGCGTGAGCGTGCATTTTCTCATGCAATATAAATGAAATGGATGGAAAAAAGTGCAGATTAATGGTCCACAAACAGTGAGGTGAAGAGCGAGTGAAGAGATGCTGTCGTGTTCTGGACTGATTTGAGATCATTTTAGAGTCAAATCTGTGTTTTTCTTCTTCCTAGATCACATTTCTGGAAGCACATCCTCAGTATTTGCAAAAAATATTCAAGCTAATTCTGTTTTGTTTCGATTAATCTGAGTGCAGTAGACCCGGAAGCACGAAGATCATATATGAGCATTTTAATTAGAGATAAATACGAGTGTAGCAGTTCTGCGCCCTCATTAAAGCAGTCGTCTCTTATGTTTAATTAGCCTGATGGTTTAAAAGCAAGATGTGATTCCTGTAGCTAAAAGTCTCTCAATCAAAACTCTCCACCTTTTGTTTATTTGGTTGTTAAACTGCATCAGATGCAGCTGATAATCTGTGTGACCGAATCAGGCAGAAACATTCAGAGACGAAGTGATGAAGTAAAGTTTGATTCACGTTACGTTTAGTTTGATGACTTCGTCCATCGTTTTCTGCCCGGTGTTGCCCCAGAAGTTAGAGACAGATGACAAAATAAAACGTTACCTCGGAGAAAATGAAAGATTTCTATGAGTTTAAACATTAAAAACAAAATAAACAAAATATATAACAAAAGATTCAGTCGTTTTCAGTCACTTAAACGTGAAAATGTGACAAATTTAATGCTTGAATTTGATTTTCTTTTAGCTGAACACCCGTGTTGATTTGTTCTTGAGGTTTAATATTCAGTTTATTCATAATTATCTTGGTTATAATCAGGTGTTCAACAATCATCTGTAATTAAATGCTGCAGGAGTCGTGAAATCTGCACTTTATAATTAAATTCTATACTTCAATACTAATTCAGTAGCAGATTAAGATACTAATCTTTAAATAAAATATGCACAGCGACTTGCTCACTTAACCAGCATCCACCCTGTTTATGGTTTGTCTCATTTGGACGCATTTAAACATAAAAAAGATGAAACAAAAACTGGAAGAATGATGGAAAAACCGCAGACTGAATCTCTTATTTAAAAAGCCACCATTTGCATGTTTTCTCCTGCGTGCAGACTCTGCAGCAGTGCAGCAGCGGCCTCCGCCTCCCACCAGCTTTGGGTCTATATACAGTGCCGAGCGTCTGCCGGCGGCCTGAAGCGAAGCAGCCAGCAGAGCCGAAGGTCTCCGCTGGGGCCGGTGGAGTGAACAGATCCTGAAACATTGATGCGGAAGGCGTGCATGTACTCATCCTCTCCCCCCCCTCCGGTACTGCAGGGTTTCTCAGTCACCTCCAGCGAACATGAGTGTAGTAGAAACTGTCAGAGTGAGACGCTGTCATGATGAATAAATCATAGCTCTATATTTACTATTTATCCTGCTACTTCTTCTTCTTCTTCTGCTGGAGTAATGTGGCAGTGGCAGCTCCTCCAGCAGAACTCTCGTTTCACTGTCATTTTGTTGAAGCATATGGACGACTGAAGTCATGTGGTGTGTCACAGTTAGCGATAAATTCACAAATAACAAGATTTACGGTGAGAAATCCCCGGCGAGGGCACCGAACCACTCCGAGTCCAGCTGTGACAAAACTGTGACGGCGTACATGGAAGATCTCATTAATTTTCCATCGTGGACCCCTGAGACGTCTGGTTCCTCCTCCCTGATGATGTGTGACAGCTGCCAAGCTCTTCTCTTTTTTTATCTCGTTTCAGGCCGATTGAAGAATCATCGCTGAGCAAAAGTGGAGCAACACTTTCTGAAGTTAGTGACACACTGATCCAGTGTTAAAGGAAACATCACGCGATCTTTGACCTGCTTTGGTTCAGATTTATCTTAAAAACTAATGCAAAAGAGATTTTATGAGGCTAAAATAATGTAATTTCTTTAAAAACTAGCTTCAAACTGTGTCGGATCACAGCATCATGAGGTGTTTGTGTTTGAATGATGTTGGAAAATGTTTTGTTTGTGATCAGATTCGACTCGTCTGGGTTTCAGAGTTTAGATCTTATTTGTCTGTTTTCTCAGATTTAATCAAACAGTGAAAACTCTCTTATCGAATCATTTGTTGGGGAGAAATTAAGTCCTCAGATGTGCGTTTGCAATGCAAATCAGTCTGTTTCAGTCAGTTTCTGATGTCTCCTTTTATAAAAATTCAACAGCAGCAACACGAGTATTGATTAAAAAGATGAAATGTTCTCACTGTTCTGCTTTTTTAACTTTAATAATCTCCTTTGGAAGAAATAAGGACTTTATCACTCAGTTCTACACTGAAATCATTTACAGTTTGACACCTTTCAGATCAAATGACGGATTTCAGGTTGGTTTGTTTGATACTTTGATGACCGTTGAACCTTAAATCACATTTTTTCTGCATTCAAAGTCTGCAACTTCTCATAAACATCTTGTAGAGATCTTTGTGTTCATTAGCAGCTCCAGAAATCATCTACACATCATGCTGGATGACTTTCAACTTTATTCACAAAAGCAGAACAAACATGGTGACGTCAGTCGATTATAAACGTTTATAACACCATCAGAATTATTCACATGATCTTCTGAATAAAGGAAACTTACATCATGTTTAAAGACTGAAGAGAAGCTGGAGTTGCTTTCTGTTTTTTATAATTTTTATATCATTAAGAAATATCATGAAGCAACAAATTACAATGTAATTATGCAACTAT
>JAQNCA010000032.1:22829222-22839232 GCA_029783725.1 Acanthurus tractus | reverse complement strand
GGTTTTAGTTTCACTGTGACTCTTAACAGCAAAAATGTGAAGCATGAAGGTTAAAAACATGCAGAGAGCGAGTTTTCTTTGACTTAAGGTAAAAATTCAGCTCCTTACACATCTAAAATGTACTAATTCAATGCATTTTATCTTTACAAAACTACAGTTTGTCATTTTTTACATGTTATAATTTGTACAGATGAAACAAAACAGTCGTTAAGTGTTTATTTCTAAAGATTGGAGGAGGTTAAAGGTGGGTTTTGTTAACTTTAAACAAAGCCAGGCTCGCTGTAACTTCCTGCTTTCAGTCTTTGTGCGATGCTAAGCTAAGCTAACCATCAGATTCATGTTTATGTACGTTCTGGACGGCAACACGACATCAATCTTCTCCTCTAAGCGAACAGGACGGCGAAACCACATATTTTCAAAACAGCCGAACTGCTCCTTTAAGAGGTGAAACGAGCTGGATCCCGATGTGAGGACTTTCCTTCGGTTGCTCATGTTTGGAGCCGTTTTCAACTAATGTCACTTTTTAACTGTTGATTTTCTCCTGATTTTGAGGTCGAGCTGCTGGCACCAATTTGGTGAACAAGGTGCACCAGGTTGTAAACATTTCCTTCTCTGGTTTGGCAGCAAACATCTGCAATCTATTTTCCTCTCAGACCTGAAACGCCTTTTTGTGTGCCAACGCTGGATTGTTTTGGAGTTGTTGTTTTTTTTCTGTGATCTCCCTCTGTTTCTTCCCCTTTCTTCATCTGTTCGTCACCTCCTCATCCAGCTATTCTTTTGGCACCTTTACAAACAACACGGAGAGGCCTGCGAGAGGTCCTGGGAAAAATGTCAGAGGTTTTTTTTTTTTTTTTCCGTCAGATATCAGCAGTTGAAGGAGGGCTGTCTCTCTCTCTCTCTCTTTTCTCTGTGTGGCCTCTGAAACATCAGCTGAGCTTCTGCTGCAGGGCTCCTGGTGGGAGTATATCATGTTGTGTGTGTGTGTGTGTGTGGAAGAAGTCTTGTCAATACTCTTTAAATCAGAACGCTCTTCCACAGCAATGTGAAGCCACGATGAAAGCTCCGCTAAAGCCCGGCATTAAAAAAGCTCAGTCAGCTCACTCCCGGCCTCACATTTCTAAACATGTCATGAATCAGGGGGAAGAATTTGTGCAGCAACGAGGAGAATCAGCAGGCAGCTTTTAACCTGGTGGGTGTTTTAAAGAGCTTACACCCTTGAAATATTGGCTGTTTTGACCACCTTTATCTTCCTCTCTATATTCCCGAACATGACCTGTGTTTCCTCATATAATGTGGTGAATGTAAATAAAACCCTGAAGTAAAAAAATGATCAAGAACTCTCTATTTTTGGTGAGACTGTTGACAAGTTGTGTTGTTTTTATTGCAATAATTCATGTTTTACTTAAACTTCTCACAGCCAGAATTGCACGTTAGATTTCTTCTCCGTGCAATTAATCAGGTAAAAAAATCTGCAGGACACCTAATCTGTGAAATAACGGGGAATCAACAGCATCACTCCACTGTGGAGTGCTAAGCTAACCAAACATGAAACATGTGCAGCTCCTCCGTCATGATTTTTCTATTATCTGCTGCTCGACTGTCGAACGTGATTAAATGTTCTTATCTCACTTTCTTTTAAATGGTTCTAATCTGCAGTTCTTTCAATAAATCAAGTTTGTGCAACAACAGAGAATGTTCACTGACTAAAAACCTCAGTATTAATGCAATGCTGCAGCAATTATTCTAATCTTTAAAAGACTTCTCGTCTCACACACACACACACACACACACACACACTCAATCCCATAACCCAGATGTCAAGATCCCATAAACTGTCAATGATCTTTAACCATTTGCACACTAAATTTGCACTGTTGCAATGAAAGTGGAGGCAGGTTTAATGTCTGTGTTGGAGCGGTTTGGGTTGTCTCCTCATGACCAAACCGGCCACTGGAGGTCCCTCTTGCACCAGGTTTGGTCAGATGGTTGGAAGTCCATTTGGCAAACAGTGGAACATCTCTCAAATGTGTCTTCAATTAGCGGGGCTGCAGTCAACACCATCGTCTGACTTGGAATGTCAGCTGAGCTGGAGATAACCCCTCTCGGTTTTTTCTTTTATCTCACCATAAAAACCCCTGCCAGGGACGGCTCTGTTATGGATGTCCTGCACACATTTGTGAGGCAGATTCAGAGCTGCAGATGACAAAACAAAAAAAAAAAGACACTTCTGAGGAATACTTTTCACTTTTTTCACTTCAGTTGCAATGCGACTCGTGTTGGCATGATTGACTAACGGGTTCGGTCCCACATGTGAAGTTTTCAGTGTGTATCTGCAGGCCGGTCGGTGCTGCGGTGCACAAAAAACCCTGTAATGAAGATTGATAAGATGGGGAGATGAACTTGCTTGGCTGCACAGGTGGAGATTCTTCAGCAGCAGGGTGCATGGAGGAAACACATGCATGTGTTACGGTCCGACCGGCAGAGGCTTTGAAAGTTGTCACGGATATAACGTCCTGAAATTCAATACCCATGCGTTTGACAAAGCGAATGCATGAAAATATTAAAGAATTCATGTGTTTGTGCTTGAATTTTATTCACATCAAAGTGTCACAACTTAAAGATTGTCACAGGACACTAAAACTCCAGACTAACAAGATAATTTTTAGGCTTCTGCACCTTTTTATAGTCTGAAAACACACCAAAACTTTGTAAAGTCAACTAAGATTTATAACTTTTACACAGATCAGTAAATTAAAAGGTTATCTTATTATTATTACAAGGTTCTCTAAGCCAAAATCCTCCATGTTTGTGTCAGGAAATAGAAAATATAGTACAGACTGTTTAATTGAGTGCACATACTGAAATTTCCAGGATTTAAGTAAATGCACAATCAGTTCGCAAGCTGCTACGACAGTGTTTTATTTAGGACAAATTAGCTGTAACCAGTAATGTAAAGTAACTTAAAACATGTACTCAAGTGCCATACTAAAATACAGTTGTATTTCTTACTCCACTACATTTATTTAACAACTTTAGCTACTTTACAGATACAGATTATAAGTACAAAAAGTAGTCAGCAATGAAATCATAATGAATTAGAATGGATAATGATGAAACTAGCTGATGAAATTTAAGAGCAAAACCACTTAAATGCTAAAAAACTGGAGGTTTCAGATGCATTTTTTCATTTTACTGCGCATTTAACTGCGTATGTGGGCTTTGATTTTTTAAAGTGATATTACAAGTAGTACTTAAGATTACTGTCGTTGCAGTAAACCAAATGACACCACTGAAAAAAAATGATTTAGACCACAGTTTATAACACACCCATCACAGTCATCCACTTAAATAAAAAAAAACAAAGTGGAAAGAAAAAGTTTCGAGAAAAGCTTTTACGTGTTTGCGGTCGCTGTTTTTGCACCGTTTCACCCGTCAGCATGACATGAACACATGAATTCAGCCTGTCACACATTCACATGCACATAAAACATGCATGCATTCACTCAGTCACACATGCAACCTTCCTCTCAACTCCTGTGCATTATTATTATTGTAGGGTTTCCCACCTGTCTGCAGCTGTCAGCACGGATGCTACGGATGTCTACGAACCCTGCACACACACACACACACACACACGCACACACACATGCACACACACACATGCACACACACACATTGCAGGAAAGGGGCCTCGACAAACACGGTGACCACGTCGTCCACCGCAGGAATGCCGTCTGCTCCTCTGCCAAAATTAGGCATGACAAAAAAAAAACCCTTCAAACATCCAGCAAACAATTATTGTAGCTTCCCTTCCCTTCTGATTTTAGCATTTTGGCCCGTTTTGTGAAAACAAACTTTAAAAAAAAAAAAAACAACATAGGGAGACCCAAAACTTTTTTTTTTCCTCTCAAGTAATTTAAATTTTTTTCCCCAAAATCTCCTTCCCATGCAGTCACTTCACTTCCAGAAGTATGTTTTGAATAAAGTGCAAATGTGCTGTTGACATAATGGGAAAGATATGCTTATAATTAGGTAAATATTAATAGGTTCAGGGGTGTGTGATGTCTACGTGTTTTCGTGTGCGTCTCAACAACACTGTGCAGACCCACCGCCGAGTTGTGTGGGAAGATGGAGGCTGCAGCTTTAAAGTTCCTCTCCGGAGTTTGATTAAACCCCTAAAAAACTCTTCTCTGCTCATCAAAATGTCATATTAAGTAGCTGTTTCCATTTAAAAGCCCCATCATGCATCACTTTGGCTTAAATATAACTCCGCACCTTTGACTCGGTGCATGCGAGTCTACGTCGTCCTCACCTCGTCTCCACCCGCCTGCAGCTTCGCCTCTTGCTCATCAAACGCACAGACCTCATCAGCAGCTTCACTATTTGACAAACTGTTCCAAACATCCCCAAACTATTTAAAAAGTCCTGTTAGCGTTCGACATGAATCACCATGTAACTTGGCAGGCTAACGTTAGCTAACATCGTGCACCGCGGGTTTGTTTTGACACAGTCAACGGATAAAATACGGGAAAAATAAACTCACTGGCTGAACAACATGTTGACTTGTACTCGCTGTGTCTCCAGGATGAAAAGAGTAAAGAAAAAAAAAAAGAGTGACGGGCTTTAATTTAAGTTTTGTGGTAAACTCTGGAAAAAAATGGCGGCTGCAGGTTGAAGTCTGGCTCATGGAATTTCAGGTCCTTTTGGCAAACTCCACGTCTCTCTTTTTTTTTTGCAACTTTGCAGCTGAAATAAAAACACAACTTCGCCATCGTTTAAAAAAAAACGGTAAACTCAGTTTGCAAAGTAAATAGTAGAGAAGAATCAAAACCTGGCTTCTCCTCCGTTACCCTTCGTTTCACTCAGAAAGCTGACTGGAATGGCTCTTATGATATGAGATAAATTATCCTATAAAGATGTTAAAAGTGTCGTCAATAAACTGCGGTTTCGAGACAGAAATGCTCTGGCATGGTGATGACTAGTAACTTTGCCCAGTGGTTTGATTTGTGGCAAATACGCTCATGTTGTCAAGGTTAACAACCTAATTTTCACCGAGGGAATCTTCAGCATTGAAAAAAGTGATAAGAAAAAGAACAAAATCATAAATAAGCATCTTACAATTGTGGGAAAATGTGATGGATTTTAAAATTCTAATTAATAGAATAAAAAACTAGTCTTTTGGATTCATCCATAATAAAACTAACCATTACTGTGAACCCATGTAAACAGTAACCCATGCACAGTTTGTAGTTTTATCTGAGTTTCAATGGGGGCCACTTTTTTCATTTTTATCAAAATTACAGTCAGATTTAGAGCAGTTTGTTTATTTATCACAAGTAATGACATTGCATTTGCTGTTTCTGTGTAACAGCACTAGTCAATATAATATCGTCAATATAATATCAACTTTTGAATTCTAAGACGTTTTTACTATTTATACTGAAAAGTCTTGTTCACCACTTATGTAATATTTTGCCTCAAAATGCGACAAAGGCATCATTTTTTAAATAGAAAATCAGCTGATGTTAGTTAAAAGTTGTTCAAACTGACTCAAACAAGCTGTGAATCATCTGATTATCTCCATTTACACGTCAAGATAAGTTTGCAATTACTATTACAAAATTTGTTTAATACCTTTTATGCTTTAAAGATCACTAACACAAGTTATTGTCACTATACTGTTCAGAAAAACTGCAGAAAGACAGTTTTTGTAGTTTATTATTTATTCCTACTTCCAAAAGCAGAGTTCTGAAACTCCATGACAGCAGAAATATCGTTTCTGTGGTTTTTCCACCTCGAAGGGAGTCGATTTGTGAGTGAAAACACTCTGTAAATTGTTTGCATTAGTTCTATAACCTAAATTATCATTGCGTTGTATCTCTGGATGAGTCAGTGAAGCGGAGACGTTTTGTATTTTTCTTATTTTATCGTATTGAACCAGAGTTTATTGTGCTGCACTCTGTTTAAGTGTCTCTGGATGAGAGTGTCAAGTAAAAGGCTGCAGTGTAAATGGAAAAAATGTGTGTGAAAGCTCCCCCCACACACACACACACATGCGTGACTGTGTATGCACTGGATCTTATTTGTGTGTGTGTGTGCATCTGTATGTGAATGCATGTATATGTTCAGTGTGTGTGTGTGTGTGTGTGTGTGTGAGTAAATCCTTCTCCACTTGCTCTCCCGTCGTCGCTGCCAAGCAGACAGGGTGACATGAGAATTGAACCATCTGCGTCTCCCCCGCTGGCTCGATCGCCAAACAGACAGTAACTCGCTCCAGCTGTCTGGGAATGGAAAAGACGATCCTGAGACGTTCCAAACGAACGCGACCGCAACACGGAGGAATGAAGGATGGAGAGAAAAAAAAAGAAAAAGAGTAGAGCAACGTGAGACGAGGCGATGTAAGATGGTACTTTCCTCAGGCTACTCGTCTTAACTTCTTTCCAGCTGACTGACTCAGCTGTGCTGACCGAAGAAAACATCACTTTTTAAACTCAGAGGATGGAGGGGGGGGGGGCTCTTAAATATGCAGACGGGACAGGACGGCGAGGTTAACCCTTGTTCTTATGATGCCTTCACGTCAGAGCTGTCAGAATCACAGCAGGATCACTTAAGCTGGGAGACATGATGAGAGAGATGAGCTGTAATATTAAACATGGACGTTTCACCGTCACAGCAGCAGCTGAGTTTCCGACCGCTCAGCCTGACTGAGAGGCTTCCTGAAGCCGGACCTTCAGTTTCATCGCAACAGAAATGTGATGTTTTATCATCCGAAGCTACTGCAGAAGGAAACTGCTTCCTGTCCGAAGCGAAACGAGACGCAACTGACTGGCATTGTTTTCAAATTATAGAAACTTTTCCATCTACAAGGAGTGAAAACTTGAAAATGAAAGCAGAGCGGACTGGTGATGGTGATGGAAGTTGTTTTGACCTGCTCACATCTACATGCTTGACAGTCTCCTTAATGCATAAATGCATTTTTTTGCTAACATTTTTCTGTTTATTTTCCATTTCGCTGTTTTAAATGGGCCCAAAAAGGTGAATGTTTAAGGGGTTAAACAAAGTGCTAACCTCCAGGTATGAAAACTGAAGCTGAAACTGCAGTACCTCAAATGGCCACTTGGTATAGTCTCCAACAGTGAGTCAATCACAATGGAGCCCCGACTTCAAATCCAAGTTTAACAGCAGAAATCATCATGTTGTCTTGGATTAACAGTCATCTTTAATTATGAACCCACTCTGTGCAGTGAACTCACCATTCGAAGGCTTTTCTTCTCCTCCTTGAACCATCGCAGACCGAGCTGTGGCGTGTCAACATGCCATGTGTCCTTTTTTATTATCTACAGTCGACCGACATGTGCGAAGTTGATTAATGCAGCGCTCGGAATAAAATAAAGATTTTGGCGCCGGTGCAGTTTGATGAGCAGATGATCTTCACGCAGACATTAGAAAATGGAAAAAAAACAAAAAGGGCTGATGGTTGAAAAGTTCAGTTCAGCTGAGCGTCTGTCAAAACAGTTGACGCAACGCTGTCAAAACATGCAGCTGTGAGTAAACCGTTGATTACAGAGGGAGAGACGTGTATCTGCAAACAAAGACCTGCACGCTGCTGCATGCTCTCTGCTACAAACTGCACGTTCTGCATCTTCAGTGATGTTTGATGATGATGCTCTCTGTGCATTTAGCTCAGTCGCCTCCAGAAAACCTGCCATCACCTGTTTTTAAACCCACTGAGAGCAGAAAGCATCACGTCAGACTCGAAAGAAACATGAACTACACGCTTAATTTTCGTCCATGCACCACAAAATACACCAAAAAGTGGTTTGGTTGAGGATCTGCATCTAGTAAACAAGCTTTTGCTTTGCTGTCTCCTACAATGAACATCATATCTGTCAGTTTTGTGCTAAACTCAGCTCATAAGTCGAGTCTTAAAAGTCATTACGTGCAGAGGCGACTTGCAGTTGGTGCAAAAGAAAAACATATTCAGCGTCGAGCGAGAAGCTGAGCCGCAGCGTCGTAAATCAGCTCCGGCGTCTTCTGGCAACCGAACGTTCCTCAGCGATTGTAAGAGAATAAGAGCTGCCGCTGAGACGAGCGCTTGGACTCGGTTTCTCATCGCCGTGGCCAAAAAAGCTGCCCCGCGTGTCACTGCAGCAGGCGCGTTTTACGCCTCCGATGCACGCCGAGCGCTAGCCTAAAGCCTGAATTTGGTATCAAAACATAAGGAACACATTTTAATACTATTTTCTGCACAGTGCGGCTTCTGTACATCCATTAAATTGCCTCAGAGTCGAGGTCCAAAGCACTTCGAGACCACAAGTCCCCCCGAAGAAAAACAACACATGCGAGAAGAAGAAAGAATACCTATTCATGTGACGGCAGAGGTATTTTTCTTTGCGGCGTGCTCATGACTTTTTTTTAAAAATAATCCTACATGGCCACGTTTAAATCTTGACTTCATAAACGGCTGTTTCACCCCCCCAGGTATTTTCATTGTCAATTAACCCGTGTGGATTGGAGTCAAGGGGTGGCGGTTGACACCGGGACCCCAGACAGGTTGGAGAATGTCTGGCTGTGAAAGAGAGGAAGAGGCGTCTGGGTGGAGCTCGGCATCGTGGGTTTCGGAGTCTGGGGGTTTAAGTGATCCATCCACACTGCTGGTCTTCACTGCATCTGCAAAACCTGTGATTTTAATGGAATAAACTGCTGCTTTGTGTGACTTTTATTCTCTGAGGATTAAAAAAACGTACTTGATAATGTAGAAAAACATTTAAATTGCACCGTTACGTTGTATTCTAATGGAAGCATGATGATTCTTGTTCTTACACAGCAAAGAAATTCAACTTTTAAGAGCTACATGTCTTTTTTCAGCCGTACACACTCACTGACACTGTTAATATTGTCCGTTCGGTAATGAACTCCAAATGTACTGTACCTGGACTCTTTCCAAAGCGCTTCAAGGAAAACAAAACACTAAACTGACCTAAAATCTGATCACAAATCCATGAGCATAAACAGCAGTTTCCACAATCTCATCTTCGGTGTGTAATCTGCAGCCGTGCATCTGCGAGAGAGCCCTGCATTGTTTATGTGAGCGCTCCATACATAGTTTGCACTGTTTCCAAAGAAACAAGTGTTTTCGAAACAACAGAGCGGCTCTGCTGAGCTCGGAGGTAATTAGCTGAGAGTTTGAATAAAGGCCAGTTCAAACTGTAGCATATTGTTCACTGGCGAGGGGCAGAGGACACGCAGCTTTGATCTAATATGGATTGGAAAGGACTGACGGTGGCTGCATTCCCAAAATATGATGCGACCTCTATAAAGAGCTCGGTCTAAAACCTGTCTTCAATCTGCTCTGGGATCAGTGCGCGGGTCACAGGCCTACACCATGCTGATTATGGCTACAGAAGCCAAAAATGATCTTAGATCTCCAATTTTAAACAGGTTTTTCTTTCAGAACTTCTACTGTACCGAAGTCCAAACTCACTGTACTCGAGCTGAAGCGTGAAACGAGTGTAAACATGACGGTTAGAGAAGCGGGCATGTAGCTGGAAGGTCACAGGGTCTAAAAACTAAAGAGCCAACTGGGGAACTCGTCTCCTCTCGCCCTTCAGCAACCGAACAGTCTCCGGTAAGTCCACGGCCGACGCCGGTAGCCTTGGCAGAGAGTGAAAATCCTTCCTGCTCCTTCTGCTCTGAGCTAACAAGTCAAGTTTATTGGTGAGGACTTTCAAACTGTCAATTAGTGAGATTTGTGCTCGCGGCACACACAGCATGCAGCAGCTGACGGGTCTGCACGAGAGGCTGATGGAGGAGACGATACAACGTGAAGGAAGAGGTGAAGGAGACTCAACGACAAACAATCTGCACACAATCCGACACAGATTACAGTCTCAGCAAGAGCTCAAGCACCACACATGTAGATTAGACTTCATACAATTTATAAAACAACTGTTTGTGTCTTGTCTCCTTGGTACCATTTCATAGGTTTTTATATAATCCTTTTCTTTATG
>JAQNCA010000032.1:22809784-22820511 GCA_029783725.1 Acanthurus tractus | reverse complement strand
GCCCTCTGCCCCTCGCGGTCACGTGAGGTCATTTCAGAAAACCTTCGGTGGTAACAATATAATGTAATTTACCAAAAAACGCAATAAAAAGAAAACTCAAATGGCTCTTTGGCTGGAGAACGGACCTGCTTTAAGGATCAAGTCAGACCGGGGGTCACGGAGCTGGATTTCGTGAAACTGATCTGTAGAAAATTTAACCTTCACAAATGCAGACTGAATAG
The DNA here is from genome assembly GCA_029783725.1 of Acanthurus tractus. Classification (NCBI taxonomy): domain Eukaryota; kingdom Metazoa; phylum Chordata; class Actinopteri; order Acanthuriformes; family Acanthuridae; genus Acanthurus; species Acanthurus tractus. The sequence goes on along the minus strand of JAQNCA010000032.1, from coordinate 22,820,290 downwards.
GAGTCACAGGGGCAGCTGCGATGTGTTTCATAACTCTTGGAAATGTCGCCGTCAATCTGCATCAGTCAGCAGGGCTCTGTTTTATGGTAATTGATGGTGATTTTTGAAGTAATGTCAGTGTTGTCATTCTGCGAGGCCTCCGTCTGTTGCATATGCTGAAATGTTATTTGGAGTCTGTTGACGTCTGGCAGGAAAAACAACCTCAGAAAAAGCCATAAATGTGTGGATGACTTGAAGACATCCTACCTGCACCGGCTGCTCCGCGGCCCGGCTTCTCCAAGGTCATTTATAATTTATACTGGCTACTTCAATTTACAAAGGAAAGACTTCTATTCCAAAATAAAATTCATCCATCCCTGGAAAATATTTACGTAGATGTGTGTTATTAAATATCCTGCGAATGAAAAGTTTACATTTTTGAACCGAGAACTTAAGTTACAGGCCGTCTTTTGAAACCATCAACCTGATTTGATTTGACTTTGTGCCAAAAATGACTCCGGTGGAAAAAGGTGTTATTTGAAACAATGGATATTTTATTTTAAAACAAAATATTATCACTCTCCACCGTCTGTATTTTGATAGCCATTTTTACTCCTCTTACAATTCCCCCTTTTGAAGCAATTAATCCGAAACAACATGTTAAGCAGACAATCTGCAGTTTAGAAATGATAAAGCACAACCACTTTACATGACAGCAGACGTATTTAGATACATCTTGCATTTGACTTGAACGATAAAGTCACAAAGGTTTAGGAGTAAATCCCAGCGGTAACAGCGGTAATAAAAATGGCTTGTCATTTCTGTGTTTTGCTTGCCGGCCATTCGGGGAGTTTTTACGTCCAGAAATCGCAGCACCTTGCCAAGTCACCGGCACTAATAGCCCTGGCAGGTATCTGAAAGTCATTAGGTGCTACGCAACAGTGAAAATATTTCTTCACTTTAATGTCTGGGGAGGGAAGATTACATTCACATTATATCAAGTTAAACAGGGTTTTATCTGCTATCTGCACATCTTATCCATGTCGAACAGGAACATCCTTGATACGTGTGGGAGAGCAGTAGCCTAGTTTATATAAATGTGTGAGGCTTCAATTCATAATAAACATTTCCAAACCACAGCGATACTAAAGTGTCAGCTAATAAATATAAACGAGGAGGCCCTATTAGAGACCGGTGGAGTCCCTGCTTCGCTGCTCTCCATCAGCACTAACATGCAACACTTGGATTGGATTACAGTGACGCTAATGTCTTTTGGCTCTTCTCGAAGGATGTGATACAAGAATGGGAGTGATTTTTGGTGGGAAGCAAAGTCTGGGATTTTAATAAATAGCCCCAAAAAACTTCTAAGCTTATCGAAAAATCTGAGCAGCTGTGGTTGGACGACGGGGAAGTTGCTCTCTGGGCCCATTGATGGTCACTCAGTCCTGCCAACAACGGTGGTTATGAGGATGAAATACAGCTGCTTCCGATAGATTTTGAGACGGTGAGGACTTTCTGGATGGACACGAACTGGCTTGTGTGAGGTCCTGAGGGGGAAAAGAGAGACCCAAACCACAGCTGCAGGGCAACAAGCCATACAAGACCCACATCTCTTCACTTCCTCATCTACGCCCGTTTCCTGTCCGGGAGGGAATATCACGCAGCTGATAATGACACGTAAAGTAATAGCCACACAGATGATGAAAAACACTTGACCTTTGACCTCAGGGGGGAGGATTTACATCCGACCTCAGTGGTGTGGAGAGCGAGTGTGCTGTCGAATCGCCGCCTTCCTCTCTTGTTGTGTGGCCTCAGGAAAGCGTGAAAGAGGGCTGATTTCTGCAGCCTCCATTCAGGATGAGAGGAGCTGTGGTCACAACTCAATCTGTCCCATATGGGGAAGATATGAAGCTGGAGGGATGAGTGGAGCGAGGGCAGCTGTTTCTGTGGGTGTGTCTCGCCAGACAGGGCCAGGATGGAAGCAGTTCAGTCGGGATACAGTAGAGGGGACTGTAGGGTGATAAACCAAGAAACTCTGAGCAAAGCCGAGTTACATTTATCCTGTTTTATTTGGCTTTTTGACCCTAATTTCAGCTTGTAAACTAAGCTAAGCTAATGGCCCTCTGGCTTCAGCACCATACTGACACACAAACATGATAGGTATTGATAAACCAGCTTTTAGAGGAGAAAAAGTGTAATTTTCTCAACAATTTCTCCAACAAATGGGATCCATTTTTGCTTTTTTACCATAAAATCCTCTTTTTAAAGTATATCTGGTTGTTTCAGGCTTTGATTTTGCACATCAATGATGGATTTCCTCTATCAGACAATGATGCAATGCCAATGCAAACGAGCTGCTAAACACCTGTCAGAGCTGGTTTTATCAATAACAAATATCCTGAGCTCTCAGATAGAAGGACAAGCAGGATACTTCATTAATCCTTGAGTAAATATCTGGAAATATTCTGTTTCTATTGGCTTAGCCGGCCGCCTGCAGTTTCAAACCCCGCGGAGGTCGATCCATCAGCTGACATGTTGAAGTGCGAGGCTTTTAGCGAGACAATGAGGCCCTCCCTGCTGACGTCAACATGGCAACACAAGCCAAACACCTAAAATGTGTTTATCAAATGTAAACAAAGGAGGCTGAGGGATGTGTGTGTGTCGTAAACTTCAGAGGATGACGTTTCCTTTTGGAAAGACACTGACCTTTCAGATTACATGAAGCCCACATGACGCCGTCCTGCCTGTATTGATCTATGATTGAGGCCCTGCAACAGATCCTGTATCATCTGACTCCTCAAAGGCAATAAAAAAAGGATGAGGGATTGCTACAAGGAGGAGTGGATGCTGACACGTTGCAGCTGGGATGAGCCTTTCTTATTTTGCCATGAAGTTTTCTGTCATTTGGTCGGATGGTGTTTCAATGTGTTCGACTGTGTGAACGTGTTTCAACAGCCGAGCCGACTGGAATCAGTTTGTGATCAGACTCAAATAAACCGTCTGACATCGTCATCGTGAACTGACACTTTGTCGTTACCTCATTCACACATGGACACCACAACAGCTTAAGAGGGCCAGAAAAAATCTGCGGATGTGTACGAGTGTGTTTGGTCTCGAACATGTGCATGATTAAACAACAAATTGCTTGTGTGTGTGTGTGTGTGTGTGTCTGCCTCTATATATTTGGCTGTTTGCAGCTCCAGACATTAAAATATAAAATCTGGAGCTTCATCAAGTCAAGTTGGTCTGTAATCACGCCGAGGGACGAGGAAAGGGAATTAATTTATGCACATTATCATCCATCAGGGCCAAGTTCACTCCTTTAGACTCTCAGCTTTCATGGCTGCTGCTTGATGAGCAGACTGTTGACACTTCAGAGACACATTTGGATGTTGTTGTGAGTCTGAATGGACAAAAAATTGGTGGAAACAAATTATTAAAGAGGATCTAGAAGTTATACAGTGATAGATTTATGAAATAATTGAGAGATTTCTAATGCCAAGAAACATAATAAAATAAAGAACTGCAATATAAACTGTATTTTAACAAGATTAACTGTAAGAAAGAGAATAAGACTTTGAGGCCGGACCTTCCTCTCGGGTCAAAGTCTGGTCAATGTGCTGGTTTTTGATGCCTCAAAACTGTCCAAACTTTAAACTGATTAAAATTTAATTCAATTTTCAGCACAATTTCACTCAGAAAATCCTCTCACAAAAGCATATTTGTGTGTTAGGATGCTGTAGTGGGTAAAGACAGGGCAGGATAAGCTTTTTATGAAGAAAAAAAGAGAATTGTGTCCATTTTGACTGAAAATCTCAACTTCTTTTTGTAAAATGATCCAGTTAAATTGAAGAGAAAACACTTTTGAGCATCTTAAAATCCCTCAGAACCACAAATGTTAAATTCAAGGGGAAGTACAAAACTTATTCAGTGATATTTTGTTTCCTAGTAAAAACGATAAGACCGAACTTTATGCAGAAATCCCCTTTTCCTAAGAATAGCTGGAGATTCTTTGAGAATGAACGCGAAACCTCCGGTTTTCTAAGACAAACATGGTTTAACTCAGCCTGTACTTATGCATTCGACGAATCCATTTTTCACAGGCAACCCCCAGCATTGATTGGACATTACTCTGCAATTACACCCTGAAAAAAAAACCCTTTACTTTGCACCTATGGAACAAAACTCTGAAAACATGTTAGCAATAATGTCCCCCTCCGATGATGAATGGCCTGCTGAGGTTGGAGCACTGGCAAAGTGTCTGTTTGATTTGGACAGCGACTCTAAGCATCTCCCTCGGTGTAGTTTTTCACTACGTCCCGTCTGCTCGTTTTACCTCTCGGTGTGTTAGTTCAGCCCTCGTTCTCTCTCCCTGCCTTTGATATTATAATCCACGGTCACAATCTGTGCAGGAACAATAAAACCACGTAGGGTTTAAGTGCTAAAAACGGACAAATAGAGCTGGAAGAGGAGTTAAACGCAGAGTCACTGAAGGGATGGAGTGCGAGATATTTTTATGATTTAGGGTTTTTGCTTTTAAAAAGCCATAAAACGGCATGTAAGGTCTCTTGACGGAATCATATTAGATTTGCTTTATTTCAATTTAATGGTGGTTAAGAAGTGCTATCCATGTGAAACCATCATGGTCTGATACCTTATTGGATTTTGGATGGAATGTAAATTTGTCTGCCGCCATGTTTCAAAAAACATACAAATACACACCGTCTGTTTTCAGCCGTCTTTTCTTTTACCTAAAGATGAACCTCAGTTAACAGCCAACATGAACATGCACAAAGAAACGGATGCTTTATGGTATTGACATTGAATAGACCTTCTGTTAACATAAATTAGAAACTTCTGGGAAGAGACGAAGTTTCTCCAGAAGGCAGACTGAATTCTGCACACAGATTGCTTTAAGCCCTTTGTGGCTGCAATCAGGGGGGAACCCCGAAGCAACAACTCCAGCCATCAAATACAAGTCCAGCATCCTGGAGATCGGGAACGGAAACAAGCCTCCTGTCAATAGGCCAGAAAGGCTATTAAATCGCAAAACTGACAGGCTCCATTCAGTATTTTATCAGTTTTTTAGGATAAAATATTGCTTCCAAATGATACCTGCCAGATTATTACATTGGAAAAAGATTTAATAGCCTTGGCTTTTGGTTGGTGTCAAACTCCGGCAATAAATGTGTAAAAATACAGAAATGATGGAGGGTTTTTAGCCAGAACTGAAGGGGGTCGATGTGACCCGTTGTGACTTTTCTAGGGAGTCATTGTTCCTTGTGAGGGAGTCATTAAATGTGACACTAAATAATATTATAATCATAAATGTTCACACTGGTTTTACTAGACGTATATTTTTTATTTATATTGGAGAAATTTTAGTTCAGAATTTAAAGTATTGTCCAAAAAATGCAAAAAATCAAATGATATGTTGAAGCCTGTTCCCACATATGATTGTTAAATTATAAACAACCAAATTCGTCAACTGGAGTCCAAGTTTCAAGCTAAAGTCTCCATCTGTGATCTATAGGGCGATATTTCACTGACAGGCAGAAAAAAGCATCCTTGAACTTGTCAAACAGCATGTTTTTCTCTCCATAAATGTTTTTTTTACATTCAATAAACTTTAATGTTGTATTTTCACAAATTTAATGTTGTTAAATCGTTCAGATCGAATATTAGATTGTAAGAAACTTGAATACTTCAACAGATGAACACTTTGGCCAAAGTCATCTTCATATCGCTGCACATCAGAACACTTAACACCACATGATGTCCACTCAGGATTGTTTTGTTTTTCCAGTTTTCAAACACTTGTTTTTCCTCTCCGACTCTGACACTGGAGACGGATCATCTTCATCCAAAAATCTGTGTGTGCAGAAGAAACAGTAGTTCAAATCAGCTCATCAGTATTGAATATCCACATGTGTGAGGCACGAGGATTCGCTGTCCTTGGAAAAAGCAGCTCTCTCCGTCACTTCTGCGAGCCAACATTGCCCCTTTATTTAGCCGCCAGAGCTAATCACACCCTCGGCCAGATTCAGTAGGGTGTGCTCCGGCTTTTTTTTATACAGTCGAGTTCACAGCCAGGACGTATCGCGGATGATTCACTGATTCAAAGAGCCTGATCTTCAGCACAGGCCCAGTTCCACAGCTGTTGCAATCATTGCTCCAATTGTTCTGTGATGGAGGCAAACAATGGGATTACTGTGAATCGAGCTACCTGCGCTGTGTTGTGATTGTGTGAATTATTGGCCGGGAGTTGCTCTGCGAAATGGCCTTGGAAAAGTCACATGCATGCACTGATTTTACTGGCACATCGGGGAACTTTTGCTTTTTTTCTCCACCGAAATGACCAAATTTCAACGCTCGCTAATAAAAGAATTCGGTCTCACTTTGCATGAAAGAAAAACTGAAAATCCCCAATTGCCAATTTTCAGTATCAGATCTGGATCGCATTATATACTTCCAAATAATGTTCTTAGTCTTTTTTTCTGATTCTTATTAAAGCAGCAGATGTGTGAAGGTTACAGTATCAGGCCAATTCAGTCACTGCCAGAGAAGATGTCAGTCAAATAAAAAAGCTTATTTAATTTGAATTTGGAAGTGAGCGAACAGAAAAAAGGAGAATAGCATAAACATGAGAGAACATTCCTGGGTCGGATCGGCAGGGATGTGGCTCAGACCGCAGCGTCGAAACGAGCTAAAATATACACAGATTTCTTTGGACTTCTGCTGTATGTTCACATCAAGTCACAATGGATAAAAAGTGCAACTGTGCAAGCTCAGAGAAGTGGAAAAACAAATGGAGAGTCGAAGCAACATGGCTTCCCAATTGCAGGTAGAACAGGTTCAACTTTCAGAGGCCAAAGACCTGCGAGTACATAAACATAAGTTCTGGATCGGCACCAAACTTTGTGGCCTCGGAGCGTCGTGTTTTTGCTGCGTTGGCGAGTTTTGAATCCAAAAAGGAAACCTTGCCATTACCAGGCAAGTGGGCAATGAAAATTCAATTAAGGTCCCACACTTATGTCGCTATACAGCAGCGGAGAGAAACAATCCAGCTCTCCGTTTTTGTGGAAAACCCGGCTCCTGTTGCCATTTTGGATGGAAAACACCCTATTCCAAGTCCAATTATCTGAAGACATCAACACGTAGTTGAAACCGTAGACTTCATCCCGGGTTTCAGTGCAATGTGGTTCCATGTGGTCTCCTGTGAAATATGTTGTGTTCACGGTTTGTTCCTGAGAGATGATAATAAATAAACGTTACCACCGTCGAGCTGGTTGGCTTGTCAACGTCGACAAATTAACTTTTGTTGAAAGATGTCTTTTTTTAAAAATATGACAAACAAGAAAAATTTCATTTTGGCAATATTATCTTTTTTTTCCCCCTCTCAGACACTATTAAATAATCACTGCCTCTGTCTGTAAGTTGAAGCATGAAGTGAAATTCTCTCCTCTGACAGAATTACAGTCCAATTGTTCAATTTAAATACGCCTCTAAATTTTCTGTATAAGCTGTAAAAGGAGCACGTGGTATTTACTCTGGACATTTTTCTTCCATACGCCAAAAATGTTACTCTGGTATTTAAAGTGCATTTTAAGATCCATACTTATACAGTATTTAATCCTTTATTTTCTTTAGTATTCGTAACTTGGCCGTATTACAGTGGAAATAGTAATGATATGTGCCGTATTAGACCTGTCAACCCTCCCGTTTTTCCCGGAGGTTCTCCCTTATTTTACCCCTGCCTCCCTCTGTCCTCCCTTTTAAATATTCTCCTGTAAATCTCCAACGTTATTAAACCTTTTTTTTTTAATAATAAAACTTTGCGGTGATGTTGATGGGAGGCGTAACCGCACAGTTTGTTTGATGTGTTAATGACATTTCCCCTCCGGTACAGCAGGTGGCAGTATGCAAAACATTGGCTGCAACATAAGTGACATCTGCTGACAAAATAAGAATTATAATTGAAAAAATGGTGAGAAAAGGTGAGAAGGAGTTAATTTAATTATAATTTTCTTTAGATATATTTAAAAAATATTTTTATTTCCATAATACAGGAATGTTTACAGTATTTTACCTTCATCCTGGTAACAGGAAACAGTAAACATGACGATGCATTAGAGATTTTTTAATACCTTAACCCCCTACCTTTACATAATAGATGACCCACTGTTTACTGTTACAGTCACCATCAGTTTGCAGCCCTCATTGACTCCTCACAACCCCCCCGGCTTTACTGCTTTCTGTAAGCAATTAAGAATAATTTATTCTCCGACTTGATGGAAGCCATATTGATATGTTTCGTCTCCATCTCGTGTGGATGAATGGAATGAGGAAAAACACGGGTTTTGGGGTTGTAAACACGAAGAGGATCTGGTTGACGGATAATTACAGCAATTTCCATGAATTCAGTCATAGCAAGGAATGTGGATGATGTCCGTGAACTCTGTAGCATCGTGACGACGCTGAGGGATGCGAAGGAACGCTGTGGTTTAAATGAGTCAGTCGTTACACTGCGAGTGATCATCATGAGTGTGTTTTTTTTACATTTAAAGCTTCTCTTGAGTTTTTTAAAATAAATATTTGAATGTCATGGCAGGAAAAAGTGTCAAAGAAAGTATGAGCAGACAGGAGCAGCTAATATGGCTGAAGTTTTAATGAAATATTTGCTAAAACAGCCTTAAACAACACTACTACAGTTGCCACAGCTGTTATTTAGAGCACTAACACTACTGGAAGGAGAGCTTCTAAGATTTGGATATTTGCAGAAAATAAAACATAAAGTCTGTGGGATAAAAGATATAAATGAGATTAACTGAAAACGCGGTCGAAGAAGAACAAAACAGGTACAGACGACCGCAATGAAAACATGAGAAAGCCAAACACGAAACCTCATTGAACACATGAAAAGTGTGTTGAGAAGTCATTTACAAGATGACACTCGAGCCTTTTCTCATTATGTAGCTCTGCGTTGTGCCGTCCAGACCCCCGAGCTCCTCCTCCTCCTCCACCTCCTCCTCCTCCGAGCTGGATCTGCTTCCAGCTATGACGGCTTTGTTCTTCCAAGGCCTCTTTGGGGCCTGCTAATGCAATCAGTGCAAAAAAAAAAAAAAAAGCTTGGACATAAAATATAATAGGGGGGAAAGGAGCAGGAAGAGTTATAGGACTGGGATGAATAGTTTCCCCTTTGAGTTGGTTCCGTTTACGTTCAATTTATTGCTCTCAGCTAGCTCCTGACCAGAGAGCTCCCTCTGTTTTCAGCTCCACGCCGGAGGGGTCCGGTGAGTCTGCAGCACACTGACCTCATCTGTGTGAGCCAAGCACATGTTCAGGTCTGCAGGTTCTCCAGTCAACCACCAACCACCAACCACCAACCCCAAACCCCCCCACGCTGCAGCCGGACTTGGTTTAATCCATTTCTGTGCTAACACTACTGTGTGTTGTCATGGCACAACAGCAGAAACATGTGACTGTGGAGGAAATAAGTTGAGTTTAAGTTTGAAAAGAGAAGCGAAGTAAAATGTGGAAGAAGATTCGGCTTCATCCTTTTTATAAACATGCAGGAGCAGTTTTTAAAAGGCAAAATTTAGCTAATTTATGCTGTGAAATATTAAGAATCCATCTCAACAGCGCTGAGTAGAAAATGGAGAAATCAGTGAGTCATAATAACATAATAAATTAAATGCTATTTGACTGTTTGCAGAACTAATGATATTTTCAAATTCTAATAAAGAACTGATTCACAATATTGCATTCAAATAGCAGTAATAACTAACTTGCCTTGAGTTGTTCACATGTATTTATTTGTGCAAAATGCAAATTAAAATGAAATAACAAAATTCATCTAAAACCATCATGGTTCGATACCTTCAGTATAAATATATCAAATTATAATTTATTCCCACTTTGGTTCTATAAACCAGTAATAACAGTGACTTATCTATTAAAACAAACAACTGCTCACATTTATTTCTACTTTACAACAACGTATCGATTTAATCTGAATGATTTTTTAGAGAGTTCAAACTTCTAGTTGGCTTTTAGTATCACAATTAACCTATTTACAGTTAATTAGTGATGGCTAAGTGCTGGAAAACCAATCACCCCCTCCATCACTACATTTACCCCCTCATGAGGGGGGAACCTGACCTGACCAGAAATGTGCTGATTAAAAGAAAAAGAAACTGTGACTCCAGAGTTTTGAGATTTGTTCAGGTGTGAAAAAAGGAGCGAAATGTTCCAAAAAGTGAAAAGCATCACCTCTGAAAACCTCAGAGTCCTCCGTTGCTCCTATATCACCAGTGATGGGGTTGGATGGAGTTGGCGTTGATGCTGAATGACATCAACATGCACTTTAAGAAAAAAAATAAAAAAGAGAGACCCTCTGGTTCCAATCTGAGCGAGCACTTTTTCTATTTTTTCTGCCGTGGAGTCACGCGGCCGTTAGGAGGCCTGAAATGGAACCACACGCATGGATGACTTCACTGATGATCTACCTTGTGCAGCTCTGCGGTT
>JAQNCA010000032.1:22764011-22790322 GCA_029783725.1 Acanthurus tractus | reverse complement strand
GGGGGTTTTGAACTCTTGATTGGACGAAAAGCAAACAGCAACAAAACACAAAAATGAATTTTTACCAGCAGATATCTAGCTGTCGTGGAGATGGTTTACTGGTTTTGGTAAATATGGATATTTGGTCAGAAGATAAGTACAAAACCCTCTTAATGACAACTAAGCAAACCTAATGTGCTGATAAAGGTCATGACACATCTGAAAAAGGTTTGTTGGACAGTTTTTTGGCTCCTGACTTCCTACATTAAGCTACGTTTTGCACGTCAGACTTTATTAATTTGGTCATTTTTGTTTAATTCGTCCAGTGGTTTTGTATTTTGGTTGTTTGTTACTAAGTCTACCCTCTTACCCGACTCAATTTGTTCTGCACAGGTTGACTTTACATCCATCAAAATGAGACCTGTGCATGTTTTTTAAATGCCTTTGTGCACCTGTGGACCTTTTCATGGGTGGGAGGCAACGACTGAGTAGGTTGAGTTCACTGAAGGTTTCAACCGTTTCTGCATTGCATGTCAGACCAAGAACACCAACAAACACATCACTCTGGAAAAACCAAACTCCTTCACTTCCTTTATGCATTTTCTCCATCATTCTTCTCTTCTTAAGCTCTTAACCGAAGGTATCTGAGCCACAGTCAGGAAGCGTCTTATTAAACGCCACCGCTATGAAACCTGTATTTGGGCCATAATCGCTGCATTTCTGGTGCATGTGTGCACCATCACACGCTACGTAGGATGTGGAGAAGAACATCTGGTGACAATCAGGGGTATCGGTCTTGACAGTGTAACTGTCAGCACACATCTCCTGCAACAAACCGTCGACTGGCTGCTCGGTTATGTTACCCAGAGGCCCTTGTCTTTGTTTTCCCCCCCTGTGCGGTTTGCAAGGAGCTTGTTTGTACAGATGACTCCCCGATTGCACATTTCTCACAAGGGATGATGAGGCCTCGACCTTCGGAGTGCACTTGGCCAGGCAGTCGTGTGGAGCCGCCGTTCTTATTAAGAGTTCTGCTGCAACACGAAGGACTTTAAAGAATCCGAAGGCAGAAAAATATGGCAAGGTGTCATGAAGGAAAAAAAGGAGATTACTTAAAAAGACAACTGGATCCAAACTATGAAGGTTTCAAAGATCTCTGAGGAAAGAAATGCATTGAATAACTCTGTCAGATATCTGGAAAACGTATGTTTCTTTGAGAAATTTAAACATAACTTAGTTGGCTGACAAATAAACTGTGTAGGAAACTCTTGATATTGGCCAAATCTGTAAAAGCAACAATAATAAAAATGCTGGTAATAGATCAATGATATCAAATCGAACCATCCAATAATATTGTAAAAAGGGCCGACATGTTTTGCTAGTGCTAGTGATCACCGTACTTTCCGGACTATAAGCCGCACCCACTGAATTTAACAACTAAAACCACTAAAGTTGTCAGTGTAGGAGTTTAACAGCGTCAGAATTACTTTGTCACACACTTTCTCATTTATATTCATCCATAAATTATAGTTTAAGCTGCAAGGTTCAAAGCATTGGAAAAAAGTAGCAACTTATAGTCCGGAAATTACGGAACTTTTATGTTTTCACTGAGGCTATAAATTAGATGCTTTGACAAGATTAAATTTAGTGGCCATTGCTATGAGACAATACTGTATGCCCATTTTACACAGCAAGTTACATGTACAGTGAACCCTCGCTATAACACGGTTCACCTTTCGCAGCTTCGCTGATTTTGTTGGTGCAATTTTGCATGCTATTTTTTACAGTGCATGAATGTGCATTGTGTTCTGCGAGACCAGAACTTTCCACAATTTTGAGAGTGTTTAAACAAGAGAGAAATGTAAGAAAATGTTAATGTCTGTCTGAGAAAAGTCAGTAAAAGTGTGGGGTGAGGGGTTTTACAGCCTTAAAACAGATATAATAATTGTAAAAAATAAAGCTGACTACTTTGCGGATTCCGCCTATCGCGGGTTGTTTTTGTAACGTAACCCCCGCGATAAACGGGGGGTTCGCTGTATACTCACTACAAAGCAGAACTAAAATATGATTAAACAAAAACTGAACTCTTTCACACATTTAAACCTACAACATGTTCCATTGCAACGAGACACACAAACCTAAATACATCAGTCCAGATGGATGATCACCGCAACCCTGTTAGACATTTGGCAGAATCTGGAACAATGATATTGAAATTATGTGCATTTTTTCCCTGACAAATATGAGATGCACAACCATGGCAACGCATGAAACCAAACAAAAAACAGAGTAAATAGTGACATCAAACGCCTTGAAGTGAAGATCCAACAATGGAAAAATGACCCAAAGAAAACACACATAAAAGGCCTCCTAAGAACTTCACTGCTCCGCTCTGAGCTGTAATGGAAACACTGTGATGTCTTGTGCATCACATGAAACGCATTTCCCAAAAATCTAACCTGGCATACCGGAATTTGGCATCTTTGGAAAGTCTGAGATGTCAACTAGAATTTCAACCAAAGTTTTGTGGGTTTGAACAGAAATCGACTGCACAGCACAAGCTGGTGAAGACTCGCTCAAAGAGGCTGATCGGTGAGCTTTCAGGGGTTTAATAAACACGGCAGTAAAGATCAGTGAAATATGACGTGTTTGAGAGCCTGGAGGAAAATATATTTTGCAAAAAAACAAAACACATATTTTTTTTTTTTTTTTTTTCCCAGAAGAGGAATTTTCCCAGATTTCCTTTTCATTTTTTTTTTACGTCAGTGAACGTCTCTCTGCCAAGCCAGCCTTCTTCCTCTGTGGTGACCCTGCAGCTCTGCAGTAATCCCACATTTCCATGTTAGGGGAAGAGAAAAACATCATTTCTGTTGTGATCACATTTAGAGGCTACAACCAAACTGATCATTTTTCAATAAGTGATAGTTACACGGCTCCTAATAGGACGTTAGGATTTCTCCAGCTGGGATTCATTTAGCCAGTTTTTGTTTGCGCTTCTCAAAGTGGTATATAATGTTTCTTTACATACGTCGGAGGAGTTTACGTATGTCGATGGCTGCCCGGTAGGTGGGAGCTTATTCAGCTCTGTGTTACAAATGCACAGCAGTTTATTAGCAGAGCAAATATGACTATAGGATGTCAGTGCTTCCATGCTTCAGTATTAACTTCTGCAAAAACAGCCTCAATGCAGACACCCGAGCTTAACCAAATACCCTCCAAAACTTTAAAACTAGAAATTTTGTACAGACGGGAAATATTGAGTGGCAGTTTGTACGATTCCTGAGTTAGCATAAAACTCCAGCCCTGTTTAAGCATATTAATTGGTTATTTTAGAAAGGAAAAAAAACCCCATCATAATTGACATGTTAGAAGCGCACAGCTGGGCCGCGCAAGGAAAACAATAAAAGCACTGCACCTGATTTTTTAACAGGACGACCCAAAGCCAGAATATAAAGTGAACCACTGAAAAAACACGGCCAGTGCTGCCTTCAGGAACAGCCAGGTTTGTGGCCAAAAGATGTGGGTTTGAGTTTCCAGACGAGCTGTCAAAATCTGGTTGAGGAGAGTCCATGTGAGTGTGTGTTACAGTGTGTGTGTGACGGAGGCCGAGTTGTGCTCAGGTGACCTTTCCTGCAGGCTTCAAAACAAATATCTGTTAGTAATTTTCCTCATGCGGAGGATTAGTATCATCACCGCTGTGAAGAGGTCACAATATTAAGTTTATTTTTATTAATAACTGACTGTTGTTTTTGACTCTTTTGACCATGGGAGCTTTTCAGAAATCACATTGGTTTAAAATTTGGGTGATTTGTCATTGGACACAAAGAACCACAAAAATACAAATACGCTAATTTACTGTCATACATCCAGATTGTGAAACTACAGACTGGCCAAAAGTGGTTGGTGGACGGATTTTAACTGGATTTCAACCAGTTTAAACTGGAGAAAATGGCTTCAAATGGGTTTTGAACCAGTCTAGGCTGCTTTTGGGTGGATTTAAAGTGGTGGTTTTGTTTAAAATCAGAGACAAAATTGGTTAGAAAATGTCTTTATAGAAAAACTTCGCTTGTTAACGCTTGACTCAAATTTCTCATCGGCGGCACGCTGAGTTTGCTCAGCTGCTGTTGAAATGTTCAAACTTTTCATGATTCTGAGTTCCTCTGGGGCTTATTAGCCATGTTGACTTTAAAGCTGATTTAGTCTCCGTACAGTTCAGATACTGTTTCTTACAGGGTTTCCTCAAATGTTACGTACCAGTCAGGGCTTTTCACCAACCGGCTGCATCTTTAAATGCTGTATCTACAATTTAAACATCAGGGAGCACAGCGATGAAATGTCTGTTGATATGTGGAGATGACTTAGCAGTGGACACAAGGAGGAGACGAGCAGCTTTTGAGGTTTTCAGAGGATCTTTTCACCGAGTTTTGACCATGAAACCCTCCTCTCTGGGGTCTTGTTGACGCGGTTTGTTGGTGGTGAGAATCGTGGGGGTCACGGGGGTCACGACAGGATATTTTTGGAGGAAGTGGGGAGCTGTGGAAGTGGCGTGACCTGCAACCGAGGCCCACCAACCAACAATGAGATGGAGCCCATATGCATCCCATAATCCCTCACAGTCCAAAAACCATTTCCCTCTCACGGCGATGGGCCTAACAATGGGTTTGAATTCCATACGTCCGACGCAGAACAGAGTCTTGCTGTTTCTTTATGACTCACCAATACAGAGGAGCATTAAATCTCTTTGCACAAAGCATGTACACATGTTTCATCTCAGCTTAGACAAATCCATAACTTGTTACTCCCTCCAGTCCAAAACCGTTTAGAAGTGTCTGTCTCTCCTCCTGTCTCTCTCCTTTCATTTATTTGCTTTTAAACAAGGTTTCATGTCAAAGTGTGCTTTACATGTGCAGAGGAGGAGGCATGCGAAGGTTACCGAGGGGTCGCAGGAGGATCTGTGCACGACAGCCTCCGTTTTAATCATGAAGAGACATGAAACCACATAAACTATGTGCGTCCTGCTCGTATGAAGCAGGAGTTTGTGGTTCGTCCATGTGTTTTTTTTTTCCAGGAAACAGGTGCTTCACACTCCGTCCAATGAAGAAAGAGACATTTTTAAAGTTAACCGTCACAGCTGTGTGATTTAAGTCACACTCAGTTTTCCCTAAAATCACATAATGAAACCTTCATTGCACATTAGCGATCTGATAAATCCCATTTTCAGAAAAATGCTGTTAATATGCTGCATTTAAGTAATTCACAATACGACAGTGAACAGAGCAACTTTTGGTTCAGTCACGAACTTAATGAAAAATAATATTTTATAGTATTTAGTTTAATTTAATTGATGAGCGTAAAAAATTTCATTTCTCTGATAAATAATCCTGAAAGAAAACCAGAGAGACTTTAAGGGAAATGAAGACTTCATTACATACGAGGCTTGAAGCTGTTGTATAATTTGGAAAATTGAGCCATGTGTTTTACTTTTAGGGCTGAAAATTATGCCTCAATGTTCCTCTTAAAGAACGTATTTCAAGCCACTTGGCCTTACCCAACAAAGCCATTGCATTTCCTCAAACTAATAGGCTAAAATTGCCTTTGGATGCTGATCCAGGGTCTGCTCTACAATTTCCTCAGCAATATTTTGGGTGAGGGGTTACAACAGGAATGCTGACTCTCAGTCAGGACTCCCAGAAAGTCGAGGGACGGCGTCCAGCGAGTTTAATTCTCTTAACCTTTCATTCAATACAGCTGAGAATTGCTGTAATTAATCAAACTGCCATTTCACATCCAGAGTAATAAGACCATGGAGCCAAAATATCAGATTACAGTACAGTCCAAATATTTATCAGGCTCTGCGTTATAATCTCAGTCTTGATTTTTGCCTCCGGGCTGCTTACACGGCTCTAAACTAGTGAAAACAATGTCCTTCATCAGATTATTTATCATCGTAATGAAGGTAGAAAAACAGGCTAAACTCAGTTGTGACCCTAAATCTGAAAGTGTTTTGTCTGATCAACAGACACACGGAGGGAACACACGGAGAGAATACCGGGAGAACACGGAAAGAACATGGAAAGAACATGGAAAGAACATGGAAAGAACACAGACAGAACATGGGAGAACATGCAAACTCCACACAGAAAGGCCATCGGGTTCAGACCCAGAACCTTCCTGTTGGGTTTTCTTTTCTTCTGCACATCCATGCTTTGTTTTTTTTTCTTTCCAGATGACAAAAAAACAAATAAACAAACAAAAAAACAACAAAATAAACAACAAATCCAAACATATGAAGCTGAAATGAGAGAATATTTGGCATTTTGTTTAAAAAAATTAGAAAAATCGATAATCGCTGCAGCTCTTCAGTGGCTGATGATGAAGAAACAAGGTGATCTGCTTCAGTAGTAATATATATATATTCATATTTATATGTATATGTTGGTGTGCTTAAACACAGAAATCTGAATTTGAAAACGAAGGGAACTCATTTGCAGACTCACAATCTGGGAAACATTATGTCCCGAACATCCGGCTCCCAGTGAAAAGCCGGGATGCTCCATGTGCTTGTTGACAGCGGTGTACTCTGAGACTGACCATGGCCAGTCAAAAAAATGTTCCACTTTTTAAAGGAAACCAGTTTCCGGAGGCTGCAGCTTCCAGGAGGACGTTTTTTTGGCCGCGACATCATAACCGTAAACCGCTCCTAATTGGTTGGAGCCCAGAGCGCGAGCGGATTGGACTCCGTTACGAACTGCTGACACGTTACAAGACAGTTACACAGCGCAGGACTGACAGGGCGCTGCAGGTACGGGACAAAAGGTAATTGGACATAACAAGGGCGCTGACAAGATGATGAATTGGACTGACGGAGGAACTTCATGCTGCGCTCGCCGTCCAAACCTTTTCCTCAGTAACAGCAGCTTTAAAAAGTTTTAATAGCTCGAGTTGTAAACCGACATCAGTGGAGGGGCCTTGAAATCTGTCAAACACTGCGAAAAACTTATAAAACTGTTGTCAATAAAGCAAGTAGTAGCCTCTTTTTCTTTTTAAATTTATGCCTTTTTTTAAGTGAATCACAGTGTCGGTTCAAGTGAACGTCAAGTGACAGGAAATTCCTGTCAATAATCTCGTCAAAAGGAGCCGAGCTTTGGAAAGAAGACGCTTCTTGTTTCAATTATGAGAAACTGTGAGTAAGCAGCATGCGTGATCGCCCTTTAATAAGCCCGAGATGACAAACGCTGCTCGGTTCGCGTGACAGAGAAACAGCGGCGTCCCGTGACAGCGGCGTCAGACTCTTGGATCTGACCGCCGTCCTCCTGATGACACGGCTGAACTCGGCTTCTTCGGTTGGATGGAAACAAACCTGAGCGAACCGGCTGAACTGACGCACTGCTGGCCGTGTTTTTAACCGCAGCGCTCAGCCAAAACATTGCTTCTGACCGCATGTCATGTCATGAGGCAGATAAATTTACATAATAACACCTACAAAGTGATGTTTGGAAAGACGAGTAATTTTAAATTACTGTTGTGATGGAAGGATAATAAACATAATGTCAATAATGGACTTCATGTGTTCATCCGAGTCGGCCCACGATGGTAAATCCTTCCTATGGGGTTTAACTGGGCCGCTTGTGTGTCTTGTTGATGAGGCTTCGCCACAGAAGGCGATGCAATAAGTTCTGGAAAGCTCGAGTCGACCACAGGAAAGTATTTTTTTAAGGAGCGCTCCACGCAAAATCCCAGAGGAGGAAAAGTATCCCGATGTCCACGGGAACTTCTCAAGTCTTCAAGCATCATAATCAACTTCTCTGCTGTTCCTTTTGTGTTGCTCTGCACGATCCAAACACTCGGATTCTCGTGACAAGAAGCTCCAGTCCACACTTGTACATGGTTTAAAAGCAGGGGTTTTTCCTTCATTAAAAAAAAAAGAAGTTAAAAAATCCATCCACTGTTTTAAACAAACTTCTGTCCAAATGGAAACGCCAAAACTAATTTGAAGTGCCGTCATGGGCGCGCCAAACCGACTTGAACCCTGAAGCCATACTGGCAAATCAGAAGCCTTTTTTCTCAGTGGGCTGGAGGTCCGACTGGTTCCTGTCCAACACTCGCAGCTTTGGTGGCAGCCGCTGTGTTGTGGGAGTGTTCGGGTGTGTGTCGACCTCTGTGGCACAATCTGACAGAATCTGGATATCTTACCGTGGTCAGAGTTTTTCAAAAGATCTGTTTTAGTGGCTTTAAACTGCATTTAAATGTGGACAAAACATCAGAAACACACAGAAAAAGCTTCATTTTCGAAAAAATAACTGTGTTCATGCGGATAAGGCTTGGTCATCATGTACAACAAGCAGGTGTGTGCAGCGGTTGGTGCAGTTTCAAAGATTATACTCAACATTCACTGCAACGTTGTGGTATAAAATGATAATAAATGCAAAGTAAACTGCTGAATCATAGTAAGGCAACAACCCAGAGGAGTCACTATGACATTTGTGCTCTTTTTGAGGGAAGTTCAGACCTTTAAATATGAAAAATTAGAAAAACTCAGGGTGCTATAACTTTTTGACATTTGCTGGATTGAGACTCAATTCTGTTATTTAGACCAGAGAGTCAAAAGAAGCCGTACACGTCGCTTGTTCACTTGAGTGAAACCAGCCTAATGTGAGTGTTTTGATTAAACTAAAATACAAAGATGCCTAATGACTTTTTATTTCCTGGCACAATGTCTGATTACATACATTAAATCCATATAACAGAGTAAACAGAGACTGTTCAGAGGGTGTTTAATCAGTCAAAAACTGACCTTACAGTACTTTTTTATTTGTCAGAAGTCAAATGGTGGGGGAGAAAAGATCCATAGCCTCAGGAATTGTTCTTACAATACTTGTTCCCTTCATGCAGAGTTCATCCTGATTGAATTTCGACCAGTCAGACTGTGAGTCTCTAAAATGTGCAGCCAGTTCGAGCGCGGGTGGAACTGACCTCCCATTCAGGAAATATTGATTGCTGTAATCCTTGTTTGTAAAACTCCACAATGCAAGAAAATTGTGCCAGGTGAAATCTGGTCTGACCTTCAGGCTGCAGTTCCTCCTGGCGTTCGCTAACCTTTTGCAAAGCAGTGAAGCTGCAGCTGACATCTGTGTCAATCCAGATTAACATCTGTAATGAAAACTGACGGAATTTAATAAAAGTACGGTAACCTTGACTTTTAACCAGTCTGATCAGTTATCCGTAAGTCCAAGTGGCCGGATGTAATGAAATTCCCTCAAACCGTTCCTGAGATATCACGTTCATGATGATGGGATGGACAGACAACTTAAAAAATGTGATGCCAAAAAAACATCAGACTCAAAAACACAGTCAGTCTTTCTGATCAACACATGCAGGTAATAAGGTTTTGGACTGAGTTGACTGAGTGTGAAATCAGATCTAAATTGGGCATTTAAGAATATTTTTTGTGAAAATAGGAGTTGGGACCACACTGAGAATAAAGACGAACATAGCAGAGAAGAAGTTTATGCAGCAGAAGGAGGTTTGAGGAGCAAAAAAGATGAAAACACAACACTTTTAATGACTGTTTTTCTTTTTGCAAACATTTTTGCACACAGAATATGAGTATCAACTATCATCTGTCTGACTGCAGCCATCAATCAATGCAGAGGAGAAAATAAATATCACTCAACTTAGATTGCATGGAAACTATCAGGTCTTTTCAGGTGCATCAATGTTCACTGTTTGAAATAATCAGATGAAAAACCCGACAGGTGAGAGCATCATGGCTGCTCAGGAAAACATCAGAGACTACCACCTTTAAAAAACTTTATCGGTAGACAGTTTAAGTTTTCCAAACTGCAAAAACCATGAAAAAATGCATGAAAAGTTAAATAAAATAAGCAGCGAACTGCATCAAATTACCGAACTTTTTTGCACTGCAGTTTATCATTTCTGGTCATTAACATGGGAATCATTTTCCCTTTATAACTCCTACTTTGATTCAAATTATTTTGATTAAAGTTAGATTAAAAGTATATTTCTGCGGTCTGGGCGTTAGAGGTGCGAGCTGTGAACCGTGAGACCCAACCATCATGTTTGGAGTCGAGTTTTCTGGATGATATTTTCCAGCTGACACGTCCGGATAAATGAGGTGTTGAGTTGTGGTGCCCCACTCTGTTTTAACAGTGGCTCTTCCCAAACACTCCAGCACCGCTGTGCATTAATCCATACGCTCTGATTTATTCTGTCTGCCTGGATTCTTGCCTCTTCGCTGAGATTAACATGCCTGTAAACCAGATTAATTCGAGATAAATGAGGTGAGGTCTCACGGAGCTGCAGAAGGGAGGCGTCGTCGTAATTTTTACGTGAGAAAACAAAGTAAAAGTTATGTTTTGTTTATAGTTGTTCTTCGTCACAAATCTGACTCTTGTGTAAATGTTAAAGACTGATTTAGATGTTTTTAAAGAATATTTCTAACTTAATTTTTTCAGAAAAATAATTTCATGATTCTCTTAGCGGTCTGTAATGATGATGGTGCAGTTTTTTTATTTTCACCAGTGATGGTGGCAGTGCTGAGTAGAAGCTCGTGAATGTTTCACTGTGAAAATCACAAGTCATAACACTGCAGCGAACGTTTAAACTCAAATCACCCATCAGAAACGTACAGGAACTTTCAATTTCCAATAAAAACTGACTGAAATTACCGAGCATGATTGGATCGAGTACAATATCCTGAAAATAGCTGTTTTTCAAGCAGTTGACACATAATCATCCGTGGCTGCCAGGCGGGCCATGTTCAGTCCGTCCCTCAGGATCCTCCCCGTCAGCGTCGGCTCGCACTCAGGAACCCAACGGCTGAATGTTCCCATTCACTGCGGACCGTAATCCTCGGATACATGTGAAGCAAAGTGGTTTCCTCCCTTCATTAGCGGCCCCGTAAATCAAGCCAATGATGTGTCCCGTCGTGAACGAGGCCTCCTCATCTGCAGAGCTGACGCAGTGAGGTATGATGGGAGATAATCGGGTCTGAGTGAGGCCTCACGGAGGCGCTGTGGAGCCCAGAGTGGAGACGCTGTTCGGACACGAGAAGGTCATGTGATGATTTAATATCTTTAAAACAGAAACAATAAACTAATGGACACAAACGGAGCCAAATGAGATTTTTTTTAGACAGTTTTCTCAATATAACTTATGAAAAACTTAAATCTTTTTTCAGGACGAGTTGCTCTTTTCATTTTCAGCCCTGATTATGTGAGAATTTAGTGAACTGAGTTTCAGTAATAAGATTGAAAACCACACTTGGAACCAGTGAACTGATGGAAAGAACTTCTAACTTTGAATCCAAAAACAGTTGGGACGCTGTTTAAAACATTTAAAATAAACCTGATTAACAGAAGAATTATAGTGTCCCTGAGCCCAGAGAGCATCGACTCATTCCTGCTTATGAACAAATGAGAATTTCTCGTTCATATGAAATCATCACCTGTTACCAATGAACCTGTTTACCTGTGTTGGTCCCAAACAGGTGTTTTTGAAGCCGTTATCATGATATAAACACCAGCAGTTGGTTCACTGTGATGAACAATGTATGAGATGCTAATTGCTAAAAAGGCGCTAATCAAACCTCGCACTGTTAAATCAGTATTAAAAATCATGATGGAAATATTTTCTCATCAATTAAGAGAGACTTAACTTTTTTATCAGCCTACATTTTTTGCCAAAACTTTTTTTCTTCCAATATTTTGATTTTTCCTAATTTTCTTTGCATTTCCACTCATGTTTTTAATGCAAAAATCAGCCCACAGATATCAGAGTAAAGGTGATAGTAAACTTCTTATGCAACTATTAGAAAGGGAAAAATAGTTCCCCTAAATAGTTAAATTATTCCTTTAACAGCTCCTGATAAATAAACTACAACAAGGCATCATGACCAGAAAAAGTGCTACCACAGAAAATTACATATTTCATGGGTTAAAAATGGCAAAACGTGAGTTCACAAGTCGCAAACACACTCCCAGTGTTTGTATAAATACTGCGATTCATTTACAGACGATTGGCCGGTTAAACCGTTGAGCCATGGAAACAATCTGTTAAACACATTATTGTAGTTAAAATCACATGAAATACTGTTTTTAATACAACGTTTCAGTATCGTGAGCCATATCAGTTGCTGATTGCCTGATTTAGTGATGCATTTCTCAGTGTATGGCAAGTAATCAATGCTGGTTCTGCCCGGGATGACAGAATATGATATACACAAGAAATGTATTTTTCCAAATATTATCACGATGCTGATGTGAATGGAAAACTAAGCGCTGTCTTTTGTCAGTCTCTGGTAATCAGAACTGGCCAGACGCAGATACTTAAGCCACCGGGGGGAGGCAGGGCAGCGTTCAAACCCTCAGATAACTCACTCGCTGCATTCATCACAATAAACGCCAGCGTCCGTTCAGGCCGTTTGAAGCCTCCAAACTGGGATTGATCATCCAGCTCCCCTGATGTCTGTGAATAACCAGGCTGCCAGTCAAGAATCTAACACCGTTTGTGCCTCAAAGACGGACACTTAGCATCCTACTGTGCCCATGTGGTGTTTTTTAAAATCCGCTGGGACTCCCCCCCCGGCTGGCCGGCGGTAAAACGAAACCATTCCTCTCGCCCTCATCAGTCAAGTGTCTTGTTGTGACCCAGACATCCTTTTCTTACACCGGGGGAGTTAAGCTGAGGTTCACTGAGAAGGGAAATGGTGTGAATTTAGGGGGGGGGACACTACACAACACTACACTACAACGACTTCGCGTCTGACACCTTCGCTGTTGATCAGGATGGATCACCCCACCTCCGGTCAACGCGACTACTAATGATGATGTGAGCGCAGAGGGCAGCGCCGAGGCATCCATCACATCAAATGTGTCGTGAACTTTATTGATTATCTGCCTTCGCTATAATCCTTCACACATGTTGGGCCGGCTGTCCGGTGGCAGAGGATAACAGCGGCGACCCCGGAGAGCCAGGAACCGCCGGGAACCGCCAGTGGTAGCAGCTACTGTGACCTAATGCCTTCAACTCTTGGAGGACCTCTCGGTTTTTTCCTCCTCGTGGCTCAGCTCATACATCACCTTCCAAGAGAAAGGCAGAAGGGGAAGGAAACGGCTGCCCTTTGAGACAGTGGCTGCTTTATCCTCTGATGTTCACACCGAGTGAGGAGGAGCCGCTGAAAGCCCCGAAAGCTCGCTCTAACAGGCAGTTTGTCTTCTGTTCACATTGACAACATGGACATGGAGCTGCTAGCAATGAGCCACGAGGCCTCGCAAATAAAGGTCAGACACAGACTTATGAGCCAAAACCAATGCAATATATGCACAGGTAAGTGTTACAGCAGCCAGGAGTGATGACAGAGAGAACGAGTGGGGCTCTCTAATTTCCTCAATGCTTGAAACACGAAAGGAAAAGTGGAAATTGATGAAGAAAATTGACTATAGAACGTGAAGTATCATGAAAACTGCCAAAATGTGGATGAGCTGTGTAAAAATCAAACATTTTAAGTATGTTTCCCAGCAGAAAAAAAAGCAGAAAAGCTATGCTGCTAATACATTTATGTTATGGAGGCCTTTCCTGTTTGTGAGATGAAACAGCTCTTCACTTCAGTGTTACGTATCTGTAGATGTTTGTTGAAGACGTAATGGCTGCATCCATCCACGGAGTCAAACAATCTGCTGGAAAAAGTGAAAAAGCTTCGTCCGTTCCTGGTCGAGTATCATAAACAAGGCCGAGCGTCACCCAAACATGAGAGCAGACCGACTTACCCTGAGTGTCAGAGCTGCACATGGAGGCTGATTAGAAACACTGCAAGCTTCTGTTACATCAAGCTCAATATTATTCATTAATTTGGAAGATTTTCTCATTAAATTGTTTAAACAATTAAACATTTTAATTCATCCAGCCAATGATCAGACACTCTTTCCTATGTGCATCTATTTTTGCACTAGTTTGGGGCCCTGGTGGATCATTTTTGGGTCTTAAGTTGAAAAAGTCTTAACTTACATACAGTTCTTACTCAAAGCTGTTTTTATTTACCTGTTGGTGCACAGTGAGCAGCGTAAAACCAGAGTGAAATTCCTTGTGTGTGTAAACATTCCAGAAGAAACTAATCTGATTCTGGTTTCATCCAGATGAGATTAATTCTTCAGCAGAGACTCTGTGTTGTTGTTATGATGCAAAACAAAAATAAATACAAATAAGTAATCCGGTAGCCGGGTGCCGTCTCCATCAGAGCGCTGCGGTAATTACCGAGATCGTTTCTGTCTGGACGATGGCGGCCGTGCAGGAGAAAAAAAAGACGTTGGCAGATGCATTTGTGAGTGGAAACACAACACATGGCCAGTTTGGCACGAATCAACAACAATCGCTCCACAGATGTGTGTTTTTTTTGGTCAGTGTGTCTGTTACCTTTCATTTTCTAATTTTTTCATTACGACTCATTCACAGTAACGTTAAATATCACTAAACACAGGGCGCCATTTGTCCGGATTAAAGAAGCACACATTAAATAAACACACAGAAACATAAAAATCCCCAATGAAACGTGTAATTTTCAGAACTCCTGCAGGTTCTGGAGCCTCTAAAGGCACAAATTAGCCTTCAGCAGGGGATTTTTTAGCTTAGATTTGTTCTACGAGTTTAAGGGAAACATCTTTTAGGCTTAAGAGGACTAGTTAGGTGGATTTTGTAATCATCTTATCCTTTAAAAAAAGCTTTTTGGGAAATGGGGAACAAGAATTTGTGCCTGTGCCATCTCTGCATGGGGGGAAACGTTTCGCAAACAGATGACAAAGAGAATGCATCTTAAAATATTCAGCGCTACATTCAATTGTCACTTTAAAAAATTCCACATTTTCATGCAGCACGAGATGCTACGAGTCGAGTTTCCACGGAGAAACCGTGCTAAACAAACACAGAGCATGGCACCGCCGTGAGACAGGGCGACTACTCATGAACATTTACACTCGATGGGAGAACATTAAACGCAACTTCATGGCAATTTTGTTTGGGCACCGAGACCCAGCTTCACGGTGGTTTGTCGTCACCTACGTCCGACGCCTCCCAACATCCCGTCCGTGAGAAAGAAGTTGCAGCTGCACACCAGATCGTAAAAGTCCGGTCAGATCGAGGGGGTATCTCTCCGGCAGACTCCGCCCTTAGATCGGCTAATAGACTGTCCTGGTTTATTTTTTACAGCTTTCTGAGTAAAAACTGTCTGATGGAGTCCATGCTGGCTGGCCTGTTGTGAAAGGATTTGATGGGAAAACTGAAGAACCAAACGTCCGGACCTTACGGCACCAGGAGTCCCGGCAGGCTCTCATGATTCAAGATGACACCAGCTTGGGCTCTCCAGCACTCGCATCTCATTTCACCGTAAATTTTAATGAGGGAGGGTCATTTGATATGTTGTAGTTATTTTAATGATTTGGCCACATCCAGTCGAGGTAAACAAAACGGTTTTGCCAGTAAAAAATGTTAACTCTTTAAAAGAATCAAAAATCTCAGTTTGAAGGGGGTAGGGATGGTTTACCGGAGGGGGGATTACGTGGAGTGCAGCTGGTGTGACTAATCAACAAGAATCCGAACACTCGCAGTCCCTTCAGTCATAAACAGGTTTTAATTAAGTTGAAAATCGTCAGACTGTGGACTCCTGCACACTGACTGTGGTTTGCACAGTGAAGGAGGATAAATTAGATCCACATGTGTGTAATATGACCGCTTTATGTCGGCCTATCGTCAGGCCCGGTAGATTGTCCTCAAGTTACGTATCCTTGTAAACAATAATCATTCAAATTAAACCGTTGGAGAGGTCAACAGTCACTGTAAACAAATAATCAGAGAGAAAAACGCTTGAAGTGCATTTACTTTCAGGGAGGAATAAAGATTTTCTTTTAGCCTAAACTGATAATAACTGTTTTCTTTTGGTCAATCATAATGAGATAATCAATTATTTAGAATATTTGTATCTTTAAAAAAGTTTATGAGAAGTTTATTATGCACATCTGAGGGTAAGAAAGGCAAGATTTAGA
The DNA here is from genome assembly GCA_029783725.1 of Acanthurus tractus. Taxonomy (NCBI): domain Eukaryota; kingdom Metazoa; phylum Chordata; class Actinopteri; order Acanthuriformes; family Acanthuridae; genus Acanthurus; species Acanthurus tractus. Next base: position 22,774,294 of record JAQNCA010000032.1, on the reverse strand, counting down.
TGGATGATTATATTCTACGGATTCTTTCGTAAAATGTTTTGCTAATAACAAGTTGGTGTCTTCCTCCAAATCTGTAAAAAACATCCTAACTGGCAACTAAAGTGTTTGGATCTTTGGTCCAAAACGTGTGTCTTCACTCAGGTGAAGCAGTTTGATTTCATGGTGGTGAAAAAAGAGGGCTGTCCTTGTTTTTATTTCATTTTCTTCTTCTCTGAGTTTATTGTATGATGATAATTCAACTATAAAGACGCATATCACCACCCACAGTGTCAGAATATACAGATGCTCTGCTGAAGTCAGTAAAAGCTATATAGCACATGTTATTGGCTCTATTTATAACCAATAATAATAGACATCTGGTAATATATAATTACCAATATTGGCAAATCTGTGCAATATAATAATATAACACATATGGATCCATTCACCTTTGAAATGCATTTCTGTTATGATACTTATTTCTGTTTACTTTCAAATTTAGTAATCAGTTTGACAGTTTAAATCATATGAGTAGAGGGTTGTGCTGCTACTTTTGCAGCTCTGAAATAAAATATCTGAATATTTTCTTTGCACAGCCTGAAACCAGTTTTGAAAATGTATTTTAAAGGATGTAAACACTGAACGCTGACATGTTCATATTATGTCAGAACTGAAACCTGGACTGGAGCTGCAGCTGAGAGGATATGGACACCGGAGCTGGTGTGAGCATTAAACGAATTATCAGAATACCTCTGCGTCTTGGTGAAAGGCTGTCACTTTCTTGTTCCTGTTTTTCTCAGTATGCAGTCAGACAGTCCAGGAAACTGAAAGTGGACAGTTTTTCTCTGCGTCCCGTGTCTGTAAATGACTCCCAGGCGGCTTCTCCCTCCCCTGTTACCCAGAGTAGGATTTACAACGAGATTATGGGGCTCCCCTTTGACCCCGGGGGGCTGTGTTCAGCAGGAGTCAACTTTTTTTTTTAAAAAGAAAAAACTTAGTTATAGCTCCCACCCTCTTTCCTTCCATCTATCCATCCACCGACTGCACCAAGAACAATGGCTTATTCTCCTGCGCCAGTGCTCCATTACGGGGCCTGTGGCTTGGCAGTGCAGCCGGCCTCAGATTTCAACCACATGTACTGCACTCAAATCAAAAGAGTCAGCCCTGGCAGCACGGCCGCATAGCTGAGGGCGACACGGGGAGAAAAAGTACAAGCAGAGAAGAAGAAGAAGAAGAAGAAGAAGAAGAAGAAGAAAACAAGGCGAAGGAGGAGTGAGAAAGAGAGGGAGAGAGAATAAAACTTTAAGTGATGTAAAGAGTAAATAGTTGAGAGGACAGGTAGAGGAAATGTGGAGGCAGATGGAAAAGTTGGGATGCAGAAAGCGTCATGAGGTCGTGACGCAGCGAGGTCAGCTCTCACGGGAGCCATCTTGGAAGGCAGCGAGGGATGACCTCGCCTTAACCTCCGAGCTGTTCTCGTTGAACTCTTACTGTACTTTCCAAAAATCCCACGGACAGTAGCTTTTCAATGGGGTCTGAACACGTCGACAGTCCTCTCGCAGGCAGATTTGTATTTTTTTTGGGAGGCTGCAAAATTTGCACAGAGTCACCCTTTGCAAAAAAAAAAAAAAAAAAAAAAAAAAATTCGGCGAGAGATCCACTGGAACCTGCGAAGAGGTTAAAAAGTGAGCCGAAAATGAAAACACCGGGTGTTGCCAGTGTTTTCCAAATGATTGCTCAGTCGTCTGGCACTGCAGCCGGCGTCTGCTTGGGCCCCGGCCGATACATCTGTGCCTCGGAAGTTCGCTGTCAAATGCAATTCGACCGTCAGAGGCGATCGTGTCATTAATGTGACAACCCCAACTTGGATGCATTTACCTTTTTCTCCCTCCGGTGTGAAAAAAACAAAAAGGTTGGGGGAGAGGGAGGAGAGAAACATCCCAAACACATCATGATATGTTAGGAGATGTGAGATATGAGACCTTCTGTGCAAACAGGTTGATGCAGCTGTTGCTTGGAAGCTGCCTCGACGTTGGACGTGATCTATCTGCTTTAATATCTGCTTGTATAACGTGGCTTTCTTTGTCCTCGTGTCGACACAGAGAAACTCAAAGAGGTCGTCGCTGCATGAAAACACAGAGGTTTCTCTGTGGGTAAAAAACCTTGACTAGCTGGGCTCTTAATCTAAATAAAATTGCAACAAAACAGAAGTCCGCCTTTGCTTTCTGTCCCTGAAGAGAGAGGCCATTTTGTGGGGAATGAAAAGTGCATTTGGGGACAGCGCCGGGTGAGCGTGAGGTGAGCGTGAGCGCATTAAGTCTTGGCCTCGGCTCCGAGGTTGTTTGTAAAACAGTGGACAGTGCCTGGAGGGAGCGCAGGGGCATTTGGCAGCAGCCTTACAAGGTAAAAACTGCAGGTCTAACGAGAAACTAAAGCAACCTGACACCTCGACAGATGTTCCAAAATCTCAGGAGATCCTGTTTCCAATTTGACATTATTTACTCTCACTCCTCCGCACCGCTGCTTAATCCTAATTTGTTCTTTCTGCTCGTAGAAACTGGTGGATTCCCGAGCACTTTTCTTTCATTGTGGCTCACTCAAACTTAACAAGCTGGAATTAGGGGTTGAAGGTGAAGTGAAACACTGAAGGTTGAATCCATGAATGCAAAAATAAGAAGAAAGAGAGGAGAGATTTGTTTGCAGTCAGTTGTCCTCTATTGTGATAATTTCCTGTAAATGTCAGGCATCTGCTGCTCTGCTGGTACATGCGACACATTATTGTTTGATGTCGAGCTTTTTTGATGTCAAACTGGATTTATTTGGATAAAACGTGTCAGAAAAACAAAGTGTGCTCAAAGTTCACGTCCTCCAAGATGTAGGATTTCCTCCATAAATCTGTTTAAAGCTCACCGCAGATAAAGCAAGAGTCACATCTGTTTCGGTTGAATTCTAATCATGTAATTTGCAGGGAAGATAATGATAAAAAAGAGCAGCGGTCCCTGATTGTGGCGTCCAAACGTTCCACTGAAACCCTTCATCCTTTCGCCTCAAAGTAAATGATGAGGAAAGGAAATAAATAAAAAGGTTACTCGACAGTTTGTGTGTCAGCGGCAGCACTTGTGTTCTCACGATGCTTCAGATCCGAGCGAGCTGGAAACATCTGGAGCCGAAGCTCAAATGTAGCTTAATTACAATGTGTGTGTTTACACAGTGAAGATTTACACATCACTTAATTAAAACAGATCGACCCCAAACTAACACGATCTTACATGGAAGAAAAAATAGTTTTTACTGAATATTCACATCCAGTAACAACCACATGTAAGTGTTTATATCTTTTTTTAACACAACTGTAACACACAAATAGAACAAAACAACATCAGAAACAGAAACACGACTGTACAAATTACAACAGATACATAACATACATAACATTTTTATACATACATGATGGATTTTATGTTGATATTTATAAAAAAAACAAAATTTCGATGCCAATTTTTCATCCTTAAGGAGAAAAAATAAAAAAATAGCCCAAAATGTTGCGCAGCTAAATTGCAAAACTAGCTTGAGAGTGTTTAGGCTGAGGGTTGACATCAGTGTTTTGAAATGATTAAATCCAGATCCCCAAACTTCCAGAAAAATGAGTATGTTTCCTCATGTTACAACACGTGAAATATTCCACATAAAGTCTGGTGTGACAGCAGGCATAAAGGACCAAACCTATGACATAAATATTAGCTGGATTTTCAATTAATCTCCGGAATATCCTGAAGGATAAACTGAATCCCGTCGATGTTTGATGGTTTCATTCATCGAAACACAATCCATGCAGCTTTTCAGAGGCTAAACCTGAACGCTCTCTGGCCTCACGTCGTCCAAAAGTTGGCCTGATGAGTCTGAATTGCGCAATCTTCAGCTAAAAGTGGAGGGACAGTCCTCGCTGCACCTCTGTACGAGGATTCAGCTGGCAAATCTCACCCTTACCTCTTGACTTTTTCTTATTTTTCCAAGCCGGCCACATAATTCAGGCCTGTTAAATTGGCTACTGTTTAACATCCTTGGTAAATCTCCAAGTCTGACTCCCGAGCCGCCTCCTGACAGACGACGACCACACCTGTGCAGTTAAAAACAACTCCGAGTTATTTAGTATTCTGCAGATGTTTCACACCGAATGCAAAAGATTAATAATAAAAAAAAAAGCCATTTTGAAAATGGCCCATGTTTCAGCTGCTGTTCAGTGTAAAACAGGAGAGCTTTGTGTCAGTGTCAGTGTGAATATTTACATGAAATGTTCGCTGGCTAAAGTTCATGTTGGGAGTCTATATTTTTCCCCGTACGAAGAGTTAAATATGTGTAATAGCCAGATGAGAGCACACTGACAGATTCAATTAAGTTGCTTTTTTTTAAAGTCGTGTAATATTTGCAGCGTTTCTGACAATCCTCCGCCTCCTCCCCACCGACTTAATAATCTGAATTATGTCTGTTCTGTTGCCAGAGCCTAATGGCGAGCGAGCACAGCTTGAGTTTCTGTTAAAGGCCTGGCCCGAGCTAAAACTAACAAGAGAGGTATTTACATTCAGAGCTCTGGTAGAGCACTTCTCCATGTGGCACAGAGCACCGACAGCAAGCGAAGTGACCTTGTGGTCAAGAAGTTGGCCTGTCTGGATACAAGAAGCAGCTGGTAAAGAAGAAAAGCAGAGATATCTCCTGTTCCTGCACCTTTTTTTAAGGGCTCTTAGGCAAGGCATCACACGTCCGTCATTATTAGTGATGAGAGTGAAGTGAAAGAGCAGCTGCTGGAAGTCAAAACTCCAGAAACACTTGTCATTTATGAAAAAAAATGTATTTTTAGACCGTTGAGTTTCAGCTTGTGGCCTTTCATTAGGAATCACCATGAAACACATCACAGGCAGCAGTTCAGTGGGTAAATATGAGGCTTTAAAAAAGGTAAAAAGAAGAAAAACATCCAATCATAAACATTAAAACACAGGCCAGCCAAAGGGCATCTATAATGTAACTGTAATCTAAGACATTTGTCAGACTGTAATCTGGTCTGTTACTTAGTTTCTGTAATCCTGATCTCGGTTTATAGCAACGCCGGTGTTCTGCTGTGGAAAGTGAGACATTAAGCTAAAGAGGTTCATCCACACCTCATCTGTTTGGAGAGGTTATCGCCGGCCAAAGGTAATCTGAAATGACTTACACAGATCCCGTTTCACGCACATGCAGCTCCAGTCTTTGAGTGATTATGCAGAAAGTTTGAATCTAATAACGTTGGTGGTTTTTCTGTTTTTGGGTAACGTCAGCACCGTCTGAGAAAACTCACAGTTTCTTGCTTCCACCTTCAGCTGCGACCTGATCGATCAAATCCTCTTTGTTTTTTTATTTACAGACACTTTCTGGTGGATTACTTGTGTTTTCTTTGCATCTTTGTGCACATCTGCTCTTTATTAAAGAAAGCCACAGTCACCGAACACATAAAGTATTCATTCTCTGTTCTCGAATTTGCATGCTTGCCATTTTTTTTCTCCTCAATATACACAGCTGTTTTACCTGTCTGCCTGTTATAAAGTGCAGGTAACAGGTGAACTTTCAGTTAAACGGCTCTGGATGGTTGGACGTCTTCGCTCCAAAAGCAGCAGCCAAAACCCCGAGCAGCATTAAAACATCCAGCAGACTCGAGAAACCTTCTGGTTTTCTGCTTTACAGAGACTGAATTCATTATTCTGAGCGGCATTCTTTTCCCTCCTGGTGTCCTTTAATGAGACCTTCAGACAGATTGGCATTTGCTCGGAGGGATCGACATGTAATAACACCACTTTTTTTTGGCTGTGATATGTGCACCTGAACGCAGCAGAGCTCGACTCCTTTTTCTTTTTTCTTTCCCCCTCACGTTAGGCCCAGTTTCATTAAGGGAACTTGGACAAACTCGCGGCACATGTCAACGTGACGACTGAGGAGGAAGAACGACGGCGACTCGAGTTTCAGATTCTCGAGCAGTTGTCCTGAACGCAGCAGCAGCACGAACAAAAGGGTGCGATGACAAAATAAATACAGCAGGAGGCTAATGAGTGTATTTAGGTGAAATGGCCTGAAGAAAAAACACAGGGGATCCACAAGCACGGCTTTACTCTAATTACTCCCCAGACGACTTGTAAGAAATCATAATAATAATAATAATAATAAACTTTATTTGTACAGCAGGTTTTTTAAAAAGCAGTTTAAAAAGTGCTGCGGAGACACACATCGAGACGTCACGTACAAATGTTTTGTTTGCTACAGAAAACAAACACGGTAATCATTTTTATCTCGCGATCACGCAAAAACAAGACTGATTTAGTTTCCTTTGTGTGGTCGAGTATCAGATCTGTTTATTTGCTGTACGCTCTGCTGCGTAAATCATCAGCTACGTCACGCTCGCCGCCCGCACTGATGAATAATTACTGCTGATTTTTTTTTTTTCTCCACGACGTCTGATCAAGTGAATAATTAGCTGCTGAATGGAGCTACAGAAGAAAGTGAGCAGCAGAGCCAGAATCTGGGCCCACCAACGCTTCGGCTTTAACGGGGTTATTTTCAAATTAAGTGTGTATAGAATAAGTGCAGGTTATTAAGACGTTGGACAGCCACTTGCAGCCTGGCAGGCGGGGCGGGCAGCTTTAAAACAATGCACAGGGCAATTATTATGAGCCTGCTTATTAAAAAGGCTACAGATGTGTTTCCTACTTAACGCCGTGGTCATGTTACCAACTGTTCCTCTTGTCCTCCTTCTGTTTTTTCAGATGAATAAAGGCCGAGTGCTCCTTGTAATTGTCACTACGTTCTGCAGTAAAGATCCCGCTGCCTCCTTTTCTCACATGTGAAATAAAACTACTACAGTGTGTGTAATTAGAGTACTTTTCTTAACAGGAACTGCGATCTGGTTGTATTTTCCAGGCCGACACGAGGGAGCTTTGGCAGGCCGAGCTGTTTACCTCACTTTGTTTTACTGTCCTCTGTTTTGTTGTATTTCTGTCCTACAAGATGCTGTTTAGATCAGAAAGATTTATGTCTGTGTGTGTGTGTTTTTTTGTATGTGTGTTTTTCGGGTTCATCTCTGCAAAAGCAGTTACCCACTTTTGGGACAAAAAGAGCTGAACCTTGAACCTGTGATATACTCGAACTACCTGAGCTCACAGCTGGGTTTCCTGTGATAAATATCAGTCCAGGTTCCTGTGACTTCTTGCAGCTTTACACTCATGCATTTAACACAACATCCTGCAAGAAAATACGCTGCACACTGCATCACTGCTACACTGAATAACACACAGTATTATGCATGAATTTGGCAGCAATACCACCTATGAAACGGACACAAACTGGCCTTTTAGTGCTATAATTTGTTTTTATGAAGCTCAGTTTATAAAAACATGATGTCGTCTTGGTGTTATTGTTGTCATATCGGGTTAAACTTGTGTGTCTTTAGCTCCAGTTCACAGAAAAACAGTGTCGGTTCTACCTGGATTCCTCCCGATGAAAGAAGTACGGTCCTTCAGTCATTTATTGGCTGTTAAACCTCCAAATGTGCAGTTGTGTTTTTCTTGGGATTACGTATATCTCAGGTGCAAAGTTGCATATTAAAACATTTTTGGAGCGGTTATATGCTGTTTGAGCTCCATAAAGTCCATCAGTTTGGACGTCGGACCAGAAGATTTTGCCTGTTTGTGTTGTAATCCGGTGATCAGTCATCGTGATGCTCGCTGGGTGAAACTTACGAGCTGCACATGGCGAACGCGAAGGTAAACAAAGACACAGTCCGTTAAAAATCTCAACACAAACTGTACAAACTCTGACAATCAAGCGTGGGGGGGTAAATCCGTTTTTCATCAGCTCATATTGGAAGTAAAAGAATGAGAGAAGCCTGATTTTATGTTTTTCTCACAGACACCTTTAATGCAAACAGAGTTTTTAACCTTGTTAACTTTTCCATATGGTGTTTTTTTAAATAAACTACAAGATATGAAGTCAGCAAAGCAAGCCGTCATCGTTGAGGTGACTCATTACGGGTAATATACTTAAGTAAAAACTGTTACTGTGAAGGAAAAAGTACTTTTTATGTTAATTTTTATAAATAAGCAACTACTAACAGGAGTAAAAGTGATTCTATCACTTTGATTGATCAGAACTTAAGAGCTGAATATTAATATAGAGGGGAGATGTTTATATGTTATGAAGGAAAGCCACGTATCTGTTGTGTTTTGTCATTTAATTTTGAAATAAAAGGGAAATAAAGCACATAACACAGGATTAAGACTTATAATAGAGTTTTTTGTTTGTTTTTCTTTGGTAAAGGCACCAGGCGGATGGCAGGAAATGAGGAAAGAGATGCAACTTGTTGACATAACTTCCTTCTGTGTGTCCATTTACTCAAAAATCTTAAAAGTGCTGGCAAGAATAAAAAGCATCTCGCTTTCTTCAGTCCCTCCAGGAATTCGCGATGTAACAGTTTACGAGAATTCAACCAATCTCTGTGAATTCTGCGCGACCTTGCAATTTTGTCCAGCCTCCTGTGAGTTCCTCCAATCACAGCAGTTCCCAGCACAAACGTAATGCACGTACGTCATTCACTTCCTTGTTTATGGTTTGAAGATGCAGACATGTGCGATAGTAAAGTCTCTCACTTACCAACTTAAAATTAACGCTAAAGGCCGTGCAAAACAATTCTGATGTTCTTCATGAAAGCCAAGATAAACAAGTCACCTTTGATATTTAATGAATTATACCAAACAAAGAAAAAAAGTGCAACATTTTAGCAATTTTCACTGTCTCCTGCAATTTCATCGCAACAAATCCGCTTAAAACATCGCAATTTTGTAGAAAAGCTGCCATTTTAAGCTGCAACAATCTTGAAAAACACAATGAAATCCTGGAGGGACTGGCTTTTTGCAATGGTTAAAGTCCAACAGATTGATTGACATCACATCCAACAGAAGTTCAAGGGTTAAAACATCAGGAAAAAAAGTCACTTTGAAACTTTAACTGTCGGAGGTGTGTGAGGGCTAAGTGAAGAAAGTCTGTGTCTAACGCATGTGTGCTAATTATTTTCACCCAAGGTGCAGTAATTTCTTTTCAGGTCTGAGCAGTAAAAGCATAAGAAAGCATTTAAAGTGGTGAAGCATTGAGACTTTGCTGTAAAACTGCGAGCCAGCTGGATTCAGCTGATTTTACAAGCCTACACTGTACCACTAAATTAAGTGCTGTGCTGTATACTTGAAAATATTTTATTCTAAGGTAATTGACTCAGTCGGAAAAAGCATGAATCATTGTCAGATTTGTCGAACTCTGGAGGTAAAATACAAATATTAAACAAAAACGGCACCTAATCTGCATCGCCTCTGCTTGAAGTGTCATAAATTGCTGCTTTCAGAGTAGATTTAACTTTGATTACACGTTTAACCATCAGAAAACTGTAAAACTAAGTGAGAAAAAACATCTTATGAACTCCTCCTCAAGATTCACACGGACTGCAGAATGATTTAAACGTGAGATAAAACTGCAGACATGCATTTGTAAAGAGACATGACTTCATATGAAGAAGGACGTTAAATGCTTCAGTATTTAATATTTCCTGCCGTTTGGGTCAAAACATTCAGGAGGAATCAGCCGATGTGGTTGCTGCATTTAGTTTCTGCGTCTTGGTGAAGTTGAGACTCACTGTGACGTCTTTGGATGACTAATCTGAACTCGCTGCTGCCAGAAACCCAGAAAACGAGAAGAAGAAAAAAAAAAACACTGCAGTGCTGTGCAACTTCTCAGCTGTTCTTAAGTTTAATTCTGAGGATTTTCATTGGACGCTTTGAATCAGTGTCAGTAAACGTGTTTAAAAGGCTGGAAAAAGAGTCCATCTTTCTGAGAAGAAATGATCAAGATGTTTTACAGTCACAAGCTCAACATGAATCAAACCTCCTCCTCATGTGCTTTATTTAAGGTCTTTTTAAGGACTTTTCTACGATTTCTAATTCAAATTGGCCGATGTGTTTATTAATTACTTCTGTCATTAAATTAGGACACATTTTATCACTTAAGAGCCTATTTTCAGGGTGATTGTTGCCATTTTTGAACACTTTCCAATGGAATATGATGCATATCAACAGGATTTATACTTCTCTTATCACAAACTGATTAAAATACATATTTTGCAAATGTAACCTGTTTTAATGGGTGAAATCTTCATGTGTCTTTAAGTTAAGTTAAGTTCAACAAGGAGTTCCAGACAAAAACATGTTTATATTCCCTACAGTTAAGGTTAGTTTAGCCTGATC
>JAQNCA010000032.1:22743103-22755065 GCA_029783725.1 Acanthurus tractus | reverse complement strand
GAGCTTTCGTTAGCGTGCTAGCGTCCTCGCTCACAAAACATCCTCACCATCACTGTGTGTGTGTGTGAGGCACCAAAACAATGCAGCATCACTTGTTTTTTTACTGTTTACTCATCTGAAGCGCTGAAAAAATGTTTATGATGGTGGGAAAACCCAGTTTTTTAAAAATTAAATCCACATTTTGGCAATTTTTGCAACTTTTAGTGTTTTACAGTTAATCCTGTTTTTACTATCACATTCCCTGATCCTGTCCATGTTTTCTCCATCGATACCAAAGAAACTGTAACCATCATAGAAACACAATAATTACCTTGGCCTCCCAAATTTGGCATTCAGCCAGTAAAACTAGACTTTGGAGTAACTTGAACTCATTGTGGGTCATTTTTCAGCAACTATAAGTGTAGTACACAACACGCTGGAACAAATTAGAGCTGCTAATCATTTTAAAGATGAACTCTAATTGCTACTCGTTTATATGAGCCTTTTGCAGCCTCGATCGTACGTGCATCTGCTGCAACAACACTCTGGCCCAGTGTGCAGTGGAGTCACTGTTTGAGCTGCTGGATTTAAGAATATATCACCTTTAAACGAATCAAAGCATGACTCTGTTTGTTTTGGCCGGCGAACACGTTCGTCTGCGGTGCTGCCATGTAATGCGGTAACACCTATGCAAAGTCGTGTGAAGGGTTCTGGGAGCCATATGTGCAATCTGCACAACATCACGGCAATGATTTCATAAAAGGTTTGACTTTCGCAAAATTAATTTTCAACAAATGTGATGAATGGCTTCATCGCCAAGTATCATTTCAGACAATAAACCATCGCATCTGTGTACTTGATTACGCATGTTTTTGAATGTGATCCATGCTTTTGCACGCAACTTTTGTCTCCAGCAGGTGCTGCAGTGATGCATGCATGAAGGCTGTTTCATGTATAATGTTATTGTTATTGCATTACTTCATAATGAGGTCAGAGGAGCAGGTTTCCGTGATTGGAAGGACGGTTTGGGTTTACGGCCCAAGACCACGAAGAAAATCTAATATGACTTTTTATTATCAGCGATTTGGAGAATAAAACAGTGGAAAATGTGAAGGGATGAGGTGAACAAACACCAATACAGACACAATTATCCAGGATATCCATATTATTTTCCTTAATAGACAGTAGAAGACCCCATAAAGATATACTGCCTGCAGGAAAAAACTCCCCTTAACGTGCGGGTGGATCAGTGCTTCTTTAGATTAGCCTGAATTCAGTAAACTGCTGATGTTCCAGATGCATTCAAACACATCTGTTTTTGACTATATCAGGGATTAAAGTGGCCTTTTGTTATCATTAAAACTCCACTTATAAAGATTTAGTCCACTACCCCTCCAAGAAACTGAAGCTATAACGTGGATGATATTTATCTTTATTTGACTCACTTGTTTGTGTTTCCACCGACGTCATCGCTGGGACACCCATCGCAAACACAACAAACACAGCAAACACAGCAAACACGGCAAAAGCTACGAAACAGACGTGGAGGTCAAACGTTTCTGAAGTCTGACTCATCAGTCACATGATGCGGGTATAAACCGTGTTACCTTGGGCAACCGCGGCTGCATCCCTGGTTTATCACCACCCAAGATGTTTGTGATTGGTTTAAAGAAACACAAACAGACCAAAGCTTTTGTTTTTTCTGACCAGAAGCAAACACAGAACAAGGTATTCGATTAATCACTATTGTATCAACTCGTCTGTCAACAAACACGTCGAATCAAAAGAACAGAGACAACAGGGGCGTTGGTCTTTCTCCGAACTTATTGAGTTCTGTGAGTAAACGTACGAAACTTACGAAATGTACGAAAAGTACAAAATACCACACGCAGATGTTGTAGGAAAACAACAACTGTGTTTACGTGCACACTAGTATCCAGATTACATTCAGGTATCCAGGTTATATTTTGGGCGAGTAAACAGCTCATTCAGGTTTCTAGAAACCGTCATATAACACTCAGAGTAAACAAATGGAAACCAGGATGTTTCGGCCTGCAAACACCCTCACGGTGGCCGAGATGGTTGAAGATCGGGAAACACCTGCATGGAATAAAAAGAGGAGGAGGTTTATAACCGGGATCCTAATAGACACGTAAACACACTCGATAAAAATATGTTCACCGGGAGAGTTTTGTAACCATGACTAACCGACTAACTAACTAACCTGGGCAGTTTCCAGCCTGCAGATACTGTTAATCTGATAAATAATCTGAATCTGGAGACATTATGCTTCCATGTTTTCTGATGCCAGTCAGTTGTATGTGAAAGTAAGTTTAAGTAGACAGTTTTCAGATTGTAAAGTTTGATTAAAACTAATAAAAGTGTTAGTAAACTGGGATTAAATAGGTTCCCTGTTCTGTGCATTCCTAATTATTATTGGTCCTCGTAACTTTGCATGTGATTCTGTTGCATCTGCTATTTGTGTAAGGAGATAAACAGAGTATCAGTCACATCTGTTTGTCCCTGAACTGTTCTGTACCGAGTCCAAACCAGGCTCGGGCTGAAACCAGCTGCTGCTGCTGCTGAAGCTGATAAATGTGCAGGTACCGTCAGTGGAAACAGCAGGAGGCGGCGAGGCGGTGATTACCTGAGCTTAACAACAATATACACTGGCTCTGGTTCGCACTCTGTAAAATATCCTAATATTTACTCCATTATTTCCATCGTTTCTTTTGGAAATTATGACCCTCGTCTCTCTGCCTGAAACTGTGACCCCCCCCTCCCCTCAAGAGAGGCCATGTTATTCCTGCAGCGGCTGCATCTCTACCTTTGATTCCAAATATCACCCCTGTGTGAACCTGACCTTTGACCCGCGGTAGTAAATTCCCCGCTCGCTCAGGTACCTCGGCGCCACGCTCCCGCGGGACCTGAGCGCTGCCTTTAATTGCTTATCCTCATCTCCGTACAGACGTTTGTGGCATTGCAATTGTGCGTCGTATAAATTTGTGAGCCTGACGTCGGGCTTGGAGGAGGACCGGTGCCAAGGAATATAAGTGAGTCTCTGTGGCCTCCTTGTGTGTCTTGGACAAGAATACGGTCATGAAGAATAAAAGTGGTGGAGTTCAGGGCTCTGTGAACCGGGGCAGTCTGAGTATGAATGTTTTTGAGCGAGCTGTGAGCGTAGTAAACGGAGAGGACACGGTGCTGCAACACTTTTTGATGGATCTCTATCGTTTGTCTTCACTGAGGGCAACCAATCAATGCTCATTAAAGACATCAGCACCGGCAGGAGATCTGTTGGGGTTTACTGTAGTTTTAAACTGATCATTAAAACGAAAATACTGCGTAGTTCACATTTTCGCATGCCAAGAAACGCTGAGCCGACGCTGCTTGTGATTAACAGTTTGTTTCAGCCTGCAAACAAATAAATGCAGAGTCAGAATCTTCCAGCCTGCAGCATCCAAGTTTGCGCAACCATGTCGTGGACCGCATGTCCTCGACAGTCCTGGTCCAAGCCCCAGACTGAGACCGCACGCTAGTTCTGCTGGGAGTCCTGTTTACGGTGAGCTGTCCAATTAAGACAGCAGCTCCGGGGTCTTTGGGTGGACGCGGCAGAACTCGGCCTCTGCCAGGGACCTCATCTGCCATCCATTCGATCCCCGTTCTGCCTCTCTGTCGCCAAACCTCTGGAGCCGACCTTCGCAGCCAGGCTGTCCCGTAAAAATAAAAACTACAAGTGGAAAACAAGACCAGTGAAATGGCGACAACTCTGTGTTTTTTAGTGTGACTTTTTTTTTGATTTCATAAAAGAAACACCCCCCCCCCACTCACTCCTCTTTATTTTTTTTTCCCTAAGAGACAGCGAGGCTTAGAGACTTCACATTTCCAGCCCGGGATGAGACGTTTTTCACATTTCCACGCTCGTTCCTGCTGCAGCTTCGGGCTGTTTTTTTCCACATTCAGCAAAAGGTTTTGGTTCCATTTTGGAAGGTTCGACGCAGCTCCTTTTTCAGGCACATTATCTTAATCGCTGCCAACGTGCCACGGGCTAAGAGGGCAGCACAGTGATTTATACCTGGCACAAGTGATTTAAAAGTTCTTTAAAATATTTTACTGCTCTGCTTCTCCTCCAGGATGTACGTACATGCACGGGAGGAGACGGGTGTGGGCTGCAATCACAGGTCGCCGGGATATGCATCATTTATTCGTATTTTAGGTGAGCAATTATGAGAAATGGATGAGGTGGTATCAAATTGAAAGATTCAGGATAAGGTAATTCAGAAATTGCAGATATGGGAATTGCTCTTTCTGAGTTTTTTGGGTTGTTTTTTTTTTTCAAGGTAAGTTTCAAAGAGCGAGACGTTTTCTTGGCTCCCGGTTGAAGAAATGAAAAGTGGCAGGCAGGGGGGGTTGGTTGGAGGGGGGTGTGGGGGTCTGGATCTGCTAAGCTGACATTGATGAAGTCTTTCAAGAAGTCATAACCACGCATGGAAAGTCCTGCTCACTCTAGCATGCTACCACACACACACACACACACGCCCACGCAAACACACCGGCCGGAGCTCACGCTGTGTTAGTTTTGGGGTTATTTTTAGTTGGTGGCTGCAATTCACATTTCCACACATCTGCGTCTGTGCCCATGTTTTTCTTTAAGATGCTGTGAAAAGATACATCACTCCTGGGAGGCAATGACGTGTAGAGCTGCTGCCGGCGGCTTAACACTGGAAGAACCCGCCGATAAAAACGGCGAAAGCTCAAAAACCTATTTGCGATTATTCAAAAAAAAAAAAAACTTTATCAGGATGCTGCTGCTGCACGGTGCGGCTTCGCTGCAACAGCAGATGCAGCATGCAGAAAGCTTTCAGTCACTGCGCAGCCTTGTTCCCATTATAATGTGGAAGCGAAAAAAATAAATCAGAGCACGACATGAAACAACATAATTTAACTGTCAATATACAACTGCATTACGGTCAAGGACGGAGGAAAGCCAAATCCTGACACACGCTCGCACAAAAGCCAATAAGTGGTATTCACTGGGACTCGTATGGGAAGAGCAAAGCTTGGGTAATCTTCACGGCTGTGGTCAGCCACCATAGTGGAATTGTTTGTATGAATTCCAATCAAAATTGTCAACCTCAGTAAATCTGAAATCCTCTCCGGGCTGGTGTTACGTCGATGTGGGAGTGAAAGAAAAACCTGGTGGAAGGATGTCGGATACATGCTGATGTATAGTTTTCTTTTCAAACCCGAGAGAATGATTATTTCATCCAATCACAAACAATAATACAGCTGAGCTTTCATTAGTGTTGGTTGGAGCCTCCTCTGCACGGGGTTGGCACCGAGCTGACACTAGATGGCAGCAGCACACACTGGGATCTCCTCCATCAGCTGCAATGAAAACTGAGCCTGAACACTGAAGGGGGGTGTTTCAGAAAAAAAGAAAAAGAAGGTAAAAGCCATAAAAATTGCACCTCATTTCTATTTGAGAGCAAAGAAAGAAAGAAAAAAAACCAGCCTGACACTGTCACCTGTCAGCCAGACCTGCCTGTCATCGCTCGGACTGTTTTGGCTGAACACAGTCGTGTCACATCCTGGACGAAAACAAAGGAGTGAGCTCTAGGAATCCAGTCAAAGGAAGGAAGGAAGGAAGGAAAGAGAGCAGGAGGAGAGAGAGAGAGAGAGAGAGAGAAAAAAAAGGTGGCAGGAACAGGGCTTTGCTTCCATCTTTTTTTTACACACTGGAGTGATGTTTGGAGTGGAAACACCCAGGAGAGATAAGGTGGGACGTCACGTCTGGCTTTCATCACGGCTGCTGCCTCCTGCGTGTTGTTGCTGAGGCCGAAGAATCACTCCGAACTCTGCTAAACTCCCCTGCAACAACACTGCAGGAATCTGAGGTCACTCTACCTAAAGCATGGCTAAAAAATATATAGCACGCTGCACACTTTAAAAGAAGCCGTAATAAATCTGCACGGGGTCCGACGAATGCGTGCAGACAGGGAGGATAAACACAGCGCTGCGTTTTTAAAACGAAGCTCAGTCACCACAACACTGAAAGTAACAGAAAACATATTCGGATGTTTAGCGAGAGAGTCTTTGCACTTCTTAAGTTTTTCACAACAGGCTGAGAGTCAGCGTTTGTTTACCTCGGAGTGGGGGGGGGGGGGGCTGTGATTTATACCTGAGGCTTCAGGCCGATTCCCCGGAGGCACAATTCATCCTGACCACTTTTTTACTGCTCTCAATAAAACACGCTTTAAAAGATGTTCCTCCTCTTTGTCTGCAGCCCCCTGATTCGATCAGCAGAGCCGCTCAGACCGAGGGGCCTTGGCCTGGTTCCTCCTTTCCAATGTGAACGCATCCTTGTTGGTCCCCCCCCCCTCGCCGCCCAGCGTCCTCCACTTCCCCTGCGATTGGATTTGTTTTTCTTAAATAACCACTTAATTCAAAATTGCCATAATTTTTTTTTTTTGCGAGGCTATATAAATAACATGCCCAAGTTAACCCACAAATAAGATATCTGTCAGGCTGCCAGCGAAGGCCTCGCAGCGGCGGCGGCGGCTGGGAGACGTCATGCTGCGAAGTAAAGATCTTTTACTGCCGTGTCACGCTCGCAGCATTAAGCACACCCTAATTTACGGGCGCACATCCTCCAGCAGCCCTCTCTTGTTGTGTTTTGTTTTGAAAAACCGAAGTAAATTGAGACGCAGGCGCTTTGCTTTCTCATGAGGTCGGGCCATATTTCAGGCTATAGTTGACCTTTGAACCCCTGAGAGCGGGTCAGACCTCGTAGATTAAGCTGAATATGTGAGGCGGGGGCCACATGGGCTGCGAGAGGTGACCGCCGAGGGGTTCGTTCATTAATCACAGCTTCAGCTTTGACAGAGTCAGAGACCTCCGGAGTCAAATTCCACTGAATCAAAGTCAGCAAATGTCTCGTTAGGACAAAAGGTTTGGAGGAAATAAACACGTTTTGTTTGTTGGATTAAAACATTAATGACTTGTAGACTTGATGAAGTAAAACTCATCTGAGGTCTTTTTTGTTTTGTTAAGTTCCTGGTTTGAATAAATTTACATTAAATGTGTGATGGAAGGTCAGGTCATCATTTTTGATATCAAACCTGTTTTTACTCCTTTGGAGATAAAAGAATAAGGTCCTTACACAAAGTATCACTATGAATTTGATATAATTAAGTTTGTAAAATGTTAGGAAAAGGTTTTTCTTGAATCCAAAGTGACATCTAGAGGGTCTTGTTTTGTCTAAAAGGCCCAAACACAAGTTTACTGAGTTAAATTTGACATAAAAAACTGAGAAAAACAGCAAATCCTGACATCACTGAAGCTGGAACAAGAGAGTTTGGGTTATTTTCTTCTGACAAGAGACTTTGAAAAATGAAGAAATTACAACTCAGCTGTAAAACAAGAAAAAATGGTGGTCCATTTTTTGATCAGTCGACTCATCTTTTTAGCTCTGGTAAGTTCAGCTCGGCTTTTCCGACCAAAAACACTCGGAAGCTGCAGCTTTTCATGGAAAAGCAGAAGTTGAGCAGCTAGAAATGAAGCACTTTGCTAAAAAGCATCACGGCAGCTTTCTAACCACCAGCTGATCTGCTCAAACCAAACACACTCCCGCAGGTCATTTGTTTGCACGGCTAACATAAAAACTCCGCCTTAAAATCAAGCAAATAAAAGTCATGCTTTTAAAATGTGGTTCGAATCCACGAGCTGTGCATGTTTATCATTTATCTGCATTCATTTATCGTCCGTACAGAACGATCTGACCTCTCTGGTGACAGACGCTGAAACATTCAGACACTCCAAAATATTACAGGAAGAGCAGGAATGTGTTTACAGTACAGTCCAATGTAATGTTTCTGGTTAGGCGGCAGCAGCATCTGTCTGCTGCGCCGTGATTAAAGCACATTTCAGATCTCTAAACTATGTGTGTTTGAACAGCCTCCTCCAAATCAGCGTCAGCCACACCTACCGGAGCTATTCCATCTCACTTACTGGGCTGACGTGTTGCATGAAAGCTGAAGCTCAGGTGTTCGTGATTACAGCCGAGTCATATGAAGTACAAACACACATATTTCACATGTAGTTACGCAAACACAAACACCTGTCTGTCCGGAGCTTTTCCAACACTTTCCAACGCTCCAGCTGCACAGCTGCATGCAGGCCAAGCTGCAAGGTTCGCTTTCGCATCAACTATTGACAGAACAACGAGTGAACGATGCCGCTTTTAAAAAGCCGACACTTGACAGGACTTTTGATCCTCTGCCATGTAAATTTGACGCCTGTTTAATCTGACTTTTATAAAGTCTGTCTGCAGTGAACGCAGCTTCGTATCCAAACAGACTGAGTCAGTCTCTCCTTCGCTGTGTTTGAAAGAGTCCTTTTTTTAAAACTAACAAATGACAGCGTTTCTGCGTTCTGCTTTGTAAGCAATGACAATGCATTAAAGTGTGTTAAAGTGGCACTGCACCTTAAAATAATCTGTGTTTGAAGCAGCAAACAGACTCTGCAGTCGAGTCAGAGGATTAGAACAGATTAAAAGCTGCTTCCTCATGAAGACTGAGTCTGCCATCAGCTTGAATTTATTTCCACGAGATGAAAGCTGGTCGATATATCAGAGTGAAGATTTGCTGCATCACCTGAAACAAAGAGAAGCTCCACAACTAAAGAACTTCATGCATTTTATGAAATATGTGAAGTGATTGATAAAGGTAGAAGGACATGAGTTTTGCACACACGCATAAGCAGTTCTACTCCTTTCTAACTGTGCAGAAAGTGAATCACCTCTGTGGTGTTTCTGCTTCAGGTTAATAAAAATTAGGTTGTAAGAAGCTCTGAACTGTATGTAGATGATTTTGGCCTTTGAGCCGCCATGTTTGAACTCAGCTTCCCACTCCTCCCACCCCGCTGTAACGAGGGGAACCCTCCCCTCGTGGACCAGCCTTGGGTGAACTTTGAAACGAAGGTGACTCCATGAAGCCTGATATTGTCCGTTTTCTGCCAGTGCTGACTTTATAACGTTCAATTACCCGAAACAGAAATACCACAAAAGTTATTAACCTCAAACTGCATCTGCATTCTCCCTCAAAGAGTCGATGTGCAAGTGCATTTAACAGCCGCTATAAAACTCACGTCCACCTACCTTAGGCCACAAATGTATCAAACAACACTCAGAAAATAACGAGCAGAAGAGCAGAGTTGGTAAAAGAAACAGCAAAAGTCACATAAGTCACGTGTAATCTAGTAAATAAAGGGATCACAAGGTTTGTCAGATTCATTTCAGCAGGTGAAAATTCACTTTGTGGTTCTTAAATCAGAACAGAACGTCACAATGTCGGGAAAAAAGAGACGAACTGTTCTCTCAGGTGGGAATACGAGAAGAAAAAGTCATCGGCGTGTGGTGAAACACGAAGCTGAGACGCTCTGAAGATCGCCGTGAAGCTCCTTTGTTAAAACCCACGGATGAACTGAACACTGTGTTCTAACAGTGTCTGATTTCTTCCAGTGGAAAGTCGCTCACTTTGCTGAGAAACGTCTCGAGGCCTCCCCAGACTTAAGTGTTTCTGGGCGCACGGAGCATGCTCAGTGCAGCGACTTCCTGCTGCCAGCACACATGAATGACATAAAATTATACGGCACTCCGAGAGAGACTTTCCGAATTTAGTTGGACCGAATAAATCAGAATCTTATGATATAAAAAGTCATTTTGAGTTGTTTGTCTTTCCCAGAAAAATGTATTTTTTATTTATTGCTGAACTGTCACTCCTTTTAATAATGAAGGTGCATCGTAGCCAGGTGACCCCGAATCACCGAGCGTGGCCGTTTATCAATGCGAACTCTCGGCCCCCGAGCTGCACTTTATGGCTCAGATTCACTGAGAAAGAGCCTGAGTTGACTTAAAGCGGCAGAAAACCTGATTGAAACTACCAGAGAAAGAAAACACAACATGCAAGTTTAATAAAGTTTGCAGAGGATCTGTCACCTCCGCTCTGTTCGCACGCTAAGTGTGTTCGGTTTCGCAGAAATCCGACCGTGTTACTCACACTGCAGCCGGTAAACAACTCGGACAGACTTGTGCATTAAAACCAGAACTTTTGTTTTCAGCAGGTTGTTGATTTTGACAGTCCACTTTACTTACAACCCATAATCCTTAAAAAACAATGGTAATAAGTGAGCCTGACAGAAAATCCCGCTGCTAAAACAGCGATGGAGGTCAGTTTCTAATTCGCCTATTTTACAGATCACATCCTTCTTGCTCAGCGTTCATTCTAATTGCAACATTTTTTCCTGCCAGAAATGGAAAAAACAGACGACGTTTCATTGATAATGAAAGTATCATCGGGGATCTGCGGCTGTTTCAGTGCATCCTGGATGATTTGCTGGCTCGCTCACAGGAGCTCCAGAATGAATTTATTCCCTTTATCTCCGCCGATGCCAAGAGTCGTGGGGTTCCATGAGGCGGCTCGAGCTCGAGCGCTGTTTATTTATGTTTTTTGGACGTCTCCGCAGCCATGAGACGATCCATCATGAGAGTTTTATCTGCAGACAGAAGGTTTGAGGTAAAACGGGCTTAATATTAAAAAAAAAAAAAGAAAGAGAGAGGCTCATCTCTCCTGTTGGCTGTGTGCATGACACTGAAGTCAGCCCGAGTTTGGAGAGAGGACAAGATCTTAATAATGTGGTTTTGGAGCGGCTGACTGGGAGTCTATGCAAAAACAATCAGAGTCATTACTGGGAGATAGTCAAAGGCATCGAACTGCCCCCCTCCCACCACACACACACACACACACACACACACACACACACACACACACACACACACACACACACACACACACACACCGAACTGGCCTTGAGAACCTCCTCTCTGAGTTTTTCATAAGCCTCTTGTGCTGAGAGACACTCTGGCACGTCGCAGGGTTGGGAGGAAGCATTAGTTCATTTGAAAGGATGCTGTAATTTAAATCAGATGTGGTTCACATCATATTGCTCGAATAAAAGTGTTTTGTTTTTACCCTGCTCCCTCGCTCGCTCGCTATATCTGGGTGGTGGTATCAACAAGCTGCAAAGACAACAGAAAAACCCAGAGAGCGCAGATAATCGCAGGAAACTCAGACTCAATTTACTACACTTAACTGTAACCGACTGACTGAACGGCTCTTTTGTTAGCGCGCACTTATTCGCTCTGACATCGCCGTCTCCGTAACTAAGGAGCGTTTGTTTTAGCTCTAATCCATCACATGTTTCCTGCTGCTTTGGTGTACGTTTAGTCAGCACCGTGCTAACCAGGAAACAGACCAGTTAGCATCAGTTGGGTAAGATTGCCTTAATAGGTGGTAAGAATGCAATAATGGTCATGTTTTATAAAAAATGAACTGATGAGGCAGATTTTTCTTTCCCGCAGAAACAAATATTTCCTCAGTCATGCCAGATTTTTTCCATATAAATGAGTTTCAACAGTTTTTTCCATCCTACAAAATAATAACAAACAACTCACTAGATCTGGCTGGCATGCAACCTTTAATGCAACGTCACAACTTGCAAAAAACTTGCAGGTATGCGGAAGGAATGCTAATTGATGCTAGCTAATATTGCAATGTTGCAAGCTAGCAGGTTTTAGAGTGCTACTACAGGCAGGGGGCGCTGCTGCTGCTGCTACGAATTAGATCCTTTATTTGCATTAAATACATGACAACGCAGTTTAATATTTGATAACTTGTGCTTTTGTCTGTCAAGAAGATGCAAATATCACTACTGAATCACTCAGAGGCTCTGATTGGCTGTTTTTTTCTTCAGTTGGGGATAAAAATTTATTAAAATTTGTTTTATTCAGTACAAATGAGTCACTAAAGTGTCCTTATTGTTTATTTTTTGTGTGATTTGAACACTCAGCTGCATGTGACAAACACTCTGATTACAGGGATTCAACAGATTTAACATCAGAATACATTTCTAGGTTGTAAGGATG
>JAQNCA010000032.1:22721762-22741786 GCA_029783725.1 Acanthurus tractus | reverse complement strand
GCTGCATGTGACAAACACTCTGATTACAGGGATTCAACAGATTTAACATCAGAATACATTTCTAGGTTGTAAGGATGAGAGGATGAGAGTAAAGACCGAAGGGTGAGAGATGCAGAGATGCAGAGATGCAGAGATGCAAAGATGCAGAGATGCATCGACACATGCAACCTGCAGAGATCAGGTCAAAACACAAGCAGCCGAGAAACGTTCTGAAAACTATGAGGAGAAACATACAAACACATGCAACATTTGCACTTCAGGAGCCGGAAATATCACCAAAAATTAATGACCGCATTGACCAGGGAGCAGATGTATTACTGAAGATTATGGTGATTTCAAAAATAAGCTAATTAGCTTCTCCTCGGGGTTATCTGATCTAACTCTGTATTGACTATTTATTTTATCATCAAAAGCAGCTGCCGGACCAACGCGAGTCGTTTAGTAACCGTTTCACTCCCGCTTCGCTCTTTCGTCTCTCCTCAGAAAAATCCTCTGGGAGCTCTGATTATAAACCGATGCTTCTACTGTTTTTTTTCTCCTTTCTCCAGGATGAAGTTTGCAAAAAAAGAAGAAAAGTAATCAGACTTGATCGGCGTTCGGTGAGAAGCTGGATAAGATGATTCCTTGCTTCGGCTAATTGATCGTGCTGCTTGTTTGATGTTGATGCCGAGTCGGTCATGTTTGCTGCCACGCTAACCGCTGCAAACCATCACGATGCCACGTGTGCTTCGCTTCTGCTCGAAGCTCACATTGTGCCATGGGAAAATACGGCTCGAGGCCTGCAGCTAAATGTGTCACGGTGGTTTTGGGGGAAGGAATGTGTGATGTGTATTACATGCAAATATTCCTCGACGCTGAAAGACACTCTTAGTTTTTTCTCTCTAATCGTCCTGCATAGATTCACTGTTTCTGTATATTTACTTTAACTCGTTACATGAGGCCATAGTTGTTAAATTTATGACGGTGATTAGCTGTACTCTTGTACATTAAATGGACTTTTATGGGATTTATTGGCAACATTAAATAACTTTTTAGAGGATTAATGAGGGAATGAGTGTGTGAATGAGAGTATACATGCGGGTAAGAGGGTTTTTAGCTCAGTCTCATTCCATTACAAGATTAAATAACAGAAAAGTGCAATAATTTAAAGGGCAAACTCCATTATTTCTTACTTTGTCCTTGATGAAACTTTTTTCAGGTGGCGAGGCAGCATCATCCTGCTGCAGCAACAAATCAACTTCAGACTTAACTGAAAATTAAGGTTTTAAACTTTATCAAAAACACACTACCTGTACTTAAATCCACTAAAGGAGTTAATTAAGTAAAGGCTTGTTTCCCTTTAAATCCCTCAGCTGTAAACTGGACATATTTCACTTCAGGACGTCTTCACACTTTAAGATAATCCTGCACATCTGGGCTGCAGGATTATTTTCGGAAATGATGTCAAATTAGATTGCGAGGTGATGTTAAGTGGCGTTTCTGAGGGCAAAAAATAACTGTGATGGTTAATAAAGAAAAGAAGAAAAGGAGTGAAGTGAGCGTGACGACGGATGAGTGACAGGCCGACTCTCTTAAACGCTCTCGAACTCTCTCAGTCGGGTTTTTTAACTGCAAAAGTCAACTCCTTTGTATTGAACCATCAAGTAATCTGAGCGGCGTAGCCTGCAGATGACCCACACACACACACACACACACACACACACACTGAAAAAGTCGGGGTTCGGGGGGAGGGGGGGGCCTCATCCCGTTACAACTCCTGCCAACAAGAGAGGCGATTCACGCTGGCACCATGAAAGAGCAGCTCGGCGGCAGGTGAGAGTATTAACATTCTTTGGTGGGAACATGAGGATGTGTTTATTCTCCTTTGCATGTCTAATGACCGCATCTGGAAAATCCGCCGGAGAAAAAAAAACGCTCTGTGTTTTTTTTTTTTCCCGTTTTTGTTCTGTTCCGTCAGCTCGCTTGCTCGTAATTGGGATGCTAACATTTGGCAACGCTTAAAAAAGATTGTTGACACACACCTGTTTGTCTCATTATGTCACCGCCGGTCAGCGACGCCCGTGGATGTTTAAGAGGGAGTGCAACACGTTTTAGTGTCCTTTAAAACATTTGCTGTGTTTAATCGTTTTATTAAGTGGATTTCCGTTGTTTTTTTAGGCTTTTGGCCTCATAAAACAGACATTTGTTGACATCAACTTGAGCTCTGAAAACTGGGTGGGGCTTTTTTTTATTCTAAGTGTTTTCTAAACACTAAAACTGCTTGTTAAAATTTAAATGTTTGAACTTTTAAAGGAATCTAATAACTCTTATGCATTCTGGCATTCAAGTTTTCTGCTGCAAACTCTCCATTTGCATATTCTTTCTTCTTAAAATCACTTTTTGCAGTCCTAAATGTTATTGTCATAGTAGTTTTACAGGTTAGGCATGTTGACTCACTCTCAGCAAATTTCCTCCGAATAAACAGCTTAATATTTGTTGCATTAGACAAGCAGAAAGTTTGCCCCGTTGTTGCCATGAGATGTAAACACAAATTTAAATTACATGACAAACAGCAACTGCTATGACTGCTCACCAATTTCCTCCAAAAATTTAAGTTTTCTCCTTTTTTGGGGGGTCAAACTCACCAATTTATACCTTAATATTGTTTGCAGGAACCAGGATGGCATGAGAGCAGAAGTCAGCTGGCAGCCAATTAAAACAGCATTTGTTTTTATGGAGCGCTCCATAGGTTTAAATCTATTCATATTACTTCATACGGTTCAGCTGCAACACACTTGCTGTCCGCATTCCCAGAGTGATTTGTATTTAATGTCCGACCAAATCTAATTGACCCATTCCACTTTTATGCCCTGCTCTAAATCCTGCTTGACACTTGCCCACTTATTACCCGACGATTTAAACCCCTTCATAAATTGGGGTTAGGAGATTACAGGACAAACTTCATCCTGCATCGATTGTACAAACAGCATTAATTAAATACTGTGATGATTTACGCAGCTGCCATGTTTGAAACGGTATTAAAAACCCCTTTTGGCTGCAGAGGAGCTGCTGCCATCGGTCGAAATCAGTCCGCAGGAACCGACTGCGACGTCCTTAATGCGGTTTACGAGGCCGTTCTGTGGCATTGACAACATTCCAGAGTCCACAAATAGGTCTCATCTCTTTGCCCAAAATATACAACATGGGTCAGCAGAGTCCCGGTGTAAAGACACGCAGCGGGATGAAGTCAAGTCATCACCGAGAAGTTATTTCCCCGGTTCTCACGGACAGATTCGTGCCTCCTCCCTTTGCCTTCAGCAACATCAATTATGTTCTGCCAATGACTCCAACGAACAGGAGTGATCTGGTGGACGTGGAGCCACTCGGCACGGGATCTTTTGTTATGGGGGAATCAGTTCCGCTTGCGAGGGTTTACCTCTCTGTGGTTTCCACCTGGGGGGCTTTTTATGAGTCAGAGCTGACTCACCCGTTCTTGTCTGCTCGGCTAATCGGTCCCTGACATCAGATGCAACAATCCGGAGTCTTAACTTGAGCAGCAATAACACGATAATAAAAAAAAAAAGCTCAATTACGAGTAAATTAATTGTACTTCAGCCTGTTCAAACACGCCGTTAATGAAACACTGACATCATCACCTTTTAATGTGGATGTGGTGAACTTGTTGGCAAACAGTTGCATGTTTTTACACGATGCAGCAAGTGTGTTCGAACACTTTTGAGACTGTTTCGTGTTGTGCACGAACAGAACGCTGCACAGCAACGTGCATGTGCATCTACACACCGAATCCATGCATCATATGGGCTTCTACTTGACAGAAGTTGACCTGAAGTCTTGGACCTGAAGAGAGTCATTCAAAGCAGCAATGATGTCATCAACTCTGTCAAAACAATGAAAACTGAGCTACTTCTTCATCACGACAAGTGAAATTTGTGTTTTCAGCTTCTTTAACCAACCCAAAGTGGCCAAAACCAGGTAATTTAACTGTAAGTACAGTACCTGAGTGAATGTACTCAGTTACTTTCCTCTATCGAACCAGACAGCTGAGATAGTTTCACAGATTAGCGTTCATAGTTGCACCGTAAAAGAATCAGTTTGGAAACATTTTTATGAGCAGCTGGTGGACACTGGACAGTTTCACCGTGAAGGAATGTTTTTCCAGGGGAAGAAAAAAGGTTAAGACCGATTTCGTGGCCTGCGTGTTGCTACTGCTTATTTGGCCAAAACATCTGTAATAGCAAGAAATGTAGGCCACAGCAGCTGGGAAGCCCAGAGGACGAACAGACGGACGGAGCAGCATTATGAGGACCTTCCATCTTAAAAAAAAAACCAAAACCCTGAGTTGTGACTGATGTTGTTGACAAGCATCATTAATGTCCCACTAGATTTTCCCATGCAAGGATCCAGCAAAGTCCTGTTCTCAGCAATATGTGCTGCAGTGTGTGCTGACGTCCGAGTGTGTGTGTGTGTGTGTGTGTGTGTGAGCACCTGCACAGCACGGCAGATCTGAACTCATCTGCTACGGAGACAAATGAAGGAAGAAAGCAATAAATTACTGGATATTTACAATCAGTATGATGAGAATGGGTTTAAGTATCATGTCAGAGCCAGGATAAATATGATATGGGTGTGTGTGTCCAAGGCTTTCGTCCTGGTTATTGTTCTCAGATGTCTGAGCTCAGCCTGTTGTTCTCCATGCAGGGGAAACATTTGGATCTCCTCAGGTAGCACATGAGCGAGGGTGTGACTGAAGATAAAAGTCTGATTTTTCACCTGCAGAAACCTTTTCCTGCACTCGCAGATGTGTCATGTATTTTTTCAAAACATGGCCGAGAGAAGAAGAAGAGCTCTCTCACGTTAGAGGAGAGGAGCATAAATAGATGACTCTGGTTTTATTATAACTCGATCTTATTTTAGAGGCTCTGGTCATTTTTAGTCATGCGAGCGGCTTGGCTGCGGCTGATGTCGGTTTTAAAAACGCAGTCCGTTGGTTCACCACGTTGGTCCAGACCGAAACGTCCGACTCGATCGCCAGGAATTAATGTGTGTGTGTGTTCTAGATGTGTCAGTGTGTGTTCTGCAAACCACGTTGAAACTAAATGTTTCTATACATGAAGCCCGTCGAGGTTAACACACACAAAAAGCTCTTTTAAAAAGTTGGAAAAAGCAAGTTTTTAATTAAAAAAACCTGGTTTTTAAGGATAAATAATAAAAAAAACAAACTCTCCCTTGGTTAGCATCAATGAAAGCTAATTTTGTGACTTAAAATACATGTACTTTTTAAAATTTTCATATTAAATCAAGTAACATTTCCATCAGTCTTGGCTTTTTTAGGGCTAATTAGCAAATGTTAGCATGCTTATAGACTTAATTAGTGAGCCTTGTAAAAAACTGCAACATCAGCACATTATAATTTGTTGCAAAGCAGCACTGAGACTCTCAGAACTGCTGACTCAACTCTGGACTCCTACCAGCTATAATAACATGTACTCATCACAGTAAATACTCAGAAACTTTATGACAGTTTGGCCAAATTATCAAAACCACTTTATTTAAAAGTAAACGTTCCTCCTCCAGGTCAGTCCGTCCGACCTGAAGGTTTGTTTTAAAGCTCAGCCCTTCAGTTATTTCTGACGTCTCTACATTTCCAGTTCTCACCAGACATCCCTGAGCATGATGATGATCTGCAGTTAGGAAAGATGGACGATGCAACCAGAATAAATTTTAATAAATCTGACCTATTTTTTTTTAAATTGCTGAAAATTATACCTGCGTGGCTTCAATCCAGAGTATGTGAATGTCTGACACACACTTTCCAAACCATTAAATGTCAGAAAACTGTTTGTTTCCACGTGTCTCCTGCGCTCAGTCCTCCTCTGACCCTGTCTGTTCTCAGGATCTGCTGTCAAAACTTTATATGTGACTCTGGACCGAGAGCCAACGAAAAGGCCGATAATTGATCCAGAGTTCTGCCTCTCTGTGATTGATTCCCCCCCTGAGTGTTTATGTGATCTGCTCTTCAGTTTTTCTGAAGCACCGCGACGAACTTTGACGGTAAATCTGCATAAATTGACTGAAAGCAGTGGAAGATGAAAAGCTTTAAATTATAGAAATGCAATGATTGTGGTGTAAACAGGAAGTAAAAACATCCACGTCGTGCGCGACACGATCGTCTATAGGTGACGAGGAGAGGAGAAAGTTTCAGATGAATAGAAATCAACAGCCTGAAGGAGGAGAAGCTCCACAAAAAGCCCTTGATGAGTGACTTTGCATTAATTTGAATAAATGCAGCATCCAGAGTTCACACTGTATACGTGGCTGGAGACACGGAGCAGTTTTAAGATGAGCTGGCAAGAAGCTTTAACCCCCCTAAAAGGTTTCAAATGATTAATTCTAAGTCATGTGTTGCTGATCATCTGAATGTTTCCACAGTACGGTAAAGAAGAATCCTACCATGACTCAGATCTGCACGCAGCTGTGCGACCGAACACATCAAGGAGAGTCGAGGGAAGAAATGGCAAGCATGTACAGAAATATATTGGCGTGTAAGATACCCTGCAGAGACGCCACAACCACAAAGTAATACAGTCAGACCCCCTTCTAATGGAAATGTTACAAGTCACGGCAGTGTGGTCAGTGCCCAGATGATTACCTACTGTTTTAGCGGTGACCTCCATGCATGAAATGAGTCAGGAGAAGAAGAAGAAGAAGCCGTGGTCGGATGCATCAGCACTGTTCTGCAGGCTGTCCACGCGTCTCAAACTTCTGCAGTTTAATGTGTTTTCCTTCCATCAAGAAAAGGAGCTGTTTCATCCGCAACTTTTATTTGAACTTAAAGGAGAAAAAGTTTTGCAATTTGGTGTCTGCTTGTGTTTGCTTTGTTACCCAGGATTAGACGAGAAGATCGATTCCCTTCTTCAGGAAGTCTCCTCTAGTTGCCTAGCAGCCTCACGGTGAGAATTCAAGGTGTCGATACCCCCGAGTCGCTGAAACTCCCCCTCGCAAACCTCTACGTGCCACTTTAAGAGCAGCCGTATCAGACCGCAGCGTTTGTCTGAACATTCAAGGGTCTTTTTCTTTTATCAAACTTTGCTTTTCAGATTAAAAGCGCTGACTTCTCTTGGTTCATTTCCTCTCTGCCACTGCAATTATTCGATAACACTCAACAATACAACCCCTTCAACTAATCAGATATTCACACAAGTGGAGGTTTTGGAACGACTGATTGAATCACTGCTTTATTTAACAAAACTTGGATCCACCTTCAACAAACACAAAGTGAATGCAGAGTCATTGCTCCAAAAACCGAGCAGCCAACTTGTCAAAAGTCCAAGACCTTCACTGCTGCAGCAGCAGACTTCTGCAGGGCTGCGAAATGCCATCTCACTTCTGCAAAATATACAGCAACTCTGTAAATTCAGGAATTATGATCCCAAATCTTTATTCCTGGAGACTGTGCATCCCTCCCCTCTTGATTTAAAATTCATTTTCAAAGTGTTTCTTATGCTCGGCTCCCGCGATTGATTGCAGCTGTCCGGCAATCCGTACCATATGTGAGGAATATTGTGTAAATATTGTACCACAGGAAGCCTGCTTTACATTTCAATTACTACATTTATACAGTCAGCAAACATGATACGCAGGGAAAAACGGCAGAAACCCGACTCCGTCCGCCCCTCAGTGCAATTTATCAGGAATATTTCAGGATGTTTCACGGCGTTGGAGGTCACCGAGCCGCCCTGGCACACTTCAAAACGATGCCTGGCCATCGCTCCGCTCGGTGTCCTGCTTCGTGTGAGTCCCTCTGCAGTCGCAGGAGGCTGCTAAATTAGATTTTTGTCAATTTGCAGAGCCGGGTGTGGGTGTGGCGCGGAAACACTCGCAGTCCTGTCGAACACTGGAACATTTCCCACTCGCACAAATCCAGATAAGCACTTCGCTAATTGCTAAAAAATGTTTGTGTGCGCTCGGGTCAGTTTTGTTTAAAATACTGTCACGGCTAATAGAATAAAGAAGACTTTGATTATTATCAGATTGTGGAACTGAATGCGTTTTAAGTGCTTTATTTTTCATTCACTACGATCCATTATACGTCGCTGCCATGCGTGCAAACAAACAGCACTTGACTACAGTTGCTGCTGAAACAAAATACACTAATTTGCGCTCGGTGAATTATTTCTGGCACTTTGGGCAAAATATTTGAAGCCGGGGCGGTTAGAAAACACTGGAGCACCTTCAGGAGGGTTTGACTGTTTTTAGCCATCCAGCTTCTTGGCGGTTTATTACCTCCATTACAGATTTATACACGAAGAATGTTCGGTTAAGTGTTGCGATTCTCTTTGTTTTGGCCGTTTTTCGCCCATCCTGCCATTTTAAAAGATGCTTCAGAGTAGATTTGCCCTCTGGTGTGATGATGGATTGTGGGACATCGGTAAGAACAGGGTGGTAACACATCAGTGACATCATCTTACAGTGAAGATACAGTTTCAGTGAAGAGGCAGCTTGGCAGCAGCAACCTGCAAGTTATATAAAATGAGGAGCCCTTAAAAATAATTGTATTTACAGCAGGACCATAGTTACCGAACTGCAGCATTCGGGCAGGATGAGACTGAAGTTCAGCAAGTCTTTCAGGTCTAAGAGGAGGCTGAAGAGATGAAATCTTTCCCTGTAAATGTTTGTGTTATTATGGGATGCCAACACGTTATCTCAATACATTTCTGTCACGTCACTGCTATTTTAAGCTACAAATAAGACCAGAAGTAGAAAAACTTATCGAGAAAAGTTTGTGTGTTGCTGCTAACCTCACATACACTCTACAAACTGTACGATTTACGGTCATAATTAATTTATTTTGACATGTAACAGTATGTTATTTTAATAAAAACATCAAAATATTCTTTCCAGATGGACTGCATGTCAAAAAATTAAGTCCATTATGAAATGAATGAATTGTGATCCGGATAAGAACTGAATCCAACACGAAAACAGTATCATCTGGATACATTAGTGTCTTCATAAGGATTACTTTAAATTGGAGTAAAAGCATCACATGCCTGATGACAACCTGAAAGCACATGTTCAATAAATAACCGATCGCTGATTATGTCTCGAGCGTCAGAAACGAGATCAACCGCAGTTAATTTGTCACGAAACAGTTTGTATTTATGGCTCATTGTGCAACGCCAGAATACCATGAAACAGGAGAAGACGTTTTTTTAAACAAAGTGTAGACAAATAAATCAGCATGGGAATGACTGACTACCTGGTTTCCCCTCTGAGCGGTGTGTTCAAGTACAGTAGGCGGTTTTTCCTCTTGAACTCGGCTCAGAGCAGCAGAGGGAAGCTCTGTGCACCGCAGCGGAAAAAACGCCGAACATAAACTCCACAGTTCATATCACTTATCAGCTCATTGGAAGGAGCATGTACCTCCGCGGGGGGGGGTTACCGCTCCTTTGCACAGGGGGGCGGACAATGCCGCCTTGTTGGGCCGGCCGTGCCTGTCAAAATGAGTGAAAGCTTTACAAATGCAATCATAATATTTTCGAGTTGCTTTGCAGAAGGGACATTTTTTTGGGGGGGAGGCCTCTTTCAACCTGTGTGGCATTGGTGGGGTTTTTTCTGCAGGTTGGTACGGGTAAAGGCCTCCAGCTCCCAGCGGAAGAATCACCGTCTGCAGGGGTCACGGTGAGGTTTCTCTCCCATCCTGGATGCTTTGAAAGGTTTTTTGAGGGTTGAATACAAACCAGGAGCCAAGCTGACAGTTTCATAAAAGCATAAAATTCTGGCAGCGAAAAGACTGAGCGGGATTTCGATTTTTTTTTTTTTTTTTTTTAAATCCATCTACATGCCTGCTGCGGTGCCAGTGTTAAATCATTTGTTGTAATGGGATAAACATGACCGGTTTAACACACGGGCCTGATTCGGAAACAGTCTGTTGCCATGAACCTCTAAGCAAAGGTTAGCCTGTCTGGCTCGCGGCCTTGGCTCGTGCACCTGCAACTTTATGGCCAGCAGACGGTCACCGTTCGAAATGCGTACAGTTTCTTCCTGAGACGAGTGTAAATACGAAAACACAACAAGAGGGCAGTTAAACCACATTTTTCCCCCTAAAACACAAACAGCAACTTCTTTATTTTCGACTCAGAAAACATTATCGGTTACATATGTTGTTTAAGAAAGTCCCTTTCTCTGTTTTTGGTGTTTTTTTTAATATCAGTTTCATCCAAAACAGTCACGGTGGATTTTGTGTTGAATGTATTTTTGGGTTCTTTAACCAGGACGCCTCTGTATGATCTCAAAAAAACTGCTTTCTGGCCATAAATATTAAAAAGCAGCCAGTGTTTCTCCTCATCCCTGCAGCCATAAAGTGTTTTGAAGCTGCATAACCATCTCCTGTCAACACCATGTTGTTGTTTTACCTTGCAGAACCTTTTGCAGCATGAACGGCAACTTTATCCTCCGTGTCTGGGACGGGTTTGTGAAGAACTTAACTGGCATCCTGGAGGTCAGAGACCAGATGGTGAAGTGACTGAAAGACAATAAGCCTCGGATCCCCGTCATACCTGAAAGTCCGGGGTTAGCCTCGTTGCATCTCAGGCTAATAATGCTCATCGCATGTGGTGATGAAAGTCCTCCGGGGCTGCACTTTTAACAAAGGGGAGCCAAACGAATTCCAGTTTGATGTTGCACAGACTAGATAATAGCAGCGAGAGTTATAGCAGACAGAAGACACATTAGAGGAAATGTTGCAGTGCCTTGCCGGTGGGGGAACACGTGCACTTCCAGAGGATCTCAACAGGAAACAGATCCGGCTGAGAGGATTATTTGTGGTACACATGATTAAAGATTTAAATTGAGTCATTAATCATATTAAGATTTGTTTTTAAAGGTCTCGAATGCAACATTTAGGCCTTGAGATGTCTGAAGACAAGTGTTGTGTATTATGTTGAGTTGTGTAGCGACTTTATTCCAACTGTTTTGCTCAGAAAAATCTGTAATTCCATTCAAGTTAACCAAGAGTTTTGTTTTATGAATGGTGTTGTAGCAAACTTACTAAGTTTTGGAAGGATTGTTTAGAAAAAGATGCCATTTTTTTATTTTCTTTGCAAATTATTTAACCATTTCTAGCATTTTATTACCTAAACAATCAGTCAGCGAAGTTGATTATAAGTTTTTGCAGCCAAATCCTGTGTTTTATCATGTCAATGTGGCAGCTGCATGATGTGCAAAAGCACGAGGTCACTATTGGTCAGTCCATCCACCGTTCTTTACGTCTGGTTCATTTTAAACTCCGTCCAGTCTCCAGCATTTAGTCACACCCCGTTTTCTCTTACGTTTTCTTGATGCTGCAACCTTTAAGTCTTTAAATACATTCTGAAAAAACTCTCACAGTTTCATGGGAGCAGTTTATCACATCTACAGGTTCAGATAAGGTTCTCCCCCCCATCCAGCATCCTGCAGGAGCTTACTCAGCTTATAGAGACAACAGCCCCACTCTGCAGAGCTTCGCCGTAACTCAATCGCCCAACAAGGAGGAATATTTTTTCAGCCTCGCTATCGCAGTCGACTCTGTGCTGCAAGGTTTTGTTCAGAGGAAGTGTGTCTCTATTGGAACTTGAGGTAGAAAACAGGCGCGCCGCACAGCCGGGAGTGGGCGGCTGTTTTTCTTAAGGTGTCGCTGGATCTTCCGAAAGCACTTCCATCTTTCTGGTTCGGTTATACATGTGACAGATTGATGTAGCATGTGCTGCTGCTGCTGCTGTGATTACAAACACAGTTGCAAAACTCTTGATTTATGCTGATGGTGGGAACCTTTAAAACACAGCGTTTTCTCTTTTTTCTTTTTTTGTCTCATGTTAAAGTTACAAAATCACATGCTGGTCAGCGCTCAAGTCCCGAACAATAAACTTGTGTCCATCACGTTCATTTCCTATTTGGATCCTGTAACTTTGTCTGTTTTTCTCTTCCTTTACGTCCTTACGTTCTGCGGTGCAGAAAACAAGGCCGCTGGGAGGGAAATGTAATCGCCTACACCTTGCTGAAAGTCAGACCTGTATATAACAACTTACAATCCCAGCAGTTTTTTCTCCCACTTTTTTTTTTTTTGTGCTGATTTATCCACCATGTGCACATCCCGGCTCCTGAGAAGGCTTTGCATAATATGGTATTTGACAGCCGGATGTGATATGAGGAAAAGGAAATAGGATAAAAAAATTTAAAAAAAAATCCATTTCAGTGCTGGACTCTGAACTTGGAAGAGCTTGGAAGAGCTAATTCTTCTTTTTTCATCTCCAAATTGCCAGGTGTAAATCCGCATTGGCTCCGGGCCTGACAGGATACAGTGGTGGTGGGGGGGGATGGCAGAGTCTGCACGGCTCAAAGCGAGCTGCATTGAATGGGAGTCCTGAAGTGACTTTTGATATGAGGAGTGTCAGTTATATCTCCCAGCTGCAGATGGATGAGGTCCGCTTTGATAGATGGAACCGCACCGAACACCTGGACGACTTTTTTCCAAAAAAAAAAAAAAAAAACTCGGGAGAAATAAAGCTCAGGAGTTGAGTACTACACGCATTAAAGTCAAAAGTTTTACTTCTGGCTTATGTTTTAATGTCCACCTGGATTCAATGCACCCAGCAGTGAAACTTTTTTTTATAAAGGCAGCTCTTTTTAGTGGGTTTAAATCAGGAAAGGTGAGGAGGAGCATCCTGCCGGCTGAGGAGACTTTTTCAAATCTTGTAATTAGACGGTTCCAAGATTAAAATCTCGATTCATAATCTGGCGTTGCGTCTCACTTGAGTCTCTTTACTGCGCCCTTTTCAAATAAAGCATACATCTAAAAATCATGAATGTAGTTACCACTGAGATGCCTGCAGGCAGTGCTCTCCTATCTGCTGATCTGTGAGTTATAAAATATAAGAAATAAAAAAAGAAAAATGTCCCGAGCCAAAACAGAGCAGTCTTCAAAGTCATTTCTGTTAACTAGGAACCCAAAGAGTTTCCATTTCTGATTTATTTCTCAGTCATTTCACCTCCTTCTGAGCTTCTTTTTCCCCTGAAGACGGATCTCTAACATGCAAACAAGGACAAACCTGATGTTGAACTGCTGTCAAAGAAACAATCATACAGATAAATGTTTTCAGAAACTGTCACAATGCAACACATGAAAAATAGTTTGATTGAGATGCAGTTTGCCATATTATTCCCCTCTGCACTGACCCAATGATAAAGTGATGATATAAAATCCAAGAAAATAAAAATATATCCCCAAAAAATGAAACCTTTTCAAAACAAAAACAGTAACTCTCCTGCTGAGGGAGCGATTTGATACTTTTGACTAGATTTTTGTGGAATAAGGCACGTTTGTCTTGTCTACAAATCTCCCAAGATTCATTGCTTTTGGGAATGTGTGATAGTATCACAACCAAGCACTTTCAGATGGTGGTTGCTGGAATCGCTTCCAAATGGGCGTTGGGTTTTTCCGGCCTTATCCCCCCTTTTCCATACTTGTTTGACTTTCTTTCTTTTTCCTTTTTTTTTGTTCCCTACAGGAGGGAAAACCAAACACTGATTGTTAAGCCAGTTGAGGTCAGCAGATAACAGGAGTTCCTCGTCAACTTTTTTTTTCATTACGCTCGCCTTTTATGGCCGCACTTCTCTGCGTGATGTTGCAGAGTTCAGCTGAGAACTCGAGGCTGGGCCCCGAAAGCAGAGCAGGAGTCTGGTAACAATATCAAACAGCCGTCGAGTTGCAAAGGAGCTTTTTGTTCCCGGCTCGGGCGTGACTGCGTTGGCTCGCTCTCCGATCGCCGCGCCGTAAGAATGGAACCTTTTCATTGATAGCCAATGCCTTGTGAGGCGCATGCAGGGGATCTGGCACACGGGGTGACATCATCAAAGCTATGTGTGCATTTTCATTTCTCTCTGAAAATAAATTTCACCCCCACAGGCTCGTTTCTTCACAGCCGAGCTGCAGAGCTCCTGGTTGTTTTGCTATGGGTGGTTCTGGGGGAATCGCCTGCCAGTGGTATCCGCATGCTCAAAGAAAACAGTCCAGAGGATACGTGGCCAATCCAGGCCGCCGCAGGGTTTCTCAGCTAACTAACAAAAACCAAATGTTTATGAGATACTTTTTGACTTTGACAAGATTCCACTTAAGCATGTCTCCATGATCAATTGATCAGCCATTCGTCATAAGGCACAGGCTGAGGGCAAAATAAACACCCGCTTTTGTTGAAAGATGTGCGCTCATTGCAGAACATCTGTGAAGCATTGCACTCATGACAACCTTAACGTCCTCACATCTTGATAAATAACTGCTCCAGAGCTGCTTCGTAAGTGAATACTGAACTGTTCCAAAGATGTCTTTAAGTTTTTCATTAATTATTCAGCCCGTGTCGTAAATAAAATTGACAGAAATATCAAATGTTTACATGCTTAAATAATGCAGACTTGCGGTGGCTTCGCATGCTTTCGGCTACACTTGTGCTTAAGTTAACATGTCGTATGCAGAGTTTGTTCACTGGTGTAAACACAGAGAGGCATTGTTTAAACAGAGAGAGGCTGACGCTCTGTTAGGTGTTTACACACTTGGAAGTGCATCAAACTCGATGCCATTCAGAAGAGCTGAAGAGCAGCAGCCACAGACCTTCTCTTCAATTAAAACTCCCTCGTCATCGTAGCAGAACTGAGCAACGATGGCTGTGATGGTGAAAGAGAGCATTTGGGAAATGTGGGTCAATCCAACTCACTGAACAACACTGTAACAGTCCAGGAAACGAATCCAAAACGAACAGCACGTTGCATGAGACTGAAATGGATATACACAAAGTACTACCAAAAGTGCTTTGTAAAAAAAATTCTTAAGAAAGCAGCTCTGTGACCTCTTCTTTGAAACACAACTCCGAAAATGTTCAAATCTTCCGTTTGTATCTGCGGCGTTCATCAAATTTGATTTGGAAAAAAAAAAAAAAAAATTCCCTGAAGCTGAAATCTGAAATCTTTCTTTCCTGCTAAACAGCATCTGAATCCGTTGAATGTCTGCGTGTTGGCTCAGAAATATACCTGTGTCAACATTTTATGCCTTTAAGACATGAGGGATAAAGTTTCAACCGTAGTAGCAAAAACAGAAAAATGTAGAAAGTCAAATTTTGATATTTTTAACCAGAGATAATTTATAAAATATGCCCTCCATCAATCCGGCCCACTGCTGCTCCAACATCAGCAGCGAGCCATTAGTACAGTTTTATATGTTCAAAATAATATTGATATTTCTTTATTAGTGACTGAACATTCCAGAAATCCCCCTTTTGATGGAATATTTCCACACATCAGTATGAATTGGCATATTAATTAACTTCTACTCACATAAATAACTTAAAATAAGGTAAAATACGTGTGTTGTGTGTTTGATTCGTCAATTAAAATCAATGAGTCAGCTGATTGATTCATGTGGAAGTGACTTTCTGTAATGACGTCATGGTCCACACGTCTGACAAACATCAACCATCAGGTTTGTTCAGCGATCCATCAAAACCGAATCATCGGCTCTTATTAGTTCTGACAGTCATTTAATCCCGTCAGGGCCCTCGAACTCCATCATAATCCCCTTTTAATCAGCCAGTCTTTACCGGTCATCAGTGACGGGATTATCATCCAAAGGAGACACATCTGTGGCCAATTGAAGATGCTCGCCCGTCATGTGAACGACCCCGTGAGATGATGCAGCAGATAAAACCAGCTGCATTGAAGTCTGCTTCGAACATAATCCCCTCAGATCTCAGCTCGGATCCTCTAAGACGTATCGCATGTCCGCTAATCATTTTCTAAACTGTTTATTGAAAATACTTCTTGTTGGATAGATAGCGAGTCTTCAGGGAGGCGAGACTCGAGCTCGGGGTCACGTGAGCGATAATAAAATACTTTAAAAAGTGCACAGATCGCCACTTAAGTTAAGTATCATTGCATCGGTTGCTTCGGTTCACTGACACCGAATTGCCCTCCGCAACAAAACTGCCTCAAAATCAAGAGTCTTCCCGAAGTGCAGAAAGAAATTGGAATGTATTCCTGCGAGCCCAGAACATTTAACAAATAAACAAAGCATGACTGGAAACATTTGGTCATCTCGGAGGCTCGTGAGCTCAAAAGCCAGTGATTTGTTTCCCCCCGGAAAGCTCTCATTTATTACAGCCTGACACAAATCAGCCTGACACAAATCGGTTTTTTAGAGGTTTCTCAGTTTTTGTTAAAACTCCAGTTGGTAGCAGGAAGTATAAACATCTCAGAGGTCAACTACAAATGAGATTAACCTGAATGCAATTTGGCTGGCAACTTGGGGAGTTTAGACTGATTCTGGGGGTCAGTGAGAAAGCTGTTACAGTTTGCAGAGGAAAAAAAAAAAAAAATGGCTGGATTTGTTTTGTGTTGTTCTTATTTTGCCAGAATTGATCTAGTATACTTTACATGGTGGAATAAACGGAGGACGCCAACAAGGAGCTGCAGTGGAAATGTTTCATGCCGTTGTTGTTGTTGAGGTGCTCAGCTGATTGATTTCCAGGATACAAGCGGCTTGGATCGGCCCGTTATCTCCACCTTCTCCCTGCTCGGTTATTACAAACAGGGAGAAACAATATTTCATAGTATAAAAATCAAAAAAGGTCGTGAAACTCTGACAGTTATCTCTCTCTCTTGGTTTTAATTTTCTGCTGTCGTGCCTTAAAGCCATTACTGTCGCATCGCGCCAAAACAGACGCAGGACTTGCTGCGTTTATGTGCAGTGCTCCTCACGTCGCCCACATCACAGTATCTGAAATGGTGCACGACCCCCCCGACTCCTCTGAGCTCCCCCCCACCACCACCACCACGTCCTCACATGCAACATCTGGCGCTGTGGGGCCGAGTCCAAGCTCTGGTGGAGGTCTGCGACGTTGCACGCTGCAACACATCTATGAAAGGACCCTCCACAAGAAGAAGAAGAAGAAGAAGCTGCGCTGGCAGGTTTGCATCTGAGCAGCCAGTGCTGTTTGTCATGCATTAACATCTGTCCACAACTCTGCAGGACGCACACACACACACAAAAACCTCCTTTTCATTTAGCAGGCGAGACGGGGTGGTGCACTGTTTTGTGTTTCTGTGTTCGGGGGGGGGAATGGGTGCACTCCTGCCTGAGGACCATGATGCACTGCTGCATGGAAAGAGTTTGCTCCTGCGGTCACATCTTGGTACGAGAACAGTTGTGATTCATGGTTATTTTGCACACGTTTTGGCCAGACTACTGTAACAGTGAAAATTCATATTGCTTTAATCTACACGTATATACTTTCCTTCCCCACTACAAGCAGCGTTCGGCGGTGGGCAGATAAAGCCGAAAAGTTATTGGTGAAACGATTGCCAATGAGTTACGAGCATGAATTTAAATTCTTTACATGCTGAACGGTCGAGGATCCCAGATCAGAGGATTTTCACAGCGTAATTTCTTCTAAACCACATGCTACTTGCTGATTGTAAATCCAACTGTACGATATCTTCAAAACGTTCCTCTGCGCTCAAAAGTATTTCTGCAGAAATCAGACTTCCGAGAAGTTGTTTTGCAGAATAATTACAGACAGCAGTTATGAAATGACGGATAAATGTCAGCATGTGCTGTTTTGTTCCCTTAAAACCACACTGACATATTTTTATAATTAATAATCCACCAAATGTGTGTGTGTGTGTGTGTAATGTGCAATGAGTCACAAATAGTGACGACCTCAAAGGGAATCATCACCTCACTCTGAAAACTCTGCAGTTTTTCCTTCACTTCGCTGAGCTCCACCGAGACTTTAAGCATCTCTTCGCTCTTTGTTTTGTATATTTTTTCCGGTTTGCATCGGTTCGTTCTCACCTCTTCCCATCAGCAGCTGTTGTTAACAAAAATACTCCAGATCCCACAGTTCAATACCTGCTTGGCACCAAACAGATGGGCACATGTAGCAGCTAGCTGGAGATCGGAGAGCGTTAGCTGCTCAAGAAAAAAGGTGTTTTGCTCATGAGTTTGCAAAGACCGAACAACACAGGAAGAAGAAGAGTGAAACAGAACATCAGACGGTTGGAAAATATTAATGAATGCTGATTCTGCTGATCGACACATGTGCTATGACTTTATAAATTATTAATATGTCATCATAAATAACAGCTTATTGCTCTGCCCCCAAGTGGACAAATAAAAAGTTAATTTATGTTTAATAATTCAAACAATTTGTATTTAATTGTTGCGTAGCAGCAACTTTTAATGGTCATCTGTTTGCTGTCTGTCGAGTTCAAAAGCTTCATGTCTCTGATGTTTCTGCTTTTACGATGAAGCGGATGTTTGTGAGACTCAGGAACTTGTGTAACTTGATGGCGATGTAACTTATCTTTCTATGTGACTCGGCCTGATTAGTTGATCAATCAGTGAGCTGATTACAAATAATCTGCAGCCATTTTCATCAGCAGAAAAGTGAAACGTCTTCTCCCTGCTGTTCTCTGTCATATGGGACCGTAAACTCCATGTCTTCTGGCTTCTGGCAACAGATATGTGAAAACTTCTCCTCGGCCTTTAATGAGCTGTGACAGTTATTACTCACTGACTTTTATAGACACAC
The DNA here is from genome assembly GCA_029783725.1 of Acanthurus tractus. Classification (NCBI taxonomy): domain Eukaryota; kingdom Metazoa; phylum Chordata; class Actinopteri; order Acanthuriformes; family Acanthuridae; genus Acanthurus; species Acanthurus tractus. The sequence continues at coordinate 22,723,172 of JAQNCA010000032.1, read as the reverse complement.
ACAAAAAAAAATTAATTTAATCAATAAAGAAAATAATCCTTGTGAAAATATTATCCCTGCGAATGAGCTCTGAGCGTTTGACAGCCTGTTTACAGCACGGAGAACCGCATATGGAAAAATGAGGATGGCGAACACCATGACAAGCGGGAAAATTACAGAATGATGTTCAGATTTGGTGAAACTTTGTAGTTTGGAAAGAATCTCCAAGTGGAGGAGGAGAGTCCACCTCAGTGGTACAAGATATTTTCTCCCTTTTTCTCTTCACAAGAGCAAGAAATAAAATGAGTTAAAGGCGGCTCTCGAGAGCATCGTTTGCTTTATTTCAGCTCCAAAACCATGAAACTTTGATCTGAATACGTCTGCTGCATGAAATTAATGTCCACTTTAACATCCACATCGAACGCTAAGTAGCTTCAATGTGATGAAATGAAATGAAGAGGATGATTTAAAAACAGTGGAAATTATGTTTCTGACATATTAAAACATACAAAACAGGGTCAAGGCGTGATCGTGCAGGATCTATGGACGAGATCGAGTTTGAAAGCCGAAGACGAACCTGCTGCGTTTTTTGTGCAATCAGGATTCTTGGAACCGAGAGAGGAATGAAAGTGGAAGAGGTCCTGTATCCTTTCTGACTCCGGCTGTCTTGGATTTGAATCAACACCTCCATCATCTCTCTCCGTTTCATGTGCGAGCGGGTCTGTGAAATGCATTGTGGTTTTTCAAGTCCTGGACGGCTGCAGTGAGTCAAAACCAGGTGGTACACTTCTTAATGCGGCATTCCAGCTCAGGCCATCGCTCACAGTCAGCGTCCAGGCATCGCAACCATGCAAAGGGAGAGCGGTTATTTATTAAGGGAGGGGAAGTGACATGCACAACCTCTGATACTTGTTTGTCTTTAAAAATATTCCGGCCTGGGAGAACAGATACGGATACGGAGGGAGGGGGGGAATATCAGAGTGTGTGTCGGTGTTTGATACGATGGATCCTGATGGATGATTCCTTAATGTGGTCGATGGCTCCTGCAGAACGAATCCGCAAGAAAGAATTCCGACCTGCATCCTTCTCCCTTCTTCTGTCTGCGTCCGACAGCGGGGTCGCCTTCACCCGCGAGTGGAAACTTCACCTCATGCAAAGATAAGAAAGAGGAGGGAGAGAGGATTTGAGGTGGTGGTGGTTTGGGGGGGGGGGAGGGGGCGGCGCACTGCAGCTGGAAGACATTACGAGTACCAGTCATCCTCGCTGGAAAAGGAATAGACAAGGAAGAAAAAAGAAGAAACAAGAAAATAAGAGACAACCTTCAGATATCCTCAGATGTTATTTATTAGAGGAGAAGCGGGGGGGGGGCCGGCGGGGGGGGGGGGGGGGGGGGGGGGGGGGGGGGGGGGGGTGGGGGGGGGGGGGTGGGGT
>JAQNCA010000032.1:22691934-22707166 GCA_029783725.1 Acanthurus tractus | reverse complement strand
AAACCAGGTTCATCTTCACTCGGTACAGAAATGACTGAATGAGCTGCACCAGCGAACGCAATCAATAACTTAATCACTCTAAATGATTTCTCATAATTGCACTTTGTATTCAAATTCAATGCAAGACTCTCCCGTGTCAAATTTTGTAACAATTACTTCTTCACCTCCTGTGTCTGTATAAAACTCATAATTACTGCTAAATACTGTTTTAATCCCCACAGCTTTTCACAATTAACCCACTACTGTTCCTGCAGAGCTTCTTTAAAAGTGTGTATTCTGAGTTTCTTCAGTCCTGAATACAGCAGCCCTGTGGGATTTCTTTGGTTTGTCCTGTACGTCGATAAAAACCCCAAATCCAAATATGAATGACTGCTGTGGTGAAACAACACATTCAACGTCTATTTTGCTGCAACAGATTTCAGTCATGATGAATGGGCCGTTAGTGCAATTAAGCACAGCGGAGGCCATATCATTTGTCCAATATTTACATGAGAATTTTCCAAAAAAGGTACAAACTCGAGAAATGCAATCAAGATGTCAAGTTCAGTAACTTTAAATAGCCAAAGTGACGTTTGGCAGACAAGCAACAAGCTGTTATTCAAAGTGACCCTGCCCTTAATTTGCATAACTGTAAGCTGTAATATAATTTGATTGAGTGAGTTAATCAACTCTGTGAAATATACGGTGCTAACATGAGAAGTTTGACGTTTTAAGAAGCCATATAAACATACCAGAGCTGCATATGCATGCTCAGATTACATTCAGCGCTTCCTTCTACTTTGTTTTTATTTCATAGCACATTAAAATCTGAGCATATATGATCATTTTTGTGATACTTCAACATCACCGCACTTCACTACAAAGAAATCTTAGCCACCATTTGAAAGCTCTTTTGTTATTTTTCCAAACAAAGTAATGCAGTCAATCTTCCAGCTATGGAAAAATGGATTGAGTCGTATTTCTCCACAAGATTCCATCTTTTGCCCTGAAATTGTAATAATGGTAACAATGAGAGAAAAAAAAATCAAAATTGGCCAAACTCTGCACCTCTGTTAGATCGTATCCAGCGGTGGAGGCTGTAAATCAGCGAGTTCTCAGCAGTGCTGTATGAAGTGTGTGACTCTGCCATTTAAAACTGCTGAATCAAACCACCGTGATCACAGAGGTGCACTGAGTCTTTTCCCAGATGCCTCAGGTTTCATGATTGGACTCGGGACATGAAGTCTCAACCTCCTCTGACAGCGTTGCACCGAGCTGCCCAAAGTCAGGCCACGTGATTCCTGTTTACATGATCATTTCCAGCTTCGCTCCAACAGAAACCAGGTCAATGAAGTTCAGGTCAATTTCTTTCATTTTCATCGTATGTGCAGCAGCTCCATGTAAACCAGACGGAAAAACCGGAAAAGACGGAGGTATTACGTTTGCTGTTTATACAAACATATGTGGAAAGCTTCCATTTTCCCACAAACTCTTTGTTTTGTTGGAGGTCAGCGGTTTTTTCTTCACTTCCTGTCACTCGAAGAAGCTCGATCCTCGAGTGCAGCCTGAGAAGATGCAGCAGTCGGCGGATTATTATCCGTATTTGTTCCAAATTAAATTTGCCGAAAGAAACCGTCTGACAACAGTTGGAAGCAGCTGGCATCGTGAAGAGGACACTGGCTTCCTGCCCTGCTTGATTACGACAAGCTTCCGCTGCTAACGCTGCTAATAAGGCAAATGGGGCCTGAGGGTAAAGAGGCCTGACTCATTGAGAAACAAATGGAAATATGTCTGCGCTTTAAATCAGCATTTTAGGCAAAAGGACAAAGCTTAGAGCCAAACAATTGTTTCAGACTGTCCTCTTTTTCCTTCTTCTTCTATTTATGGATGAGAAAACCATCCCTCACACTGCTGTTTTGACTCTCAGACTCAAAGTCCTCGATGCTTTTCCAGCAACTCGACTCACTCCTGCACCTCACACTCACAGGGATGTTAGAACAACACTTGGGGGGGGGGGGGTTATATATCTGGTGCCATGCGTGAGCGCCGTGCTGTAGGTCGCCAAAGCCTGCTGCGAATCAGGGGGCTCGATCAGGAAGTTATGTGGGCTTAGCTAAATTAAAAGCCAAATATACTGTGAGAGAGTCGGCAGGCTTTATCTGAATCCAAACCAGCCGCGATCCCGTGAACTCATTATTCACAAAACGCATGCCTGCCAGCGTGCAATGTCGTACGGACACACACGCCATACTCTGCGCTATATGTGTGTGTGGCAACCTCTTGTGCAGATATAAAGCCTCCAGTCGCTCTGCTGAATAGAAGTTGTGTGCTCATGCTCACTGAGGATTTCCTGTGGTCTAGTCTCCCAATATTGCGGGCAGGGATAAACCCTGATCAGGAGGCCCTCAGAGTGAAACACGTGAAATCCCTGGCACGTCGGCTTAGTCTCGGAGAACTGCGTCAAAAACATATTGTTTGGCTCCAGCGAAGAGGGCAATAAAGACAGAGCATTACCCCGTTCAAACAGCGGAGGTGCATCACGTGCGACGGGAAACACCTGGTGCGTGCAGACTCCCTCGAGAGAGGATAAGGCGAAGAGCCGAGTTCAGGTCAACAGGTGGATGCGAAAGAGGAGCAGAAAAGCTGCGTGTTAATGAGTGACTCTGGTGTTGAAACAGTCACTTCTGGCTCTCAATCAGCCTGAGCGGTCGACCCGTCCACGCGTGACTTGTGATTGGGGGGGGGCCTCACACGGATTTAGTTAATGACTCTTTCTGCTGTCTGTGAAATTAACCCGTCTTTGGTTTCAAAGGGGTTCAATTAGTCAGTGAGTCCCGTAAATCTGAAAAGAAAAAGATGTGGCTTAACCTTCCTTTGAAACGGTGACTTTAGTTCTTTAGTGGGTTTCTTTTAAATGGGACAAGTACCGTTGTCTTACAAACAGATGTGTCGATCCACTTTTTTCTACTTCTGATATGATTCTGATGTCTAAATCAGGAAATCTGCTGAAACCAAAACTACACATTGTTAGATTTCTATGATGATGGACAACTTTCATCCCTCAGTGTGAGGCTTTACAGGCTTGTCTTGTTTTACAGACTCTCCTGTTACCTTTCAGCAGGTAAATGGACTGGGTGAAGTCTAAATCATAGACTTTCTAGTGAAAATATATAAAAAAGATGATCTTTGTTTTCAATAACAAGTTACGAATTAAAAAAAGCATTAAATGATCAATTAGTACGTAACTGTGTGATTGGAAACACAGTGGAAACTCGTCCACAGGCTCTAAAACTCTCTCACATGTTTCTCTGGTCAGTTAAAGTCAGCGCTGTCATTAATATACAGTAAATGATTCTGCCAGGACTCGACCCTGAGGGTCCAGAACAGTGTGTCGTCCAGGATATTTCCCACCGTGGACTCCTTCACCTCACCAGAACGCCGTTTTTTAAGGATGTGGCTACTGTGTCTGACAAATATTCAATGGAACCACAAGCAAACACAACATCTGATTTCACGTCAGAGAGACGAGGTCAGAAGACGAACCGCATGCAGATGTGATTTTTTTTTTCTCTCCCTGACCTCCATCCCTGAAGCGATATAAAACAAACCTGTTGAAATGTTAATGGCACATGACGTTCTGTACACAGAGCCGGTCGAGCCTCCACACTGGGCGACTTGTGCTGCACGGCGGTGGGACGCGGTGGGACCGCCGCACTTCGGGGAGTTTTTCACAGCGTTCAAACTATATTTCCTCTGTGTTGGGTCAGTTGAGCGTGAGCTGATGGAGTTTCGCGGAGGGCCTTGTTATTCCTGCTGTTATTAATCTTTGCTTTGAACTGAGAAATTATGCTAAAGCTTAAAGGCACATGTTTGCTTTTTTATGCCACATGTCAGACGTTTCAACACACACTGTACATAAGACATTTTATGGTCACTGAAGAGTTGGCGGAGCTGAAGCTGAACGGGTTTGGGCTCCAAAAATGTCATTTAAGACTTTCTATGAAGAGTCTAAATGATTGACTGAATGCGTTTACAAGCCAAAAAATACATTTATATTCAAGGCTTATTCTGTACAGATGATTGAATAAAATTATGTAATAAATATGCAGAAAATAAAATAAAAAAAGTGTCTGGTTTTCATTTTAACATTAACAAAGTGTTTGCAAATTTAAAGAGATTGTAGTTTGTTTATATTAGAACAATTTAATGCATTGAGAGAAACATGAAACTACAAGATTAATACAGTCTTAACCGTTACCTTTTACCTGAGGCGGCTCAGGTGCTAAAGCAGGTTATGAACTGGTCACATGGTTACCTGTACGGTCTCCATGTCTTTAAATCAAACTGTTCTTGGGCGACTGACGATGCACAAACTTGTGCTTTCTTATTGTTCCTTAATAAATGGGGAGAATTGCATTAGGAAGGGCACCTGGTGTGAAATGCATGCATCGAATTAAACACATATATGTGGACCACAGAGACTGGATCTCCGTCCCGCCTTGGATGGGGCCCAGTTTAACACTGAAAAGGCAAAAGTCAACTGAAAAATGCGATAAAACAGGAATTTGCACAGCACTCTGGTAATCGACTTGATAAATGTGCAGCTTGAACCAGACTTTCGGAAATTCAGTCAAAGGTTGAGCAGAATACAAACACACCAAAGTCCAGTTGGTACATAAAGCTTTCATACAAACTATTGGGAATAAAAACAAAAGAGTGATACACTCAAATTTGCAAGAATGATACCAGATGAAAATCCTCTTCTAACCTTTTCTATAAACACCATTTAAGACTCTAAACTATCCCTGGTAGTCTTTGAGATGATATCTGGCTAATATTAGGACGTATATTTATGATTCTACCATTATTTCTTTATGTTTCTAGTAACAAAATCATTTTAGTTCCCGCATTCAGATTTAAATGGAGTTTCCTGGATGTCAGTTAGGTTTTCCTCGTCAGATTTTCACACACTGGATACTTTTCATAGCTTCCTGTGCCAAAATAACGCACCGAATCAATAGATTGACTTGTATTACCCCAGATGACACCCACAGAACCTAAATGGACGGGTTGCATGTCAAGAGCAGCTGGCGGTTTGCAGAGAGACACCTGTGCGGATTAAGCTCCGGTGTCCGGTTGAGTTTCGTTCTCCCAGCGGCCCCTCCGGAGCCCAGACTGATAAATGACACCGAGCTCTCCGGACGCATAGCTTACTGACACACATCTCACACACATGCTGCTCTGATTTCACAGTGGAAGTGGCCTGGATAGACCTGGATTTAAAATAGAACGCTTAGGTCATGTTTCCGATCTGTGAAGCAGGACTGTCGTGGTGGAGCGTGGACGTAGTTTCGTGCCATTTTTGAAATGTCTTGGCTTTTTTCCATCCGTCTGAAAGTCTATAGACTGCAGTATGTGCATGTGTGATGCATGACTGGATGCAGGATGTATGTTATAGAAAGTGGATGAGTAAAGTTTTCTCCAACGTGATGATGGAGTATGTCGGATCTGATCAAATGATGCTCAAAGTCAACTGATTTGTTTCTCAATTTTAACAGCTTTTTTTAAATTCTTAGTGCAAAAAGCCAAACATGAGCTGAGCCCACCTTCGCATCATAAAGACCTGAAGCTTTTCTTTGTTTTATGTTGTTGTAAATAAAATACTCAAGTCTTAATCAAGTTTTTTGTCCCCAGTCTTGATCTTAATATCTTCTTCTTCTGGACAAAACTGAGTAATCTTGTTTAATTTGGACAAATTTTGGAATGAAGTTTCTTCTTTATATGTTTTATATGAGAAACATGAACAGATGTGGCATGATTCCTTCAGATTTTAAAGTCCTAAAAGACAAACATGGTTTGGTTTAATAAAAAACACTGACTTCATTTGTTGTGTCGTCTCAATAAACGTCAGGCCTGTTGAGCGTTAAAGGAATCAGGTGCAGCAGAAACTGCAAGGAACAGAAAAATATCCCCCCAAAACAAAAAAACCCCACTGTGGTACAATTCATTCTTTCATGCATTTCTAATTCAGCTGAGCGTATTCTGACCTTTTATCCGCTTTAATTAAATACATGACGACGCAGCGCGACAGGAAACGCAGACAGAGAGAACAGGGTTAACATGCGAGAACAGCTCCTGACCAGACTTGAACCCAGCTTGTTATGGTTGCATGGCATGTGTCTCAAACCGCCGGGCCTCCAGGACTCCGCTTTTGATGGTTTTCTTGGTTGAAAGAAACAATGTTTTTCTTTGATGATTTTTTTGTGTTGCACCAATAATATGGGGGGAAAAAAGAAAAAGCACCGGGGTGGCATCTTTTCATAATCCACAAAGGAAGAGCTGGGATGAAGAAATAAAACACAACACTGGACTGAAAATTCAACCCTTTTGTTTTAGATTCCAGCTTAAAAAGTATTTGCACACTGTTGCTAAAATAAGTCGCAGCGTCGCTTTCAATTTGCGATCCTGACGTGATGGACGACATGTTGCATAACTTCAGAGGCTATTTGAAAGACAAATCAAACAGAGCGAAGCAGATTTGTCTCCAACTGTGTCACAAATGAAACGCACATCGTGTCCTGCAGTTCAAATCCCACGTCCTGTTGTGCAAATAAAAAAACACCAACGAAATCGATTTTTCCATCGTTGGGGCCGAATAAATTACAAGCAGACGATACGAGTCCAGCTGTCAACACTCGGAAGTTTTGACCACAGCTTTGTTGAATTCCTGCACTTAATTATTAGAAGAATCATCACACCTAATGATTTATTAGAAGGTTTTATTGAAAGAGAACAAGATATTCATCCATGAAAGATAGAGGATGAAGCTTGTGGAGCACAAAGAAAAAGACAGCCGTTGACAACAGACATGGAAGTGAACACCACAGCTCGTTGGCTTTTGGACATGATGACCGAAGTGAAACATCTCCTTCATGTTCTGCTGCCTCAACTAAAGGCCTCTGTTTGCTTCAAGGAACCTTTTCAGATTTCCAAAACAATCACGACCACTTCAGGCGATCCTCGGCCAGATGTTCGTATGCGTGAACTGAACCCCAGAGAGAGCAGAGGTCGTCTCAGCTGCATCTATCGGTGATTATTAACAAACAATAAACTTGTGTTTGTAGTGCAGTAATTGGCCTCTTTTTCCAACATTACTGCTGATACAAAAGTGCTTCAGACCTGCAACTATTTAAAAAGAGGATGCATGGGCTTCTTTGTAGTACTAGCAGTTATTCAGAAAGCGTTGCAGAAACAAAATCTTATCAGTCACTCCAGAAAAGTCTTCAAAGGAGGAGAGTAAGATGGAAAAGGAATCCATTGACTGACTGTTGACCCGCAGATTCTTTTGCACGGCTGCATCGTGTTCCAGTTGCGACGTGACTTTGGGACTCGATCATGGACACTAAAGCTGACTGCTTGTGATTTGACCAGATGTGCTGCAGCACTTTTCAGAAGTGTCCCTGAAGCGGCTCATTGCTCTGCGGAGGATATGCAGCTTAACACATCAAGCTGCAAAAAGCAGATCGGGAGTCTGGAAATCAAATACAGGAACCACATCAAGAACCTGGTCAGCTTCCATAATAAAACAGCCTGTGCAGATTCCTGATCTCCTAACGGTCCAAAAGAAAACCACTGAACTATGCAGCCTATACTGATTGAGGGAAAAGGGACTAGGATTAAGGACAAAAATCAACAAAACACAAGCAAATCATAGGCTAAAATGCTCCCGGTGGGGTACGAAGCTGCATGACTGATGGGACGAAACGCTTTCTGAGATGCGACGTCATGGATCTGAAACGGTCGGGATCAAACAGTCGCAGCACGAGGACTCGACTGGACTGTCACACGTGTGCTATGTGAAACATTTTCTCTCCCGTCCCAGTTCAAGGCCGATGTGCTGTGAAAGGAGACATGTGAGACGGCGTGCGTCTGCTGCAGTAGCAAACGCAAGCGAGCGTCTCACAACATAAATCGAGTCGGCGCTGATGTCATCAGACTCCTGCGAGAGAGGGAACCATAAATGAAAAAAAAAAAATCACACAGCATAAGAGCGGCCCCGGGAGAATATTCCCCGTGTAACGTCTTAATTTCATGTTTCCAACGTGAAAAGACAGAGCAGGACCGTCCTCCGGGGCTCGGCCCTGCTGGATCTACTGTTCCAGGATCAGGTTAGAGCACATCTGTTTTAGATGCAGAGCTGAGACTGTGGCAAATCACGGCTCGTTATGATCTGAAATTAAATTTATAGTCCGCCATGTTTATTATGCATTCAGAATGTTTATGATATAGGTATAATAAAACCGAAACTGTCCTTAATTTATAAAATAAATAGCGGCCCTGAAGCAGCCCTGCTGTGCCGGCGTGTCTTGTTACTCACAGGAGGGTGTTAATTCATGTTTCGGCCCTGAGACTATTTTTGTCTCGCAGAATCGTCCACATCACATCGACGACATTCCTGAGCGTCGCAGGCGATTCCAGTTTTTAAAAAATGGGGCAGTCACTCCAAGAAAATTAAAGTATTTATGTTATCTCGAGGCAGAAACTCACTTAACAGTAAGATTTCAGAGGATGTAGTCATCTGAGCTGCGAGCGAAGCACAGCAGCTTGGATTTCTCCAACACGATGCATTCGTAGTGATTTGCAATAAAAGCTTTGAAGAATCTTTAATCAGTCCCTTTTAAAATGACATTTAATCAAATAACAACCTGACAAAGGTGTTTATGAGGAATCTACACAGATTTATAATCTGATTCTGCAGCTTTTTGGGGGATTTTTGGAGCTTTAACTTGAGTTTCAGCTCATTGATAAGCGGTCTGAACCACAACTTTATTGTTGCAACAGGCAGCTGTTTTCTGCACTAAATGGGAAACAGACACAGTTTGCTGGTGACCACAGTGAACGATTCAGCAGCTCAAGAGTCAGATATTCGTCTTCACAGTTGGCAAAGACCAAAAACAGAGCGAAAAGACAGTAAATATTAAACCTGCATTCACCAGGTGGACAAACAGACTCAAACTGAATGCTAATGTGGCTCTGGATCTGACTGTTGTATAAACTAGAAACAGTTTTGCATATTAGCTCAAGAGATGAGGTAAACTTTGTAGTCACAGTTGGACACCAAAAGAAGTCTTAACATCATGACTTACAAGGTGTGAAAGCAAAAGTCTGACGATATTCTGCATTTTATTTGACCATTATTGTCAACAAATCTCATTAAACGACCAAAACAAACAATGTTGAGTCCATTTTTCAGGACTAACGACTTTGTTTCCCTCTCTGTTGAACTTTGTTCCAAGATTTTTTACTTATAATGTAACAATGATCCATATGTTTATCTTTTATAGCAGGCCAAAATATGTTTTATCATTTCTAAAAACATTAACAAATAACCTCCTAAGGCAGTTAACACTGTTATTTTTAGTAAAATGTTCCTCAAACAAAACAACAGTGTTTTTGTTTGTTATCGCATTTGGTTTGCTAGTGAGTGTTTTCTGCAGCAGCACTGATTCAAATTAAACCGCAGTGTATGTACAGTTCAGCAGAAAACATCTCACCCAGTAAAAAATGTGAGTGTCTCATGATTTTTATAGTTTTATGACACAGAGAAATAAGTGACATCAGGCTCTGGTTTTTATAGACACAACTTCTTTGTGTGAGCAAGTTCCTGTTTGTTTGGGTCTTTTTTTTTACTAGATTTGTTTAAGATGGAAAATACAAAACATTTCCAGATTCAGTCATCACTTTAGTTCAAAAATCAGATGGCACAATAACAGGCAGGTGTTGTGGTGACCAGCAGATCTTAACAGCTTCCTTGGTGTCACAGCAAAAAGCAACGCAGCTGCTGTGTTTTTAATCATTCAAACATGAGTCTTTTAGTCTCGGAAACGCCAATTAGAAGAAGAAAAGAGCCCTAAAATGAATCATTTAAAAGTTCCAGTAGTGCAGACTTTAATTTTTGCCCAAGTTAACATGTCGGCTCGAGTTAGACGTCAGCGTACAGTTCAGAGGACGAGCCCAGTGGGAGAGCTCCTGCCACAACAGAGTCCGGCCTTTGAAAGGATTTGAAACAGTTCAGATGACACAGAGGGGGCAGGAAGTAGAAGAGTGACGGCAATGCGCTTTTACACTGTAATCCCATTGTCAATTTTGAGGATTAATGTTCTTTCATCACAGTCAATGTTGTTTTAGTGTGTTTTAGTGTGTATGAGTGTGTGTGTGTGTGTGTGTGGAGGGCGGGCAGAGGTGTTCGGGGGAAAGGACATGTGTGCAGTGTTAATGGGCGAAACCAAACAATAAGAGGTTCACAGTCAATTACAGGTCAGACTTTCTTGACAGCGCCCGTCGCTGTGTGGGACAATTTTTAATGTTTCACCAACAATAGTCTGAAAACAGGAAGGAGCTGCGTCGCCAAAAATATTGTGCAAGGACCGGATGTGACCCTGCAGGAAATTCTTCATCTTCCTCCGCTGGAGGTCGAAGGACACAAAAGGCATTTTAGAGAATTTACACACGTCTGATGCAGCATTTTTAAAGATAACCTGAGCTTCAGTTTTGTAACATTCTTTGGATGCAGACTCGTTTATGTTGAAAAAAGGAGGAATACACTGGAAAGTAGAAATCTGATCATGATGCAAACCTGCACAAAGCTGCACAAACCAGCAAAGAAGAAATAAATTCAATCAAAAGTTTAAAAGACATGTGGATTCAATACATGAGATTGTTATTTTAAAGAGATGATGATCAACTTTGACCTTCCAGGATGAAATAATTAAAGAACAATAGAGCTTTGATCAGAGACAAGATAACATTGTGATCTACAAAGTGACTGTTGAGGTTTGTAAACACAGCAACAGTAACTGATGACACAATTAAAACCAGGAGGATTATCTGAACCTGAACGCAGCTGAAGTATCACTGACACGTCACAACTTCATGCATCTGAAAGCTTTTCACTTCAAAAAGCTAAACTCCTCCAAAAAGGTGCTGAAATACAAATTGTTCAACCACTTCAGGAGATTCCAGATGTGTCTCAGGCAGATGTTGATAAGGTATAAATAGACATTAGCTTGCCGGATTTACTGTTACTGTTGTACTTTTCAATGTAATCTATATAAGTTATTCTTCTTTGGTTATTTCTAGCAGCTCAGGTGCATTACCACCACCCTGAGGACTGGAGGAGTAACAAGGAGAACCAGATTGATGCAATCAGATTTGTGATTCAGCCAGTGAAGATAAACACCAAGTGTATACAGAATTTGTTACACTGAATTTGGATTGTAGCTCCTCACACAAAACACTGCAGATGACAGTAGAGAACAAGGCCCAAGATACCTTCCAGTGTCATTACCAAACAGGCATTTTACCGGCGTTCAGCATGTGGTTGGTGTTTATACCAGATCCTGACAACACCCATGTCCAACACAAGCAGCCTTTGCCCCGATCTGACACCGACATGAAACAAAGTCTGCAAAACTGACGTGAGAAAGTATTTTCAAAAAAAAGAAGAGGACTGCCACTGAAAGCTTTGAGTCGAAGCAGGTGGAATAAAACATCATTGATTTCAATTTTAAAAGTCTTTGGAGTCCATTAGTAACACTGATGGGAAAACAAACTCTCTTTTTTCACAGACTTTGCATTCATACTTTAATAACAGGCATTTTTCAGGGGAGCCAAGTAGCCGGAGTAGCTTAATGTTCAGCAATTTAAAGGGGCTGGGAAGGATTTCCACGTCTGCATCACAATAAACTCGCAATGATGAACATCACACAGATAAAAGACGAATCAGCCGTTTGAGTCCTCAGACAAACAGGTGGGAACATTAACTGCAGCTGGCAGGTTGTGCTAACAGGCTGGAGGGTGTGTGTGAGTGTGTGTGTGTGTGCACCGTTGATAATTAATTACGACGTCCTGACACAGTTATAATAAGGCAAATGACTGCACTTCTCCAGGAACACAGGAACAAATGGGTGTGTGCTCTGTAATTGATTCCTCGTTTTCACAGACTTCAAACGAAAGAACGAGACTTTTAATCAGATTACAGTTCGGCATGATTTCCAAATTTATCAGCTAAATGAAGAAATATTATATTTACTCCTGGAAGAAGAGCGCAGACTCTCCTCTAGACAATGTTGGGAATATAATGACCTCGCGCTGATAATGCCCCATAAAAAAAAAGGACAGATAATTCACTCCCCTCAGGGTTTTTAGAAATGCTGTTTCGGGTTAGATGTTCTTTTCATGTCTTTGGGTTTGTTTTACATTTATTCAAAAAGTAAGCAAACTTTTAGAAAGTGGGATACTCTCACCGAGATATTAAAAAAAAAAAAACGTCAAGCAAGATCTCAAAGGGAAGATGCGCTCATCGCACTAATTGAATTCCCACTTTAATACTTGGTTTACATAGTTTTAAATGTCTGCGACGGCGAACATCTGACATCCATTCGAATTATTTAGTTAACAGAGATTGAAGGCTAAACAAAGGCCGTCGTGCAGAGAGAAGAGGATTGGATGTCAGAGTTGGTCTTGGATGTATGCAGTTCATGTCATGAGTAAGCACTTTTATTTAGACAGTCAGAGATTTCGTAAACGCGGAGATATAATGCAGGACGATGCTCGAGATAAAGCTTGTTTGCTGCAGTTACAGTGTTTATGTGATCTTTAATGTCCATCCAGTTTGTTTATAGTGAACTGGGATTCGATTACCACGCCGAGTTTGAACAAAACGTCCCTTTCTGCTGATGCAGGACTGCAATCAGTGTCTTTCTTTTGTGAAAATCCTGCAGGGGGCCCCGGCCTTGATGAATCTATTATAAACCTTATTACAAAAAAAATCTTTTTTGCATTTCAGCTGAGAAACTTTGAGGCTTCAAGGGCATGATTAATGATTAAAAAGGAAAACTTCTCATCTTTGAAGCTCTCGGAGACATCAAAGCCTCTCAGCTTATTGTTAAACTTAGCCGTGCTTTAGGATATGAACCAACATTTAACTGCATTAAACAGTTTCATTGAATGTGAGGAAAGAAGAAAACTGGCAAGTGAACCGTAAGCTGTCAAAATGTAATTTATTTTAAGTATGTTTACACTTTATGAATGTACATTTAGTTGGTTTTAATGGAGTGAAGCACTGAATTGACCATAAACGTTAATAGACATAGAAGTCCCTAAGATTTTACCATTTAGATGGTTAATACATAAGGTCTGTTTTACCTTAAATGCAGTGCTGAATAAACTACACATTTGAGATAATGTGTGTCATAAAATATATGGATAAGCTACAAAAAAGTCAAATAAAACGAGAGTGAAAAGTTGTTTTTACAGAAAGTTGTAAACGAATGTTTCAAAAGCTCCTAAACTCTCATTCATCGTGATTTAGATGTAATTTCATATAAAATGACCCATCTGAGTGTTTTCACTGAAAAAACAAATAAATCCATCAAAATTAGTGAAGGAGTCACCGCAGAAACACTTTTTCATTTCACAATGGATAACTGTGTGTGTGTAAGTGTGTGTTAAACAGTGTGTGTGTATGTGAGATGATTCAAACACCAGACGATTCCTCCAGTTTTCACGACCAGATGTTACTCATTGAAAAAAATAAGGACACACATTTAAATTTACTCTTTAAAACAAACAATGATTAAGTGAGAGCGTTATCAGTCGAGAGGAGACGCTGATCCTGCAAGTTTTTGTTTTTTCTTTCATCCTCAGATTGTAAATCCCCCTTTTTATCCTCATAGTTTTGGCAAAAACATCAATCGCCACAAAAAAGTAAAGAAAAAGGAAAATGAAAGATAAGTGCGACTGTTTGTGTGATCAGTTTTCTTAAGGCAGGTCAATCTGTGATCTTTAGCTTCTTTAGCTTTCCCTGGCAGCACTTATAAGGTTACAGGAATGCACCCTGGGAGTTGTAGTTAATCGTTTTACTTCATGTATTTTAATAAAACAGATATGTAACTTTGACTTCTTTACTAAAGATTAGGATATTTCAACCTAAGTGTGCCAGCTGTTCATTGTCAAAGCAGAAAATTAATGACCTTTGAAATCTTGGATACTTCATTAAATGTCAAAACTCTGTTTAATCAGGTCAGCAGTGTAGATGAGAGGATGCTGGGTGAATTTGTCGTATGGCTGAAGCAGAAAAACAAAATAAAGACAAACATGATGAGCTCAAACCTAAAACAAGTTCATTAAAAATCAGCTATTAATGTGTAAAAATGCAATCAAAAGTTGTTCTTTCATCTTTTCTGAAGTTGCAACAAATATTTTTTAGTATATGATTTTCAGATCTGTTTTAAGTTTAAATTTGTTCAAATGGACCTTAGGCTGACTCTTGCCTGCAGGCATATTTGCAGAATTGGTCTCAGTATCTGTAGGAGCATTTTTTTGGCCCTTGCGGTCCCCGTCTCGAGCCTCTTGGCCACAGTTTGATCGTTCTGGTCGACCTGAGCTCCGTGTTCGCTGTTGGCCCTGGGAGGACTGAGATACTTTAAACCTCCTGAACTTTTGGACCTCCACAATCAATCGCCTCGACTGTTGTTTAGTCTCACACACAGACAGTTGGTTTTCCCTCAAAGCCACGATAACCAACAACAGACTCAAGTGTTTCTCTTGTATCCACATGGTGCCCGCGAGGTTCCAGACTCACCCTGGAATGTCTCTCTAATACAAAACAAAGAGTCAAACAAAGGTCTTTGTCTGATAAAACTGACATTCATAACGGCAGGTTCGATGGTGGCCTAACGGTTGGCGAGGCGGGACTGAGACTGAGAGGTCAGCGGTTTCCATCGTTGGAGCGGCGGGACGAGAAAATGGTGAGGGCTACATCCGACACCCTGAAATCAAGAATCCGTGATGACAAGTCGGTAGATCTGTTTATCTTATCATGCATGTCTGCGGTAGGTTCGAGTAACCACCATCACAAAACAGTGTAAATACCACAGTTTCAAGCTTGACCTTCGTTTCATCACTTCAGCAGACTGAGATTTGAGGGCACAAAGTTTAAAGGAGAATAAAATTACTATCAAACCTCTTTAAACAAAACAGCTGCAGGATAATGAGAGTTAAAAGGCGATAACAAGCTAATGTTAGTTGGTTTAGACCAGCGGTCCCCAGCCACTGGGCCATGGATTGGTACCGGTCTGTTGTCATTTGGTTCTGGGCCACACAGAAAAAAAAAAATATTGATGATCAGAGTCTGAAAGATGTTTTATTTAGAAGAACAACCAGATTCTCTCCCAATTATATCCGTCTGTAA
>JAQNCA010000032.1:22653625-22664737 GCA_029783725.1 Acanthurus tractus | reverse complement strand
CTTTCACACACTTTGTTACT
Organism: Acanthurus tractus; assembly: GCA_029783725.1. NCBI lineage: Eukaryota > Metazoa > Chordata > Actinopteri > Acanthuriformes > Acanthuridae > Acanthurus > Acanthurus tractus. Next base: position 22,664,717 of record JAQNCA010000032.1, on the reverse strand, counting down.
CTGCTGCATGAAGCTGTGATCATGGCAGCATGTTTCTCATGTCAGGACTCACACAAACAGCTCTTTGCTTACTGAATCAGCACGGGTTGACCGTTTGAGCTCGACAGGAATAACACGTGTTTTATTTTCGTAAAGGCCGCGTCCCATAATGCAATATGCCATGTTCACACTGAGGATGTGGACTGCAATTAATCCTTAAACACATCATAAGCTCCTCTGCCGTCCGCTGAAGTCCGGCAGCCATATGGCCAACATCCAAAAACAACACTTGTGGGAAAAAAAAGGACCCCCCCACACCCCAAAACATGGCCCCTCAAGAAAATCAGGAAGACAGATTCATGTCGGCCCTCATGAGTGTTTTACATCCGACCACACTGCAGCACAATGTGCCCTTTGTGTATGTACAAGCCTCTGCTGCTCACCTGTAGGGAGGGGGAGGATGAGGGGGGGGTTTGTCCCTGAGGATGCCCTGGTCTGATCTCTTTCAGACCCCCCACCCATTTAAATTCATCTCCTATTTACCATCCACACAGTCTTTTTGGTGGTGAATGTTGTTATTATCTCAGCATCAGCGAGGAAAAAACCTCCTCAAGGACGTTTTTTGGGTAAAGATCTCTGCAGGACCGAATCCTTCGCCCAGATCCAGACTGTCACTCTTCGCCGGGTTCACGACTCCCTGCGTTTTTTTCCCGTGGCCTCTCTCCCCCCACGATGATGGAGGAGATAAGCATGTTGCATACCGAATCACTGAGCTATGACAAAAAAAAAAGTAGGGTTCTGCTTAATAAGCCAGATGTAAATAATTGTTGAAAGCAATATAGGGCACTGCGACGCCGAGCCCGCTCGGTGTTTTGCTTGGCTTTGAGCGCGGTGGCTCGGTTTCATTCAGGTCCTGAAATGCCTTTTCAGATGTTTTGTTCAGATGGAGGATTATTAAAAAGGCTGCAGAGAGCGAGCCTTGAATTTAGAGAGACTTATCCCCTTAATGATTCGGGATGGGAGGTAATCTCAGCTCAAATGTGGCAATTTTTAAAAACTGCTGACACTCGAATGCATTTAAAGCAGCTGCTTACAGCTGCAGGAAAAGGAAAGTTTCCCAAGCAACTTTTTAAATAAATACTTTTTTTATTCTGTTATTGGCTTTTTACAGGTACAAAGCATACAGCATGTTATAGTTTTATCAAAAGTGGAAAATACTGATGTTACATATGTAACAAATGTAAAAAATAAGTCTTCAATCTTACTTTCCCCGAAAGTAAGAACATACATTTCAGCATATGAAAATATCCATAAAAACACAGCTTAAGTAATTTAAGTTAATAAACAGTACAAAAATGTAGAAACCATACATGTCAAAATAATGGACGAGGACATCGACAACAAATGACTCCATGATTTCTCATGAATTAAAAAAAAAATGTACACAAGTTCATAGTGTTTTAGTTGGGGTCACGTTTATAGAATCCATACATCATCATCATCATCAACATCATCATCATCGTTGCCTCAAAAACACTTGGCAGGTCAGAAAACTCTAATTTGTGACTAAACATCACCATCCAACCCAAAAAAAACCCCCTCCTCCCCTGCTGAACTCAGGCCAGAAAAACAGAAGAGGAAAAGAAAAACTTCCCCCCTCCCTCGCTGAAAATCCTCAAATGTCTGTAAGGCAGGAGACTCGATTAATCCTCACTCTTGGAGCATTTAGCCAGTCGTCTTTGAGAAAACACACCAGGAAAATAAAAAAAAGACCAGACATGGAGAAAAGGGATCACGACATCATCGGTGGGGTCCGACATGCCGTGCGAGGAAAAAACTCAGAGTTTTCGCTTTCACACCGAGTGGGGGGGGGGGTTGCAAATCGTCACCCACAGGTGCAGTCGGATCAAACCCACATGCTTCCTTTTAACTAATTTAAAAAAAATCGACCCCTTTAAAAAAAAGAGAAGAAAGAGAGAAACCGGGAGTTTTGTTTTGCTCGGCGGTCCGTTGGAATTCTCTTCCTGTGAGCGTTAATATTATCTGCCCTCTTATCTCTCAGCTGTGAAGTTGCAGAAGTATTCGGAGAGCGGAGGGGGGGGACTATCAGTAATAAAAAGCAGAAATGTTTGATCAAGATAACGCGAATGGAGCTTTGCAGTCGCTAAATGGAATTCAGACGTCGTATCTTTTTTCATCTTTTTTTAAATCTTTTTGTTTTAAAGCCATTCGGTGTGAATGGAGACGCTGTGATGAGGCCTCGGAGAGATGAACGCACGATTGCACAGTTCGGAAAAGTGAAAGGACTGGTAAACGAATCCAAGGTGGCTAATGACAAAAGAACTGTCACGTCACAGGTGCCATTTTTCTGCCTTACTGCATTGAAAGTCGTCTTATTATTTTTTGAATAATGTAAAAAAAAAAAAAGTAGTCCAATGTTCTCTTGAAATGTACAACTTTCCTTTTTCTTTTTTTTTTAAAAATGGAGAACATCACCATATTCTACAACACTGTAAATAAATAGTCTCATACATATTGCTCGGCCTCTCCTTCGTTTAAAATGGTCACCGAACCGTCTCCACTGTTCATTTCAATGTCTTTCGCCGCCGCGTTCTCCGGAAGCAAGGCCAAGTCCTTAAACACATCTACATAATGTCCAAAACCGGGGCCCCAGTTCAACAGATTGTCCCAGTTGAAGCCCCCGGCTGGTTGGCCCAGTTTGTGGGGCAGGGTATAGTGCTGGTCAGTAGGGGGCATCTGGGCGATGCCAGGCCCTCCTTCTGCCCTCCGGCTGGAGTATCTCCTCTGCTTGAGCCTCCCGCCGTACTCCTCGTCGTCAGCGTCTGACTCGTTGACTTGCGAGAGTTTGGGAACTCTGGAGCTGTACGACACCGGCTTTTCCCGGTCGTACTCCATCTCTGAGCAGGTGAAGGAGTCATGTGAGTCGCTTTCTGAGGAGGACTCTGGTGCAGGGATGCCGTCGGCAGGGTTACGGACCCTGGACAGCGGCCTGCGGCAGTCCTCCTCGGAGCTGGAGCGCCCGTGGTCGGCGCTGCAGATGCTGGGGTTGCGTGGACGTGGAGTGTTCAGTCGCTCCACCTCCTCGATGGACAGCCCCACGGGAGGACCCGTCTCCAGGGGAATCTGCTCGATCGGCTGCTTGAGCCGACTGCCGGGCCTGGAGGTGTGGCCGTGGCCCGCCATGGTCTGTGGACTCTTGCTGCGCCTCCCCAGCCGGGTGGCGTAGTTGAACATGGGCGGCGGCTGACACATGTCGTTGTGCAGGTCCAGCGGGCTCCCCTCACGGCGAGCCAGGTTGAGCTCTCTGGTCGGAGTGTTTCGGTAAAAGGAGGATGGCTTGGTGAAGGGGGCCGGGGAGTGTCTAGACAGTGGGTTTGGGGTGGGGCAGGCCGAGTGGGAGTGACTGAGCGGGGTGGACCTCAGCGCCTGGGTGTACTGAGGCTGGTAGGTGTAGCTGGTTGCTCCGAGAGGTAAAGGCGACTGTCTGGCGAAGCCCAGCGGGCTGTGTCTCTGGATGGAGAACTTGGGCGTGTGGCTGCGGAACTGCTTGTAGTGTTGGATGATGTCTGCGTCCGAAGGGGCGATGCTGCTGGCGTTGTCTATGTCGTAGTGTTCGATATCTGCCTCGGGGCCGTTGCAGGGGGCGCAGGGAGCGCTGGGGACGGTCTCGGTGTTGTGGGGAATGTCTGTTTCATCGTAGATCAGATAGGGGTTCTCCCTCTCGATGATGTCCGGTTTGGGGTTCCCCTCCGGTTGTTTCCGTACCGTCATGTCATCGCCGTACGGTGGGATGTTATCCGGGTCGTCAAAAGCCACATTCTCACTACCCTTCTTCTTTTTCTTCTTCTTCTTCTCCTTCGGTTTCTTCTCCTTGGGTTCTTTTGGCACTTTGGTCTTGTTGCGGCCCTTGCAGTGGTTGCACAGGATCAGGCTGAGCACCACCAAGGCGAGGACGGTGGCACAGCTGCCGACGATCGCTGGAACCGCCCAGATGGGAAGCACCATTGTCTCGGCCGTGGGGCTCGGACTGCAGACGAACGCTCCGTTGTTGGCGGTCTTGCAGACCGTCCCTTCAGGACACTGGACACCCAGACAGGCCACCAGGGTGTCGCAGGTCTTGCCTGTGTAAAACTCGGAGCAGACGCAGGTGAAACCGGAGTGAGGGTCCGGCACACAGCTGCCTTGGTTTTGGCAGGGATTCGAGGCGCAGTCGCCGGGTGGGACACACTGATATGTGTACCACTGGTTGACGCACATCAGCCCCTCCCAGCAAGGACTGCTCTCACACAGGTTGGGACCCCTGCAGCCAATCTTGACGGACGAGCTGGTCTTGGTCAACGTGACGAGGCTGTGCTCTCCGGTAAATGGCAGGTTCTCTCCGTTATACTTCACATAGGCCAAGCAGCCATCAAAACCTGCAAATAAGAGGGAGAGAAAACTCATTCAGATAACAAGAAACAGCCATCAGCAGCTAACAAGCACCTAACAGCAGCCTGGAGGTGGGGGGGGGTCATTTCCGACCGCCACCAGACTGATGGATTTTCAAAATGTCTGCCGACGCCGGGTCATTTCCTTGTAAATAACAGGAACTGGGAGACATAATCAGAGCTAAAGGAATTTTGTTTAGACGGGTAATTGGTTCAAGCTTAGGACAAAAAGAAGAAAAAAAAGAAACTCTTCTAAAAATTGGCTGAATCAATCACTGGCAAATTTGAAAGCAATATGAAATATTTTCTATCAGAGAATCTATCATCGGCGCTGTTATAGCTTCAAGACATACATCTGGGTCGGATGAACGTCTCTGTGTCTAATTCGATCTCGTTGCTTCGTGTGTTGCCTAACAGCACTGCCTGACCGATCTAAATGGGTTTTTATTGAATTTATTCCTGTGCAGATTAAATCCGTTTGTGTTTTCTCATTAGCTCTCGAAAAAGTGCACGACACGACCTGACTGAGGTACGAACAGACAAGAAACCTGCCACATTTCTCAGAAATAAAAGCTCATTTAACACACACACACTCCGGTTCTCGTGGGTTAGGGTTAGGGTTAGGGTTAGACAACAAGATCAACAAATCATTCAAATTGCTCATTTTACCATATTAGCTCATAGTTTTAGGTCAGTCTGTCCCTCCTTTAAAGATCTGAAATTTACTGTTTTGCATCACCTCCCTCTGGAAAGCCTCTCGTTCACCTTTTCCAAACTCTTCCTAACTCACGCTCAAGGACATTGGATCCGTGATTTAAGCACGAAACTGAGATGAGACGAAAAACGCCGAAAAATCTTCACAGAGACAAAAAAGAGTCAAAATTAAATTAATAGCAGTTATTTTGTCCATAAATGATAGTTTGATAAAGGCACATTTATTCCTTCACACTGAACTCATAGCAGGTAAATCTCAGCAGTGTCAAGTAGAAACAGACCTCAGGCCAGTTTCACAGACTCGCGTTGGACGGCCACCAGACTCGGTCAGCAGTTTGCACGGCAGACTATTAATTCATTTGGGGACAAAAAATAAAAAAAAAACCGACTGTGCTGGATTTATAAGGTCTCTCGAGCTCAGGAGTGCAGCGTATGTGCATGTGCACACGCTAACAGCATGCAGAGGAGGTTGCCATAACATGTAAAAACGCCGCTGCATGTGTAATTTACGGTGGGTGAGGAGAGGGAGAGTTCTCCTGGCCAGCTTTTTAAAAAACTTCAGCGTGTGTTTGACACAGGACGTAAATACAAATGCACGTTCACACACATATATTAATGTATATGTACATTCATTTTGGAGATAGCAATGTCTGATCTGAGATTTTACGGCTCTAAAGATGACAAATTCCTTGTCGGCCGTTACGAAATCCAGGCTTTCCGATGAAATGTTTTTTTTAAAATGCAGAAACGCCTCTGAAACAGCTTGTAGATCATCATGAGACACTAAAACTGTCTGGTGAAAGTCATAATAATGAAGTTCTTGTAGCAGGACTAGTTAGAGGGCACCTATGTTGTGGCAACGATGGGGGAGGAAAACCAGACGCTCCTCGGAGGTTAAACCTGGTGATTGAGCCGTCACATGCCTGAATGTAAGGTTTGCAGAACTCAATCACAAACAGAAATGACTTTATGTGATGACTTTGGACACAATCCCAACCCACAAACACATTACAAACCCTGCGGAGCCTCACCTGCTGCGGTTTTCTGCTGAGCAGGTCCAGGTGGGATCCCTCCCAGAGAGAAGGTCAGAACGCCGAGCCCTCCGAAGTCCTGGGTGGCATGCTGGATCACTCTGGGGTGGCTGCCGTCCACGTGGAGCACCGTGGCCGAGCCGTTCTTCACCAGCTGGAGCGTGTGCCACTGTCCGTCCGACAGCACCGCCTCACCCACCGTCCTCTCCACCTTCCCCCCGACTCCCGCGTCTGAGATGTAGTGGATGTTTCCGTTCCTCAGCTGAGAGAATAAAACAGATGAAAGAAGATGATTGATCACAAACACACAAAAAAATCAAAGTAGAAAGGCAAACACAGAGTCCTTTGCTTCGTTTGCCACCTTAAAGGCACATTTTTCCTGATTGAAACAGGAAAAAAAGCTGTTTCATGGTTGGAACAAATGAAAAATTGTTCAATCCATCTGGGATTTTACAGGCGGCCTTACCTTGTATTACATTACAAAACGTTTAAGATCACGCAATAATAAAAAAGATACAGTTTTGGGACTTTTTTATTCTGCAAATCTGTTCTCGAGAGCTTAGGATCATATGCTGGGACAGGTTTTTCTAATATTTCGCTGATGGTCATTGTTGACACTGAACTGATGGGGTTCTTATTAGATTTGCAGCTATTAATACAATAAACCAACTTAATGGGAAAAAAAAGACATTTTAACCTGATGTTAGATAGAAAATTCAGAGGGAACATGAATGTTTGAATTTTAATTTCATGGTAAACCAGACATAAGCTCCTGAGATACCTCAAACTAGACTAGAAAATGTACACATGCACATAGTTTTATTAGTTCAATAAGTTATTTAAGTATCAATGTTTGCGTCCATCTAACATCATATATCAGAGATGAAAAGGCAGACTGGAAAATTGAAAATTGAAAAGTTTCTGAATCTCTGAATCTGCACGCAGTTATAATTCCTTAAACATATGATATATACTGTTCTCCTGGGGGAGTCGCATATACAGGGATTGAAAATGCAGTTTTTCTGATTAATGCATTGACTTATCATGTCAGCATCCATCACGAGCCGGTAACTCTTCCATCTGTTTCCACGACGACACCACCACACAGACTCTGATGTCAAAGTCAGACATCTGAGACGATAATGCAGCCTGACACTGATGAATCTTCCCGTCAGGTGGGACGCATGGGAGTCGATCATCATCTCCACCAGATGACGATCGGACGCTTGTGAACGACACATCCAGCGCAAACAGGCTCGTTTAAACACCCACTGACTGAAGCTTCTCCAAAATAAAAAGAAAATTTAAAAAAAAAGGACAAAGTGCGTCTTTAAGAGAAATCAATCAGGCTCACTTTGGCACTGACAGCAAATTTAAGGCTTACACTTCCAATGGTAATCTCATATGTGCACTCCCAACTTCTTCCATGGAAAAGTAATCCTGTTCTCTTCCCTTCAAATGCCCCCCCACCCCAAAAGAAATCAGCTATGATAAGTAGCTTCCTCAAGAATTGATTTAAAATGGGAAAAGCGGAAAGTCTCCCAAGCCAAAGAACACTGAGCTTTCCAAACCTGGAAAACCTGGAAAACCAATCACCAAGTTTATCTATTAAACATCTTGTTTTTTCATATCTCAGTATATATAGTTCCGACCGTCAACATATGTACATATACGGCGTGTGTCCCCCCCCGCTGCTCCACTTTCTTTAAGCACCTTGACACTTGTAAAAGTTTTACTGTTGAGGAAGCTGCGGTGGCGATCCAGCGAGCACCAGAAGCCGCTCGGAAAAGCCGGAAAACTAAACCATGAGAGAGGAGATCGGAAAGCGAGGTGGGAAGAGGCTGCTGCTGGTGGTGGTGGTGGTGACGGTGTCGGGGGTCTTTAAGGGAAACTGAGGAGGATGAATGAGCGTTCAGGCTTCTTTGGGCAGCTGCCCAGGATCGGTCAGGGGGGAGGGGGGGCTGGGGGCTGCAGCACAGGATGGGAGTCAGACTTAAAAAGGGGGAGATGAGGAAGACCCATAAAGTTTGGATGTAATTGCAGAAAGTGTGTGTGGTGGTGAAGGAAGGAGGCAGACGTGTGTGTGTGCCGTCCGGTACAGCTTAAACACCACACAAACAACATTTAAGCTAATGTCGGGATCCTGAAGTCCAGATATTCAGGAGGCTTTTCAGCACCGGCGTTGATGTTTTGCACACACACGAAGAGACACACACACTTCTGACCGCAAATATGCTTTTGGTGATGCAACACGTCATCTGGCAGCCACATTACGGCAACTCATCTCTGCCGTCGCAAACAAATGGATGGAGCTACAGCTGAAACTATCTGTGAACGACTCACGATCACGAGTTCAGTGCGATCTGCAGGTTTGCTGAGTCAGCAGAGAGGCAGGAGGCTGATGGAGAAAGATCCGGCGCAAAGTGTCTGAAACTTGGATGCACATCTTCCTGCTTTAAGCTGATTCACTGCTGGTACTCGACAATAAACGTGGCTGCAACTGCAAAATCTTCTATATGTATATATATAAATCATTATGAAATCTGAATGCAAACTTGTATAGTTTATTGTTAACTTGGGGCCTTTTCTTTTATAAACCAAAAGAAATCTAAGCTTTTATTTCAGACACACTGGTCTTTCTTTCATGGATGTGTTTTACTATATTTCATATTTTAATTTAAGTTTAATTTTAAGTTAATTCAACCACAAATGACAACAACATTTCCTTTAAAAATAGTGACCCAAAGACACTTATACGACAGAGATGATGCACAAAGTTAGGAAATTTTTCGCTATTTTAACTTCCATTTCAGCCTGTTGTTTTCACAGATTAACTGCTTTATTTCTCCTAAATGTGCATCGTCTCCATCACTGACTTTACGAACCTTCACAGTCGTGTAGTTGCTGCTCTCCTGCACGTGCAGCAGCGTGCCGCTCTTGCTCCGCGTCCTGAACTTGACCTCCAGGCTGCTGGGCCCGGCGGGGTCAGAGGTCACGCCCTGCAGCGACTGCCTCAGGAGGACGTCACGCTTGGGGCCCTGCTTCAGGGAGTAGTCCAGGCGGCCGGTGCCATCCAGGGACAGAGCCGTGTCCGCCGTCATGTCTGTGGGAGGAAGAACGAGAGAAAATCCTCAGTCCTTCGCTGACGTTTCACTGGGAGATTGTAAAACTAACATTTCCACTCGGGAGCTGGCGGAACATCAGGCCAAAATGATTTTCCAAATCCGACTCCCATTACCACAAATTGGTTCTTGCACTCTCACCGGTGGTTACAAATACCTTCCCATAAAAGGGAAATGTGGATCAGCGCTGAGGACAACTGCTCTGCCCTTTTATCAATACTCATACCTTCTTCAGAGCTCCACCGAGAAATCTGGAATAAGATTTGTGGTGAGTGTTTGATGTAATGTTGTGTGAACTCCAGACTTCAGAAACTGATTTTTTCTCTGTAAACTGGTCAGATTTCATGGGCTCATTTGTGTTTGTGCAATTCTTCTCCTCTCTTTCACTTAAAATGCTCTTTGAAAATACGGCACGTTGCACTACGGAGCAACATTTTGTGGTTATAAACTTTGAATTCAACGTGAGGAAACGGTGGCGTTTAAGGACAAAACGCTGCAGCCAAATCTCTTCAGTTCAATCAGGTGAATCAGTGGAACCGATGTGAGTTACATCTGTGTGAATACTCTGCATCGAGTTCGACTTTTGTGAAAAAAAATGAAATGCAAATTCCTGCTGTTGGTGGAAAAAATCAGATTGCTAAATTGAATAGAGACGGAGGAGTCGAACGCAGGTCAAGCTGCTGTCGGTCATTAGCCGCGTTGCATCATAAACTTTTACACTGTACGAATCTGCTTCACTGGAGACACATGCTCTTCAGACTGCTCAACTGTGTGAACTGAATCCACTGCAGTCTTTAAGAAATTTACTAAAATGTGACCACGAGACCACAGTCAGGACTTCACACCACCACTGGTATTCAGAGAAAAACTCAAAATGTGGACATTTCTCATAAACTTTATTGCTTCCTTCTGCGAGAGGTTGTTTATTCTCGTCATTAACTGAACCTTCTGGCGTTTTCTCCTCATTTTTCCTGAGGATGATACTCAGAACTCTGAGACAAAACGCTCCGTTTGCACCGGAGGAACAAAAAAATGCTGTGACGTTGCTTCGTGACAGATTTTTCCATAAAATCAAACCTGATGACAGCAAAAAATCCCACGTGTCCGTTTCCAGATTCCTTAACTTACGATGTTTGTCCACAACAGCAGCCTGAAAGTTTCAAAATAAAGTCGCTGGAAACATTCAGACACATGATGTGGCACCTTGCACAGGGGTTGGACGTTTCTACGGGCCTCGATGGTTTCTCAGTCTGTTTTACTTCTCGAGTCTGAGTCTGAATGTTTTCACAATGAAACACGCAGACGCTTTGAAGCGAAGCTCGGATGCAGCGTGTCTATATTAAGCTACATGCTGCAGCTCGATGACTCATGAGGGAAGAATCATAAATAGTCATGACAGAATATTCCTCAGTAAGTGCAGCCTCAGCATTAAAAAAAAAAGAAAAAAGAAACACCTCGGAGGCGTAAACTTACATTTCTCACAGAATTTGCCGGTGAAGCCGTCCACACACTGGCACTGCTGCCAGGACCAGCGGTCCAAACAGGTGCCCCCGTGTCTGCAGGGGCTGGCGGTGCAGGCTCCTTCCAGTCTCGGACATCTACAGAAGACACACAGACCGACAATCAGACAGTCAGTTTGACAAGTCAGCCGCACAGTCGGCAGCCGGGGGAGGGGGTGGGGGTGGGGGGGGGGTCCACGGAGAAAGAAACTTCAAAAAAAAAAAAAGAAAAAGGGGGCAGATGAGCTGTGATTTTTCTCCACATGCTGCGATACAAAAAAGCCAATAAAGAACCCGGA
>JAQNCA010000032.1:22629622-22642273 GCA_029783725.1 Acanthurus tractus | reverse complement strand
GCAGCTGGGCGTTGGAGCCTGAGTCCTCATCAGTGACAGTAACAGCAAAGACCAGGGATCCTAAAGACAGAAATGAATTTTAACAGTCAGGTTTGTCTTGAAATATTGAGATTATGTAAATAAAAGTAAAAAAAACATTAAAAACAAGAGGCTTAACATTTAATTTCTTTAATCATGAATCATTATTTCAATTTGTGATGTGTTTTACTCTTGAGTCTAAGATTTAAAGAATAAAAAAATATTTAAAAAAACCTCAGTGGATTCCATGTTTGAGCAAAGTGAACTAAAGAAAGGTGCAAACACTTTTTCAGCCCCTTTTAAGGACTGAACTGACCTGCTGCAGTGGAGGCAGGTATATGGGTGACATAAGGGTGGTGGTGGAAGCGAGGAGGGTTGTCGTTGATGTCGGCCACAGTCACGGACACGGTGGCGGAGCTGGACAGGCCCTCGGGCTGCCCTCCATCTGTTGCCACAACCAGCAGCTGGTAATTGGCCCTGTCCTCTCGATCCAGCAGGGAGCTGGTGATAATCTGTCCTGTGGCCGGGTTGATGGAGAACTGACCATGTCCTCCGGTCAGGCTGTAGCTGTGGGAAAGAAAAACAGGGAGGAGTTTTTAATTCAAGCTTTGTGATTGTGATTTTTTACTGCACCTGCAAAATATTAACATGTTTTGGTGATTCAAAGAAGTTATTGAATAGGTTTAAGGTCATATTACACAGAATGACACTTATGGCCTACCACCTTCTATTACAGTGAGGTTATTTTATTATAGGTATATAATATATTCTGTATATTTTATTTAAATACTCCCTATCAGGTGTTTTACATGAGTCAGTCCAAGTTCTTAATCTTTTCTTTCGCTGACAGTGAGGTTTTGTTCTGCACTGTCACATTTTGGTCTATAGAGGGCGCTGCCTCGAGCTTGACAAAAGCACATTTACAAGAAATATATACCTACTAATCGTCACCACAATGAGCAAGTGTGACATGAAATCAGTTAACTAATTGAGACACTCGGTTCCATATTCTTTCAACGCAGCAACTGTTTTCTGCTTCACTGCTCAGAGTCTCTGCAGTGCAGGCCGCCGAACTTCAGAAACCCCAGAATCCTTTATTTGATTTATCACATTCAATTGAATTCAGGTTATTGTGAAACACGGTATTTATAAAAGGATTGAATAGCTATAAAAAAATATATCACTCGCAGTACACATGAAGAAATCATAAAGCACATGCCTAAAGAGCATCACATAACATAAAGCTTTTCAGGACTGAGGGGCCGCAGTCTTTGGCTTTCAAGCTCATATCATGTTTCACTCTGTATCTCACAAGTCTCCGGCAGGACCCAGACATAAATGTAAACTGACACATACACGCACACACCAGTGAATATTTTGAAAAGATTTCAGAAAAAAAAGCATCCCGCTGCAGAGATGAGACGACAAACTACAGAACGACGAGTAAAAGCAGAGTAGATGCAAAGCTTATTTGGACGTCATTACCAACATAAACTGTCCACAGATGCTTGTGGTCTGAACACAGTCCAGAGGAAAGTCCAGGATCAGGACTTACATTTAATGGACTGTGAGAATCAAAACTAATAACTGAAGGTAAGAGGTTCTGGTCTCCATTAAGGGCCTGGAACCCCCCTGGAACCCCTGATGGGCACAACTCGTACTGTCATAGACAATTAACATCCTCATTACTGTGTTTTGAGAAACTGGAGCACGCTGTGGTACCCCCCAACGTGCTACCAGTGGGGTTACGGAGGAGAGAGGAGGGGTTGCACTTGAGTCAGTGTCCGGCTTTAGAGAGACCAGCCAGAGGCGCTTGCAACCTCCCCCCACCGAACGGGAATCAGTTGTCGTCCAGTTTGGGAATTGGGGCCAAACTATGACTTTGGGTGTCGACTAAAACTCTAAACTAAGCTGCTAACACCTGCTAACAATTGCAAACATCAGCCAGGGATTTCACAAAGCTGGTGATGAGGTAAAATGTTTCTCTGAAGGCGTAAAGAAAAGCCAAAACGCAGTTCTATTCGGCCCTGAAAGAGAATTTACACTCCAGGGAATCAAAGCAAACTAAGAGTGACCTGATTACTCACAGTAGTTACTGGAACTGTACGGAGCAACTCAGATCTCCTCTGGATTGTAAAAAAATGGCTTTTATTAGTCCTATGCACACAACAGATTTTATTCCTACATTAAACTGTCTTTAATGAAGTAAAATTTAAAACAAATGAACTGTCTCCATCATAAACCCTTGGAAAAAACTTATCAAACTATGAGGTAATTTTTGTAATATGTAACTGGTGTATGATTTTCATCTTTTTTTATTTGATTCTTCTGTCAAACTTCTAACCCTGTTATTATTAAAATAAGAGGCAGTAATTTCATCATAAAATTAGATTTTAATTGCATTTTCAGAACCAAAAGTTCAGGTTTTCTTTGTCTTTTCAGGTTTTGACATAAAAAATAGACCATCAAAAGACTGAATTTTGGGTGATTTCAGCACAGAATCATCTGTGTGAATATTTTCAGTCTCTCTTATGCCAATAAGGCTTTTGCACCTTGAATGAACTGGAAGACCAGATCAGAGTCAGGCCTCTTTTCATGTCCTCACTTTGGAGGCCGAAAGGGGGCATGAATCACCAGTTTAAACTGGAAATATTTGCTGCTCTAACTATCTATTAAGAACATAGGAACAGAGAAAAATACAAAAAAATCCCTGAAAAACATTAAACTAGGTCAAAAGAAAGAAATAACAAACAGAAATATAAGGAAATAAAGCATGTCCTTCGTGTCAATCAAATCTTTTCAAAGGAATGCAGGAACATTTTCCACATGAAGGACATTTTGACCAACCGTTAATTCTCAAAAATGTAGAACAAATAATCCTCCAAACTTAAAAAACTAAAATGTAAATCTTTATGAGGGAAGCAAAGGAGAGATGAGGCCCATGGTTACCTTATAACACCATTGACGCCCACATCTGCATCAGAGCTGTTGACCAGCAGCACGTCCGTCCCGGTGGGGGCGTCCTCCATGATGGTGGTGTGGAAGGTGGAGGAGGTGAACACAGGGACGTTATCGTTCACATCGTTCACCAGGACCGTGACCGTTCCTGTCCCGCTCAGAGACGGAGAACCTGGACATGAGGAGAGAAAAGGAAAGAAAAGAACAATTAGTGACAAGTTTGCATTTCATTCAATGGGAAAACCAAAAGAAACGAAGGATCACATTGCATGGCATTGCATTGAGACTCCCATCAGTCAAATGGTGATTGTACATGACTTGTCCTTTGCAGTGAGATCCACACTGAACCAATTCATCCTCGCTGCAAGAGCTCAGACACAACGTTTCTGCTGCACCTTATTCAAGCAAATTTCTCCGGCCTTTCGGTTTGTATTTCCATCAGCCGCCGTTCTACCACATCGACACACACCAGCGCAGAACACATCAAAAGGGCTCAATGTCTCTGAAACCAAATCTTTCAGGCGTCCTTCCTGGGGTCTTGGACACTCATAGATTTAATTTCCACAGCGAGGTATCTATTTTAAGGTGCACGGCACTGAGCGAGTTAGTCTGTGGAATTTGAGCGAGGAGAAATGCTATTTTCAGCAAAAATCTGACCGTTTTTCTCTCAGCGCGGGTGACGAAATGGGGCTTGCTGGGCCCCGGGGGATGGATTTAAATCAATAGCAGATGAAAACGAGCCGCAATGCAGAAGAAGAACCTGAAGAAGAGGAAAAAAAAACACATGAAGACATCTGCCTCGGTCGAGCTGGTCCTTCTAATCCTTCCTTAAATGGCACGCTGAACAAACTGATCTATATTTCAAACATAAACACAAGTTCAGCCTCATTTCTGAACGTCACAATGTGGGATTTGGAGACATTTTTACAGGCTTTGAGGTATTTTGAGCTCTGGATGATTTGCATATGTTTACATTGTTTATGAGGACAGAGGACACCTTCGGGGTTGAGAAAAGCCGAGATCTGTGAGCTGAATGAGGGACTTTTCCCACCTCGAACGCTCAGTCGTTCCCTCCTGCAGCCCTCCTCATGAATCTATGTGAATGTGTCAGCTATAATACATCCAAACACAAACATACACAATCCTCCAGCTTGTGTCTCCTGATCCTGTGTACTCAGCTGTTGAAAACATCAGATGCTTGAACTCACGTACCGTGGGGGCCTGGATTAATAAGAGATAATAAAAAACATTTGGACTCTGGCCACTAAAATTCTCTCTCACTCTTACTGGCGAAGTTGTGCAAAAATCAAAACAAAAGGAATGTGAGAGGAGAGAGTGTTAAGGGGTGGAGGGTCAAAAATTAATGCTCGAGGGACACTGTGGCTCTGTTACTCAGGCGGTAAAATCAGGGCAACGTGCTCATTATATTTCGTGCCAAGTCCTCTGATTTGAAAGTCAGATGAATTATGTTTCCCTCCGCAGCCTCCTGAGATGATAAATGAGTACCGCTGATAAAATGACTCGTTTTCTCTCATTCTGATTGTCACCAAAAGATGGAGGAGAGAAAAAGGAAAACTCGCACCATTTACAACAATTTTGCTTTTAGATACACTGAGACTTAGTCCAGTTTGGATATAATAACAGATATAGCAGACAGATGATATTTAGAGGTTTTTTAGCCAAGCTAATATCACTCCATCACCTCAGTTCAGAGAAAATATCTCAGCAACTACTGGATTGATCGTCTTTTCCAGGAGATAAATCCCACCGGTTTTTAATCCCATTACTTTTCCTTGATGCTTAGTGAATCATGATGAACCTTTATACAGATATCAAAGGATTTTAGATGAAATATTGTTTAATGATCTCTCAGCTTTCATCTACTGCCGTGCTTATGGCCAAAAACCCCACTCATCACCGAACTGCAGACAAACACAGTGACTAGCTAAGCTAGGTAAACACAGCGAGGCATTAGCAGCTCAAGAGCCACAGTGCAGTCATAAAGAGGTGCTAGCATGGACGTAAACACTTCAGTTTGTTTAAGTCGTGTTTTCAAGTCCTGACGAAAGGCAGACAGTTAATGCCAAGTTTTGATACTTGATCAGTTACAAAATACGGTTTTGGCTGATCTGAAATATGAAGGTATTTGCATGTGGAGACTCACTCAGACAGTATGTCAGCAGGGAAGGACACCACCTCATTTAAACCTCCGCAGACACCGTCCGACCGGCGGACCGGCGGAGGTGTCCTTGAGAAAGAAGTGAAATTCCCTTCACGCTCTGCAGCTGCTGTTAAACTGCTGACACTAAACTGTGACCTCCCTGTGGGCAAAGAGGAGAAATTTCCTCACAAAGATCAACAAATTTGGACATTATTGCGGGGTTCGAAGACCACCGCGGCTTCTTTCAGGAGGGCAGGGGATTCCTCGCAAAATGAGATTTGAGATAGTTTACTGTAACATCATGACTTTATGATAATAAACAGACATTCGACTTTAAGCTTGTCATGGATCCAGGTTTTCTGGTCAGAACAGAAGTGGCTAACATGCGCGTTTCGGAATAAACAGAGCTGAATTCCAGGAGCCAAATAAATGATACAAACAGAGGTAACAGTAAACATTTTTTAGGCCAAAGGAGACGCAGAAACCATACAACACTAATCTTTAGTGACTCATTACCAAAATGAGTCATGTCCTCTGCAGTTCCAGCTCAGACTTCAGAGGCTTTTGAAGAATCCTGTGTTTATAACCAAATATAGACAAAGTTGAATTTTTCAGGTGATTATATATTTTAACCATCGCAAATATTTGCCATTCAGTAAATATTGCTCACGAACAAAATGCAAAAAAATTTACTGGCTCTTTATCAGGAAACCAATGATGAGAAATTCACTGCCAAATGTAAAAAATCATCAGCAGAAATATAATCTGAGAGAAATTAAAGTTGATGTATTATCGAGTCTGTACTACTTCTTCTGTTATGTAACTCAAAGAGCCACAAAAAAACACAGTCAGCAGGATTATTGAGTCGACATCATACTTGATTGCAGCTTTCTAATCTGCCTACGCTTGAGCCTGCGGCGTCGCATGTTCAATTAACATGAGTCATCCTTCAGGAGGTTGTCATGGCGACAGATTAAAGCAGCACCTGCTCCTCCTCCTCCTCCTCCTCCGCCTCCTCAGCTGATCCTCTTAATTGAGGAGCCATCCAAGTCAGCAAGGTGTCCGTATCACTTTAAGTAAACCGGCTCGGAGCCGCCGCAGCTGCCAGACAAAGTGTGTTTGACAGTCAGCAACTCGTTAAGACTTTGCTGTTGATCGAAGATGTTCTGCGCAGGCGGAGCTGCCGGCCTGATAAGTGGCTCTGCCAGCTAAGTGGCTTTGCCCTTAAACTCCAACCAACAGAACGGAGCGAACGGAGAAAATATTTACCCTTGAAATTTCACGCCGGCTGTTTTATTTTTCTGAACTCAAACTGCCTTCAGTGTCACAGCGGCCGCTGGATTTCAATGGCATTGTTTCCTCACTGAGAGCGGAAGCCGGCCAAGCAACAAGGGCTGGTCCTGTGTGTGTGTACGTGTGTGTGTGTGTGTGTGTGTGTGTTTTTGGGTGTGTATGCAGCATACTGCCCGTCTTCCAGGCAATTCATTTTCTGGACAGGATGTGATGTCACAACCTGTTTACTGCCTTGGGAGAATGAACAACCTCCTCCTGCGCCGCGACCACTTGTGTGACCTCTGACCGGCTTTGCCTCTGTCACCAAAAGCATCAGGCATGGGACACTGTTACCCCCACTAATCCTCAGTAAGCATACAGCAAAGAACAACCCCCACCCACCCCTCCCTCGGTGAAGACCTAAACTGCTCAAATACCCCTAAAGCCCCCTGATGTGTGCGACCCTGAACCTGCGCTGACCCCGCCCTCGCTGAGGTTCAAACGGAGCATTTTTCCACGTCTTTTCTCGGCGTATCGCTTCTCACAGCATCATGCGTCCGTGTGCAGCCTCAGGACGTGCCTTCTCAGCCTCCCGGGGCTCGCTCGGATCACATAACCCCTGGCAGCTGTTTCCCCCCCAAAACCTGCTGTCCGACGTGTTAATCGTTCAGATCTATCCTGTTACATCACGTGGGCCGACAGATTTAGTTATCAAGGAACACTATATCTCGGCACGTATGCAAATGTATGCAAATGACGGTTGTTTCACACAGTAACAGTTCGGGTGAGACATTTTTCGAATTCGTAGGATGGGCGGTTGCTAAATAAAAACGTCGAGATCGCAGCTGAGTATGTTCGTCTGCTTCCGATTCTTAAATCTCCTCCGAGCTCCGTACCTGTGACAGCAAGAAAAGCAGACCCAGGAACAGTTTATTATGCACCAAATAGCCTCCATCCCCTTCTCATTCTTCTGGAGGGAGTGACTCAACAGGAGAGGAATGCTCTCCAAGAGTGCTGAGAAATGCCAGCATCTCCTCCAAACAGTCTTTTTGCTGCAAAAATCTGGCAAAGCACGAGGAAGGAGTGTCATGGTCAGTGATTTAGACGACCGACTGCCGGCGAGGCTGGTGTCACCTCGTGTGCCGCGGCTCGTGCTGAGGGAGAAGACAGAGGGCGGCAGCGGGGATATGGCGAGGAAATATGCCTAAATCTGGCAGTGCAGGAATCTGGCCCAACGCTATACGACAAATGACATCATTTTGCCATGGAAAGAGAGCCGGTGGAAATTTGCAGTGGGAAGTCTGCTGCCTGCTGGTAGCTGCTGTGCATTGTGGTTAGAAAAGTATTTTTTTCCACTGGCAAGTCCCGTCCCCAGACCCTTTATTCTTTTCTTTTTTCTTTTCATACAGTAGGTCTGCAAAGTGTAGACTCTTTGCCTGTTGCATCGGCTGATATTTTTTAAAGGTACAGCACTGTGCTCCGTGAAATGAAGCCATTGAGTGATGCACAGTTAATAAAAGAGATAACTGAAGGAGAGATAAACTTCACCCTGTTCGTCAGGAGAGAATCAGTGTGAGAAACTGAAGTGTTTGCATTCTTAATGCTGTTATTCTTAAAGACCTCTAATTTGTAGATCGCTTGTTTGCCAAAACAGATCATTTATAGATAAGGCAATCAAGGCACTACCTCACCTCTGTCTGCAGACTGCGCCGCGAGCGTAATCTTATTTCAGGGGTTAATCTCAGGTCACCTAGGAAAGCAAACCGCCATGACCTGACACTACTCTCCTGGTGATTACAGCCCCACATCATCTGTATTTACCTCACGCCAAGAACTTATCAACATCGTCGATCAAAACTCAAGATAAACTGTGTACTCTTACACAAGCAATTTCGCTGTGGCTACGAAACTGTTTTGGAAGCGATGCCACTCATCGCTCGCAGTCCGGGCAGGCGAGTGCGTGTGAACGGCCCGTCCAAGCTCGTCTTGGTTAGCGTTGCACATGAGGAAAGGGAGGTTTGGGTTCCAGAGAAGTGTGCTCCTTCAATCAGAAAAGAAAATATCGGACCTTGCGGTACGGTGTTTCCATGAGGTGGTTTCTGCCCTGGAGAGCTGCGCTGGAGTCGCTGAGCTCTGAAGTGGTATGGATACCATAACGGATAAGTCCGGGCTAAGTCCTGGTGATAACTCTGTCTCCAGGACCGAGGGTATTCTCCATGGGAACACATCAGACCGATGGTATTCAGATAACTGTTTTTCATCCTGCGAGCAGCCATTACACCATGGGATAAAGTAGCTGGCGTCAGTGCACCTCATTTCACACAAAGCAGCTGAGTCCGTCGGGGAGCTCAAAGCGCCAGAGCCACATGAGGATTCCTCCCCGCTTTAATTGAATATATAAACACCATTACCATTTAATTAAATGCAGCACATTCTCTTCAGATCTGGGAATGACACAGTTGGGGCAGTGACAACTAAAACAGAGCCCTCTGTTTGATATTTCACAATAATCCCAAAGAACTTTAAGTGCTTGTTAAAGCGAACGTGGGACTGACATTCAATTCTCTCTGCTAATATTTCATAGCTGCGTCGGAGCTCAGATCTAAGCGGTTCGTTTCGGTGCGGATCACGTTCGGAGAAAATGAAAGAAACCCTGAATAACCTCCGAAGAAGAACTGGCGTCCAAAATAACAAGCTTTCAGGACTCGGAGACTAAACCAGGACCAGCTGACCATCTGTTGACTCCTCTTCCATCCTACAGATCCACAGACAGTTTTCTCTGTAAGCCTCTCAGCCCAGAAAGTATTGTCTAGCATAAACATATGGCAAGGTCTAAGCACCTTATTAGTGTACATTACCAGCAGACAAATCACATTAACCTCCAAGAAGGTGCCGTGGCCATACTTTCTGAACCGGAGGGGGGCACAAATACATGTGTTAATGACGATTAAGCTATCTGTTTTTTGACTGCTGCAGCTGCTGCGAGGGCGCGCACTGCTGCGAGAGCATCGCAGGGGGTTGATTCGACAGAAACAGCAGCACCCACCTCCTCCTCCTCCTCCTCCTCCTCCACCACCTCCTCCACCTCCACCTCCTGGGAAAAGGCTGTGAGTCGCTCAGCCTAAGCTGCGCTAAGAAGCAGGTTTGACTTGTATCTGCTGGCACAAGAGCTAATCTCTTCCCCTCAATACATAATACTGACTGATGTTTTATCGATAAACAGTCACACAGAGATAAAGCTCGGACGTCCAAACAGCGAGGTTCATTAAACCGGGAAGTCCAAGACAGGTTGACTCAGAGAAGACGGATGAATGTGTAAATTTATGAGACAGCCCATCTGTAGCCTGAAGCTTAAGGCTAAACGGTTAATTACGGTTTATGGACTGTGGCTAGATTGTGCTCTTAAGGGACGGCGTAAATAAAACACATCATTACTCAGGGGAGAGAGAGAGAATTGGCCGCCATCAAGGCAAAATTGACATTTTTCTGCCTCTGAGAACCTGTTGCTTTGCGACAAAGCTCCTTTTAATGCGACCCCGTCCAGCACCCATGAATGGCCTCGGAAGAGCCGAGTGCAGGGTGCGAGCTGTCCCACCGCACAGTTTGCCAAACATAACAGAGTAAACAGAGGTTTTCTCACAGTTAACAAGCAAAGGAGTGAAAGGGATATCTCAGCCGGACCCTCAAAGCAAGTCATCCCCTTAAAAGGAGAGAGGAGCATTTCTTATACAACGCAGCTATCTCGGAGGCATTCATCAAATTAAAGCTAAAAATGTTATACAGCTCGCCATTTATTTATGGAGTGCTTTGTCTGAATGCTTTTGCATAATTTCTTTCCCATATGTTGCAGCTAGAGTTTGGCGGTTTGCAGGCAGTCGAGGAAAGCGCATCGACGGAGACAAAGTGCCGCTTTTTTTTTCCTCATATTTTAGGGCCTGTGGTGAAATTTAATAAAGTGATTTGCCTTTTGTGTTTTTATTACAATGGCGCTTTTATTTGCTGTGTTGTTGAATATTTGGAAATCCCTATTTAAGCAGTTGTGTGCATGTGTGGACCATTCAGTGACTGTTTTTACCATTTTATGGCGATACAGCAATACCAACAGATCATAACCAGTGTGAGAGGTGGAAAACATACACTGGCAGTATAACTCGCTCATAATACAACTCTATAATGTTTATACACGGGCCATATAAATCTAAAATATGGCTTTGGAAAAGTGTTTAAGAGTGAGAGCATGCATGCATATTCAAACACACACACACACACACATCGCATACAGTGAGATCTTCAGCAGTCATGCACAGCCACAACCAGTTATGATATAATTAGCTTTTTAAGAAAGCGTTGTGCTAACCGGGCTCCGAAGAAAAACTCTGCAAATAAACCTCATTAAAAAGTGGATCTTGCCAGGCCTGAAGCACTAATCATCCAACTCACACCGCATTTTTTTAACCCCCCCCAACACACACACACACACACACACACACACACACACACACACACACACACACACACCCAACCCATTACTAACCAAAGCTATTTACACAAACATTCAAATCCAGCAATTGTTAAAATGTACCAGGGAGTGGAAGAGAGAAAACAGGCGATTGGAAAAGAAAAAACTCTGCGAGACCACATTGTTACTGCGGAGTTTTTTAAGAGCTGATCCAGAATGTTACTGCTCTGTTAAAGTTCATTTGAGGAACCTGATATTTTATTTGGCCTCGAGTCTTGAGTTGCCACCAGACTGCAGAGCGGCTCAAACATACAGAAACGGAGCCCGTTAAAGATTTATTGTGGCAAGCGTTGGACAGCGATCCGGCGGCGACCCGGCCGTGTTTTAACATCAGGTTATCAGCGCTCTTGCTGGACTTCATTTGCTCTGAAAATATTTCTCTTCGCCTGGTATGAAAGAAGAAATTGTGAGGTATTTACCCAGGTTTAAAGTTTTCTTGCTGTTTTTTGCCCAGAAACTGAAGACAGGATGGAGATTGACGGATCATTATTCAACTAATCAAGTCAGTGAAAAAGAAAAAAACTTCTGGTTTATACGTCAGACTCATGGGAGCCTTTTTCGGAGAATAAAAGATCCTGCTTTAAAAAAAGGGGATGGTCATTAAAATTCTTTATCTGCTAAGCGGTCGTTTAGTCAACGCAAAAACTTCCCCTCACCCACCAGCCAAAAAGGCGACATACAAACAGTGTGGCACTATACAGCGGCGCGCTGGAGGCATGTGAAAGACACGGGATTTCTATGCGACCGTACCCGCCATAATAGGCATGGACCAAGGGATTTACTGTGCCTTCTCTTTAATAAATGTGACCAAACACGGTGCATGTCAATGCGCCCCGAGGACGCTCTCACCACCACACGCAGACTCACACAAACTGAGAGGCATGAAACACAAGAATACACGCAGACACAAGTTTATTCAGACTGCTGACGGCTAAACTAGTTTATATCTTCAATTTAATCTAGATTTTTCCAAATTTTTGGTCAGTTTATGACGTAACGCTTCAATAAAGCTTAACTCAGGCTTCTCAAACTGACCTAAAGTACTTTAATTCAGATTTTTTGTGGTCAAAAACTTTATAAACACATTAAAAAACGCAGCGTAAATGAGTTAGTCCTCTAATTTCCGACATGATTTTGACACAAAACATCAATTTAATCAAACTTGTAAACAGAAGAGATGATTATCCACATAAACACAACAGCAACAAACATCTAACTGATGACTCCAGTAAACTTTATTAACTTTTTAACGCATCAATGTCGACCTGAATCCTACAAAAGTCTTTCTTGCTTTTGACAACTTGATTTTTTTCAACTTATGACAACACTTCTGACATCGGTGCTCATTTATCAAGTTTACACAGAAAATGTAAACCGGTATCTTCACATGATGCAAGATTAACAAAGTTTATCAAAAATGAAAAGAGGACTGAATCTTAAACAGCTGCCAGAAGCACAGAAATGCATTTTTTTAAAACAGCAGATGACCACTTCATCTTCCATAAACACGGAGAAACTTAAGTGTTTTACTGTGTGGAAACCTCATTGTGCTACATTCTTCCATGGGGGCAAAAGTTGCACGTTGCCAAGCAGATGCTTACAAATCTGATTTGCCTGCAGCTGATCCCAGATGTTGGCCCAGCGTTGAGGTCGGGGGGGGGGGGGGGGGGGGGGGGGGGGGGGGGGGGGGGGGGGGGGGGGGGGGGGGGGGGGGGGGGGGGGG
>JAQNCA010000032.1:22596835-22612902 GCA_029783725.1 Acanthurus tractus | reverse complement strand
TATGATGAAGAAGCTGAAAAAGCAAAAGAAGTTATCACTTCTGACTCCAGAGAGGCGACGGAGGAAAAGTGTAAATCGATCACGTGTTGTATTTGACTTGAAAGGTCAAAAAGAAAAGCGACAGAGTTTCTGTTTCATCTGAAAATCGTTTACTTGGATTCAACAGTCTGAACTTAAAGGCAAAAATAAATGGGCTAATTGGTCAACAATGAATTAAGACCAGAATTCAATGATGATTGTTTTAACCTGAATACAAATTAAAATGCTATTTAAATGAAAACAGACTCATAAGTGACTGGCCTAGCTTAGCAGTAACGCATTAACTCTGACACTTTATGACATCTGCTCCACCATATGAGTTATTACGCCATAAAAACGTGACATTTTGCAGAAAATAGTAGTGAAATTAGAAAATGGAGTTAAATTTTGTTGCTCCATCATCTTTGTTACTGTGTTTATTATCCAACATGCACAAGACAGAAGCTAAACAAAAGTTAGCTAAGCTAGCTATGTGGATGAGCAGTCGCTGCCATTTCTAACTTGCCTCTTAAAAACATGTGATTTGAGGAGGTTAAACCGCTAAAAAACAAAATTAAATATATTTAATTAGACAATAATGCAGTAAACAGCTTATTTATTCAGTTACACAGAAAAGCAGAAGGAGAAACAGGGAGAGTTTGTTGTTTCAGTGACTCTACAGATACAATGCAAAAGCTACATGTTCAGCTGCCATAAACCCACATATATATTAAGTTCAGCCTTGTGGGTTCATGGTGGATCTCATATACCTCACTGTCACTGGAGCTCATGGAAAGCGAAGCTACGTTTTACAAATTGGCTTGAATCTTCTTTATAGAGACTTACATTTGGTGTAACATGAGTGCAAAGTAACTGCAGCTGAGGGATTTTCACTTCTGAGTCTCAGAAACTCAAATAAATACACATTACTGAAGACCACAGACCCCCCACGCAGATAAACTGTGTGCCATACAGTAAAACTCACTCTGATAATCTAAATTTAGTCCAGACACAACAGTGGGATGAGTGGAACCTGAGATTAGATAGAGATTAGATAAATTATGTGATTTTGAGTTAATCTAAATGACACTTTTCTTAATTACAGAGGACCATGTGGGCCCACTTCAGGACCCCCGAGAGTTCTCCCATCACACCTGGAGAACCTTTTATCATCCTCATACCTCATGGTTAATGCACTACACTGACAAAAGTATGTGGTCAGAACTTTCCACATCTGCTTTTTAATGGTTTTTGGGTGTGTTAGTTTTAATTAATGTAAATTTTTGATGCTCCAGCTGTTAGTGGACAGAATTTTGACAAAACTGTGCTTTTAACTATGTGGTATTGACATGGGGGAATCCCTTTCCCATTGTTCGAGCATGACAATGCCCCTGTGCACAAAGCCAGGTCCATAAAGAAATGACTCTCCTGGTTTGGTATGGAGGAACCTGACCGACTTGCCAAGAGTCCAGACTTCGACCCTGTCCGACACCTCCGGTATGAACTGTGAGTCAGAGCTTATCGCCCAAGATCAGTGGCTCACAAATGTTTGACACGACACACAAATTTAAACCAAAGAACTAGAACTGAAAGAGAAATAGTTTGTAAAAAAAAAAAAAAAAAAGGCATTTGCTGCTGCAGTTCCAACAGGAATCGAGCCAACGTAACAAAACCATCCACCTTCAGCGAGTCAGAGGAGCAGTTACATAAGCTCAGCTGTGCTGAGGGAAAGTGGAAACCCTGGAGACAGTGAGAGTGAGACATTTATGGTTTCAGATGTTCTGAGTCTTGTGTGGCAATATTACATTTCCACTCATATCCCACAACTTAAACTGCGTTCTCCTCCACCTCATCCACTAACCCAAATATGCATTTCAAAGCCAGTAAACACGACTCGCTTTTGAATCATAACAGACATTTTGCTGCACATTCTCTGTTTATTGCCTCTATAAATATGGAAAAGCCATGTTTAAATTCTCCAGTGATAGGATCTCCATTAATGTTGACAGTGATTATGGTAATTCTTGTGCTAGGCACCACAAGATGCCCCCACCTCTCTTTCACAACCTCTGAAACACACACCGACGAATCTGTGCATTGCTGAGATGAAAAAGGAAAAGAACAGTTGTCAAAAGTTGACAATAGGTGCAGCTTTTTGAGCCGACAAGAGTTTCCCAGCAGGCACTTTCCAAGCAGACAATGGGCCTCAAGGCTACATGACCACCAAGGTGGAGGTCAGACACGGCCGCCTATTCTTACCCTGCTATTGACAGGAAAAACAGACCTCACATGTCCTACAAATCTGCTTTCCAACCAACAGTAGCAGGAAACTCTTTGTCAGAGTGGCCGCAGACCTTTTTTTGGAATAAAAATGAGTTCATTAAAGATGTCCCAGAACAAAAAGCTTGAGGGATCCATGGCTGAAATTGGCTGAATAAAATATGCTTCTCGCTGTTTACTGCCAGGACACAGAAGGGCAAGTCCGCTCAAGGTCACAATTACAACATATCTCCTCACTGAGCACTTATTCATCTGCTCCGCTTGTGCCAGGATCAGGATGTTGTCCACTTATTAAACCGACCCTCAATTGGTGTCTCTGTGTCTGCATGAGTGGAGATAATTACAGAAGAACAAGACAGATTATGTCCTGGACACCAGTGATGCAGAAGTCGCATAAACAAGCTCACAATGACAGCGACTCTCGACTCGACTTGCGCCTGAGCCGAGGGACCGGGGCAAAGTCAACAAACAATGAATATTTATCTCCCGCCCTGTGTGTCCCCTTGATGTGTAAATAATGCAAGGCCCACTTCTGTGGAGTGAGCTAATTAGTGCAGAAGTGCGGTTTTGAGAAATAATTACGCCTCACACTTCCAGTTTGCATTACCCAGGTTCCCAAGGGACGGGAATATATCAAAGAGCTTCGGTGAAAAATTCATCGGAGGAAGAGGAAGCGAGGTCAGGAGAGGGGGGACGCCGACAGAGAAAGAGAGAGGGAGAGGCAGGAAGAGAGGTTTTGTTCTCCCTACCTGTCTCTGGCGGACCCAGACGCCCCGGCGGAGGCAGGTGAAACACATTAGTTTACAAGGTAAAAGATTGTGTTTCACGAACTACTGTTTCAAGTTGCAGGTGCTGCTAACTGGCTGCCAGGGTTTTATTATTTATGGAGCGGTATGAATGATTCACGCGTCAAGTGGTTCCTGAGCGCTGTCGATTATGAGGCTTTAAGTGATGGAATATATTCGTCCAAGAGGTTGAGACTGGATCTCGTTCTCTGCAGTGATAAATTAACCTCGTTGCACCGGAGCATCTGTGACATAAACTGGGAATGACAGGTGGGATAATTTAGACGTCTGAGCTTGCGTTACGTAACACAGCCTCTTTTTTTTCTCACTCACACAATTCAAATTTAAAGCATCACTTCACCCAAATTACATGAAGACATATTTTCCATTCACCTCTCACGGTATCTCGCCATGCAGACAGTTTTGTCTAAAGTTTCTGTGGTGACTGCAACATAAACAGGGAGAGGGGATTTTCATTTTTTGTTGCCCTCAAAGCATAAGATACATACAAAAGGAAAATTCATAAAAACTTCCAGTAAAAAATCTCGCCTATATTGAATAATTGATGGACTTCACTGGAACTAATTTAAACTTAAGAAGTAGTTCGTATGGAAACCATCGAAGGAGGGGTCTAACAGGATTATCCAAAGCTACCAAAACATTGATTCTGGAGAGACACGATGCAGAGCTTTTCAGATGTCATTTTTCAATGCTTTGAAGGGAACAAGATTAATTTCCATTAACCTTCTATGTGTTTGGGTGAAGGCATTTGTTTCGAAGCAGACAATAACAAAACTTTTGAGTTGCTAACACTTCTGCCAAGTCCTCTGCAGACAAACAGATGGGAAAAAGTCACTGCAGCCACTGAGAAAATACCGAATCCTCATAACTTGTGTGAACTGACCCTCAAATAAAACGAGTGTTGCTTTATAATTCATTTTCATCTTGCAATACCGACACTCTACATCTTTAAAAAGACTTGCTTGTTTAAGCCAAGCAGACAGCAGATATAAATGTACAGACATTAACCTCAAGAGTAAGAGAATACACCAAAATAATTCTTCTGTCTCACCACAAAGTAATATCCCAAGCGAGAAAAAAAACAGCTCTGGTTACGGCTGAAGGTAAAAGCATCACCTGTGTCCATGGGAGCAAACAAATCCTGCCATTTTCTCAACATCCAAAAAGTGGAAGTAGCACAAGTTTTCATATGTTTCCCACTTAGAACGACTTGCAGCTCTGCCAAGTCCTCTGCAGACAGACAGATGGGGAAAAGTCACTGCAGAAGCAAGCGATCTATTATTTGAGTACAATCCCACGCAGGCTGCACACACATATTTGGTCTGTTACTGACTCAGTTATTTTTAATAACCAGTAGAGAGTCTGATTAATAAAGTGCAGAATGGTTTGCATTACGGATGAGTAATATGGTGCATGCCTGCTCCATTGAAAAAACCTGAAAAAGGTTAAAACTCACATCATTAGCACGAAAATTCCTTCCAGAGCAGACCTTTGCCGAAAAAAAAAAAAAAACTCGTAACCTCCGAGTGCAACTGATGCAACAGTTGGCCTGTAAAAGTTGAGCTCATCTGATCGTAAAAACTGGAGAAGGGTGCGCCTCCTGCAGGAAATAATCATTTCAGAATGATTGAGAGTCTGATTAGATGCTGTCGACGAGTCGGGGTCAGGGGTTGGGGGAAGCACCAACTTCCAGCTCTCATTATAACGGGCCTCTGAGATTGAATGATTCCACTTTGCATCATCCATTTTTTATTGATGACAAAAAACTAGGATCACAGAGTAATTCCAAATATAACACTTCATCATAGAGCCGGTGCCAGAATCATACGCCGTTAAAAGAATTACTCAGGCTTTGGCACAGTATAAACAGCTAAATGGTACAGAGGAATTTTTGCAATGCCATAAAAGAGGGTCAGCAGTAAAAGCCTTTGAAAAGTGCTGATTCCATTATTGTATAATTAGTAAATGACCCAAACTAATCCAACCTGAGCTATAATGCACCGTTTGTTTACGATGACATGATGGTTTTCTGAGATAACATTGGTCTCAGGCCTCAGCCGAGCCTTGGGGAATGGGAAGACGGGTGAAAGACGGGTACAGCTTGGATTGGTTAGCAGAGTCTTCCAACAGAAGCAGGAAAAACGCAATCCAATTGCTTTGCTTCTGAAAGAGGAGCAGCGGAGTCATCGCTAAACTTTCTCCTATTCAGACAGAGAGGTTACATCCCTTCAAAGTGCTGACTGCAAAACCTTCGGAGAGCCGCACCCAAGCACGTCGGCGAGGACGCCCTCGCTAATTCCCCACAACTGCTTTGACAAAGCATTAAGCTCCCGGGGACTCTTAATAAACTGGCTGCACATTGGAAAATCAGACTCTCCCCACAAAGTGCCTCCTCTTTGAGCCACTGTGTTGTACGGAAGAATCTGTCATCCTCTCAACTTTGAAAAAAAAAGAAAAAATGGATTACCAACCGTCTAGAAAAAGCCCAGGCCCAGTGTCTGTGTTCGCCTCGCTTAATCTGAAAACCTTATGGCACAATCCACGCACATCTGATGAATGCACTGCTATGTAAGAGAAAAGCTTAAAAGTGGGACCTGGATGATAAAATGCTACATTCAACATAACTCATTTCCCCCCAAAACCGGAGATATGCAGACAAAGACCATCGTTATTTCACTTAATCTTCACTTTCTTCTCTACATCTCCTTATGGTTGTTTCAACTGTTTAGATGGACCGTCATACACTCTTGGCTCCAGATTTATGAAGAGTTCAACAACTCATGGTTTCTGTGGGTCAAGGACACAGGTAGGAGTGCCATGTTGGCTTTGTCTTTAAACAACAAAAGGAAGCACAACTGAAGAATTAAGACAAGGTCAAACTGATTTCTTCCGTGCGGCTTCTTTAACACGTGTACAATCGCAACTGGCTGGAACTGTCAAACAAATGCCTGCAGAGTAATTCATCTTCCAACCGCAGTCATCAGGCTCGGCAAAGTGCAAGCGCGCTCCGGAGACAGGAATTTGAGCGTGCCGGAGATGGGAATGTGCCCGGGAAAAAGCAGACAAAGCTGGACGTCAGCCAAACCTCAACGCACTGTGCAAGAGCAAAGTCAGGATACGATCAGGATCACATCCCCCCCTCAAGTCCCCCCGAAAATCAGCTGCAGTCCCATGGAAAGGAAAGGAAAGGGGGGAAAAAAGAAAGAAAAAAAAAGAGCAAGAATGAGTAAGAGAAAGAGACAGACAAAACAAAACAAAACAAAACAGAAGAGCCTGCAAACTATCACAAAGCACCTTGGCCTTATGTAACCAACATGGTGGAGAGAGCGGAGAGACAATGTCGGACAAGTGGTTTTCATAAAGGGGATCACTGTCTTCTCCATGCACCACTTCACCAACTGCTAAAAGATTGTTTGTGTATAGCAGACCCCTCCGAGCCCCCTGCAAACTCCTGCCAAGCAAGGTTCCCTCTGAGCCGATCTGGTGGGACATTTAATCCAACAGAACAAATAACCCGAACGGTCACTTGGACCGGCGTATTGTTTCACAGAGGTTCTGGGCTCGACTACGTCTCTGCACACACAGGGGAGTGGAAACAAATCATGATGGATTGCCATTTTTAATGGTCCTGTTTCCGGCCGTGAGCGGCGCAAAACTGCAGTTCTTCTTCACTATAAACAGCCATAGCTCTTTCCATATTATTCCTACCTGGGAGAGTTAGACGGAAAGTTTAATTAGGCCTTGTGCAAGATCAGAGCAGAGCTAATGGAGGCGAGACAAGATTTAGCTCTCCTTGAAGCTGGAGCACAATTCAAAGCCATCATTGAAATTACCATAGCCTATTTTAATGCAGCGCATTCTGCATCCGTGGATTAAAAGGTTAGAGGAACATCAAAACAAGCATTTCTCTCTCTTGTGAGATGAAAGGTAAAAAACAAAATAATTAGCCAATTTGTGTAAAGTATGCTTTGAAGAGGTAAAGAAAGAAATGTATTTTCTTTTTATCAGTTGTCTGTCTTTTTCTTTTTTTTGTTTTAACTTCTTGAAAAATGGAGGGAGACTATAACCGGAGTCAGCCGTCTATCAGTATCCATGTTGGTGCCACGGTCTCTGCGTGAGTCTACGGTCTTATCACTCCGCTCTTTCCACAATTACCTTCAATTACGGCATTCAAACCACACAGACCATGGAAAGGAGGGAAACCGAGAAACACGGCACTTTGTAATTGCTCATAAAAAGCCTGAAAATAGATCGAAAAACACAGAGGTTTTGTGATTTTTAACCATTTCTGGAACTGAAAACCCACAGATTTGAGCTCCAATAAACAAAAATCAAATATGGAGAGTAATTTTGTGTAATTACTCAAGTATTATAACACCAAATTTTTTACTTGGGTGTTACCATTTTTGGAGACTTCACACAGTTTCGAACCAAAATACAGACCTGTACATAAACTTTTAATTTTTTTGAACTTCTGATGGCTGCAGTCACAAGTTCTTCTGCTAAAAAACATTTTACATTCACCGTAAGATAAGCACATTTGCAGTTTTAAGATAACACTGTGAACTTTTTAAGAGCTGCCTTCTGTTAAACTTGATGGCAACACATTTCTACAGGAGGATAAGAGGTAAGAGGATGTTTTCCAGCCTGTAGAAAAGCATGTAATCCTTCAACTGATATGCAAGTAAGAAAAATCCCCAAAATTGGAGATACAAGCTTCAGCTCTCATCCGACAGCTGCAATATAACACACTGCCGCAGTGTAAACTCTCCAAGAGCATAATGAAGTAGTCAGAGTCAGCGCCACCTGGACCACTTACAACATTAAAAATAAAGCTTACAGGTTCATAAATCATAAATTTAACGCACTGAAAGGTACCATTCCTCATCATAACCACTTACACTTCTGATACACGAGTATATTTCACTGTTAGATCCTATAAAGGGGGTATTTTTCCGATGCAGTATAGCCGAGCACTTAAATAAGAGATTTAAGCAGTTCTTCAACCGCTGGTGGTGTCCAAAAAAGTTACATTATTGTCTTCTTCTGATGCAAATTCGATTTAATTTGTCTGGAGCCATCGTAAATATATATAGCATGAGATGGGGGGAGATTGTTCCAAATGGCTCAGTGTGTAATGTCAGCCGGATTTCAACAGATAAAGACTAAATCCAGGTGATATACAGAAGATATCAGGCATCCTTCTCCAATTTTGGTTTCCAAGACTTCTGGAAGGGGCTGCAAGAGGCTTTAAAGACGATTATGGCATCCATTTCGTGGTTGCTGTCAACCATTGATAAATGCATGAGATTTACAGGAGCCGAGGGGACGAAAAAGCATTAGTGAAGGATCTCTGTTTGGATTTGGCCTAATTATTAACAAGGCACATCTGTGATGACATGTCCCACCTGCACCAAAGCTAATTCTTAAACTTGGAAAAGGTCAGACAATTAGCTTACTGTAACGATGTTTGGGACTGATTTTATTACCGATTCATTAGATCTGGTTTCCATCATGTTTAGGAGTTCACATAGCAGTAAAGGAAATACTGTTCCCTCTCTTCTCCCTGTCTTCTTGTTTGTTGGTAACAAGGTTTAGCGTTTGATATTTGACCTACTTTTACTTTATCAAGCCAAGAAAAACACAAAAACTCTTTTAGAGGGTGGCACAGGTAAACTTTCTGCACATTTTCAGAAAAGAAAATGCACGGCTAATCTTGTAGGAATGTTCGTATCCATGCACATCTTAAAATTGAGTTTTACATTGAACATTTTCACTGGAGTCACTGGTTGGCAAAGCTCCTGGATGCATAAGGTTGAAATTAGTTTGGAAAAAAACGATACCTAACTGCTGTTTGCTTCATTTGAAAAAGCAACAGCGGCGGAGTCGAGGACAGCGAGTCAGGAATGTAAGTACATGTGTATATGATTGTGTGCCCCTGTGTGTGTGTGTATGTGTGTGAGTCAGTGGTTGTGTAGAAACCAGCTTTAATCCAAAACAGCACTGGGTTTGTTGTGTGAAAAGCTCCAGGCACCCCCCGCAGCCCCTGTTTATGTGAAAGACCCCTGCAAACATTAACGTTGGGAGGAACCGAGTGGGGGGTTGGTCGAGTGCACTGAGGGTGGGGGGGTCACGCAGTAGCCGAACTTGTGGCTGACCTGTGCTCCCGACTGCCAACCACAGCTCCTGCTGTGATCACACAGAAAATAACACGGTAGCTCAAGTGACAAATTAGAAAATGGGCGTTTTTGGATTTTCGTTTTTTTGCATTTTCATCGTGTTATTTCTCTTTGTTAGTGATTCTTTATCATATTTTTTGTCACAAGTTTAATATTGAGCACTGCAAAGATCAGAATTACTTAAACTTAGATGAAATAGATACACTAACTGATGTCTAGGAAGTATAAAAAGAGAAGTAGCTTGCTCAGTTTACCACAAAAACTGTAAATACAAAGGAAAACACGACACAACACATCCACCGACTGCTACATCTACACCCTCAACCTCATCAACAGAAACAGGCATCTGTTCTATGCAAAAAAGTTCAGATAAACGGTCTTACAACCCAACCCAATATAAACGAGAAGCCCATTTTCCTCAAGAATTAGTCTGCATTGGACTGCATTGACTACATTCATCAAGTTGACAGAAAAACATGACTCCGTTTGATTGATAGAGTTGCTCTGTGTCTCTCGGCTTCTTTGCTAATTCATTAGCCGTAACAATTTCACAGAGAAGCCATTTTTCAGCTAGCTTAGCGACTGCTTGATTAATGCAGTTGTATATATTAAACATAGCTGCCGGCCTAACTAAGCTAATAAAAATACTGTTTCGCACCATCTCGATCAATCCCGATCCAAGAAACGACCTCTTTAGCTTCATAATCATGAAATCTACTGCTCTTTTTTCGGCGCAACATACATCTGCTGCTGCCATTTCGGCCTCGGCAAGAAAACCTGATCTTAAGATATTCTTAGGGATGGAGAAATGTTGATGAATTTAACATGCAGGTGGCGTAAAAAAGCTTCTGCCAAATAACTTGACAATGAGGGACAGTTTCCCCCTGCTGAGGCCATTCATGGAAACAGACTGGAGGGCCTTGTGATAGCTCTGCCTGGCCTTTTCCTTTTTTCTCACAACACAAATGGATGAAAGTGCAAACTGTGCACCAATCACACGGTGGGCTATGACATGCTTATTCATACACGGTGACGCTTAAACCAACCCCCCCGTCACACCGCACACATACCTCCACAGGCACTTCCACACTACAAGGAGGTCTTACAACGCTTTACGTTTAACTCTCTTATTATCATGAAGATGGGCCTTTTAGAAGTACCATCCATCTTAATTAACAAGCCATTTGTATGCACTTCAACCCCCGAGACAAAATAGCATGGGAAGAAATCCTGTGGCTAAAGACGAATTCTAGAGCTCTAAGACATCATTAGCGGATTAAAAAAAAAAAAAAACAACTTCAATGGCCTTCCCATGTTGCCTGCACATTTCATTATCTCCCACTGTTCGTGGTAATTTCCAGCTTCAGCCTTTGCGTTTTTTTTACGGAAACGATCCAAAACTTTCCTCCACGGAATGAGAGCCTCCCTTCCCATTCCTTTCGGAGTTCCACATAATTTGAGGCACTCTCTTCGTGATTTACGGCCCCGCCATAACATCAATGCCCCACTGTCTATGAAGCAAAAGCAAGTGACGTATAACACGCCATTCTGTGGCTACTGAAATGAGTCAATATAATTTCTGCCTTCAGACGTCAGGCACGAACAAACACATGTCAGACTCAATATGATCTGTTTTCTCTCACCAGCCCCGTGGCTAAACGGCCTGCAACAAGAAGACATGTTGAAAGATCACCATTTTAAAGAGGCTCTGTTTTGGCAGATTTCTGGATTTTTGAAATGGTCACTTCACTGGGAGGTGGTGTGTGAGTGTGTGTGAGTGCTCACAAATAGGCTATATGGGGGTCTTCCCATCCAGCCTGTGTCTGCGAAACAGAAAGGAAATGTTTTAAAAAAACGGCCTTATGGGTAATTCGCCATCGCAGCCTTTCGCTTTTTTCTTTTTTCTTCCTTTTGTCTGGCGGCACGCTTGAATGCAGCTGAATAGCCAAGAGACAATTCGTCTCAATTCCCCATTGAGGAAACCTACAGAGACTATTAATTGTCAACTCATAAAGGGCCCATAGATGCCCCACGAGGGAGGAAACGGCTCATATTCGGAGAGTTTTCTCACTCTCCACCTCCTCCTTCTCTGTCTCTACCATCATCCATAACACCTTTAGGTTTTCTCCAGGGTTTAGAGGGTCAGCATGCGAGGTCAAAAGGTGATGATTAATTCCTCTGAGCTGTTGCATTGTGGGAACCCTTGGTTACTCAAGGGTCAAAACCCCAGTTTAGCACAAGGGTGTCATTTGTTAGTTGACCTTTCCTGCAGCTCTGACAAGTATTTTGTGGATCAAGGGGGGAAAAAAAGGAGAAGAAAGAACGATGTTTGTACTTCATTTCTATCATTTCTTGTATAAATAAATACTCCAGACTTTTACCAATTAAAAAAAAGAGAAAGACTGGCCAGAAAACAAAAACTTGCGGGCATTTGGAACTTTGACAGAAAGAAAAAACGTAGAAAACAAAAAGAGCGATGCTGTCCTCCTCGTGCGACTGTGAAAGTGAAACCAGCAATCAGCAAACTCTCAAACAAAAGAGGCCCCTCGAAACGAAGAACTCCAAAGTCTGACAAAGTTTGTGTTTATGAGCCAGAAAATTGTTGAGTCTAGCAGCGACGGCAACAACAATAACAACAACAACAACAAAAAAAAATCAAGTCATTATCGATGTCCGAGGCAAACAATGTAGCTATGAAAGATGTGCGGTGTAAACCAAACTCACGCCACAAACACACAAACAAAACCCTGACAAGTGACGTATTAATTCAACATTTACACAACATTTTAAACAACACGTCCAGAGAAAAGTGCATTTTGTACAACAAGAATGCAAATTTCAAAGGGACAAGATCTTTTCGTGAGCATGCACAAGCCCTTAAAATCAGCTTTTCTTTTTTTCCCCTAGTTGGTGTTTGGGACAGTTTTAACTGGATGTCACTGCTAAGAGCTCATCATGACAACAATGTTTACCCACAGCCGCTCAGGTCTGCTTTCATGACGTTTTGTGGATTCAGGAATAACATTCGAATCATGAAAGCTGCAGATCATGCAAGCACGACCAGTCACGGAGGCTAAGTCAAAAAATCAAAAAGACTGGTTCGCCAGTTTGTACGTCATTCCGGACGGGGGGGAGGGAGGAAAAAAAAAAGGTTTTAATGTTTAAGCTGGAGGACGTCTGGCTGCTGTCACTCAGTGAAGAGAAGAGGATTTAAGAAGGGCTGCAGGGGTAGAAAAGGGCTTACGGTGTCACATATGATCTAGTCACCGACAGGAACAGTCACCACGTCCACCTCCACCCGGCCCGACGCTCCCCTCCACCCACCGCCACGGCCTCGGTATGCATGGACAAAACCAGCCGCTTGGCACGGCAGGACGGAGAGATGAGAGGGGAGAGAGGGGTAAGAGGGGTGAGAGAGAGGAGAAATGAGGGCAGCAATTGAGAGACCAGAAAAAGACAAGTGAGGCCCTAAAGTCAATTGGGCCTCATGTCTCTCTTCTCTGCTCCTTTTCTTTCTTTTCTCTCCACCTCCTCTTATCCTCCCCCCCTCTTTTTGTTGTAAACCCCCCTTCACACTCTTTTGAGTCTCTATTTCAGCTGTCCTGCCTCAAACACTGTTGGACTGATATTCCACTTAAAGTCACTTATCAGCAATCCAGCGCTGATATGAAGAATGACCCTTCTTGAGCAGAGTTATGATGTGTTGAAATTAGCACAACTCTTTTTAATCTGTTACCGTTACTGTAAAAATAACTCTCAAAGAACTTCAAACATCCTAAAAATCTTCTGGAAAAAGGCAACATCCCAAAAAACCTTAAGCAAACCTCAACAAGTGACTTCATGCATGACCGAACAGGAGTCCTGCAAGTGGCACAGTGAGCTAAATGCTAACATACATGCTCACACTGAAAATGCTAGTATGTGGATGGTTGAAAGGTGAGTTTATCATGCTTACCATCATAGTTTGGCATGATTAATCTAAAAAGCTAAGGCTGGCTTGTTGCTAAACACAACAGGTTAATTGGAAAGTAATTAGTTTCTTGGTATTTGGTCATTAATAGACAGTAACAAACTAATTGAAGGTTGTTAACTACTAGCTTAGCAAAACATGTCTGCTGTTAGCAGCTAAATCCCCCTTCAATATTCACTGTCTGTCAAATTTGAGTCCATTTCCACATGCACATCCCTCTCTGGGTCTTAATATCTGTTTCTATTTTTCTACTGAACTCAAAAGCTCCTGTTTCATTTGAAATTCCTCTGACATGTTGCTCAGATTTCAAATAAATCTCTTGCCCACCGCTGTTCACTTCTACCTGTTAAAACGATACCCAAGAGCTAAGAAAAATAATGACATGTTCCTAACTAAATAAATGCTACTGTATGGCTCCATTCTGTGAAGTTTAGCACATCAGACTGTCACACAGCGAGAGGTTTATTTTCCATTACAGTGATATAATTTCCACCTGACATGAAGCTGGGTTTGTCGGTGGACTTTTGCTTTTCACGTCTTTCTGCCCGGTGAAGAGTTTTGCTGAGCAGACATCCGAGTAGTCCGCCTCACATTCACACAGTTAACACACATGCACACCTGGGAGCTGCTCAGTGTAAAAACAGCCATCTTCTGCTGGCTGCGAGAAGCTTTACTCCAGCAGTTGTGGCTTGAAGGAGTTGGTGAAACGTCTTTCTCAAGGGCACCTGAATGTTTTTTTATTGTGGAGGTGTTTCATTCAAGCTCTTCTCTCCATGTTTTTCTAGGCTGACTGTAGTTTTACAAGCATTTTTGCTTTACTCAGAGCTGCTCTGGAAGCATCAATTATGTCATTAGCTGAACATTGTTTTTTCATTTAATCTCCTGACATATTTATAATAGTGGACATTGTGAAAATTTGAGGTAATAGACAAGCCCCCTTTTCCTGCCTCTGCACAGCCTTTTTACATATTATTTTAATGTCAAAGCAAAGAAAACTAAATCTAAAACTTTACTGTGCACATTCTCCGAGCTCAAGTATCTAACTGGGAACTTGGTCAAATATGATAAAACTCTACAGTAAAAGACAAAATGAAAACATAAATATCATGTTATTCTAACCGTGGGGTTGATGAATTTAAAATAAAAGCAAGCTGTCTACTTTAACTTGACAGCTGTGGGCATGAAATGTCTCATCTGAACATTGAAAAGTTATTAAGCTAGCTAAACTACAACTAAAAAAAAACTCTGCCGTCTCCACTTTACGCTGGGCTGTGGTCTAACATTACTTATCCAGTATAAAATGGTTCTTTGTCTCCATCCATGAAGCTTTAAATCAAGGTAGAAAGGATACTTCAGAGGAATGTTTTCATAGTTAAGACTGCCTCTCTGTGTAAGTCTTTCTAACCCTTTAGCTACCACTTCTCTGCATGTCTCCACATTGTCTAGGAATGCCTTTGCATTGCATGGTAGCCCTAAGACTTGATATCCAAAAAAGAAAAGAAAAGAAAAAAAAAGTCTCCTGAGGCCAGATGGTTTGGCCGGACAGTCGAGGCCGTCCACACAGGCAACGCCGAAGCTGCAGCTTTTTTTCTGTTACGCTTCAAGCTCCAACACGCTGTAATACCAGGATTCAAACTCATTGGGCTGCATGATGTTTAATTGAACCACAAGCTGTTAATCCAAGGAAAGAAAATCAACTAATCCAGATTAAGGTCAGCCAGACGGGGAATGGAATTGTCAAAAGCACTCCCTGGCCTGCTGGGTACCTTTGGAGATCGGGCTCATTACTCGAAAGCCAAACACGCTCACGTGAAACAAACACCAAACAGACTGGAAGGGTTCTGTCGCGCCGTGAGAAGATTTTGACATAATCTCGCACGAAGAACACAACAATTGTTTGTTTGTTTTCTGCTTAACTACGGATCCGAAAGCAGGAAGAGATCAGTGTGAGAAATGTGTGAATGGACTAATCCATGAATGGAATTTTAACAAGAGAGTTATTAAGTGTGAGAGTCGAGCAGTCGGACGGTTGTGATGGCACTGCTTTATAGCTATAACACTTATTCACCCTCTTATCTTCTGCAAAAGGCAAACACACTTTCTCGCTCAGTTTTTTTCCCTTTCTTCCAAACACACACACTCATCCGAACTTTATCAGCATTTCAACATCTTTCTTTCACGGCCCCTCTTATCTCCCCTCGCTGTGGGATTGACCGGGCCAACCGCATATCTTCATGAACGCAGCGCTGGCAGGCAAAATTCATAAATAGTTCTCTGTTGCTCTGGTGACAATCCCATCGACAGAAAAAAGAAAAACTGCAAGGTTATGTCATTTCAGTCCATCGCGTTAATGCAACGGCAGGACACTTGGCTGGTCTCACTCAGTGTCCACTAAACAAAACATATAGCGTCCAGCTTTGACACTTAAGAGAGCAATTTACCTTTAAATAAAATAAAGATAAAAACTAATAATATGAGATCCATCTATTATCAGTAACACTAAAGTTACTCTATTTAATGGTCTCAGTCGGGTATTAATTAACAAATTAACTTGACTTAAGCAGGATATTTCCTTCTTGAGTTTAGAAGACATAATCCCAACTCAACATCTAACTACGAACATTTTTTGGGCTTTTAAACTGTGTAACATGCTCCTTATCATTGCTTATCAGTCCTGGACTTTGTGTTCGTAATACACTGGAGCTCTTCTAGATGTTTTTGTTGATTAAGTGCCTCAATTCTGACAGTTAAAATATAGTTTTCATATTGTGGTAAGTGACTGGCTTTTCTGCACAGCATTCCCCCGTGAACGAG
>JAQNCA010000032.1:22577558-22596735 GCA_029783725.1 Acanthurus tractus | reverse complement strand
CGACAGAAAAAAGAAGAACTGCAAGGTTATGTCATTTCAGTCCATCGCGTTAATGCAACGGCGGGACACTTGGCTGGTCTCACTCAGTGTCCACTAAACAAAACATATAGCGTCCAGCTTTGACACTTAAAAGAGCAATTTACCTTTAAATAAAATAAAGATAAAAACTAATAAAATGAGATCCATCTATTATTAGTAACACTAAAGTTACTCTATTTAATGGTCTCAGTCGGGTATTAATTAACAAATAAACTTGACTTAAGCAGGATATTTCCTTCTTGAGTTTAGAAGTCATAATCCCAACTCAACATCTAACTACGAACATTTTTTGGGCTTTTAAACTGTGTAACATGTTCCTTATCATTGCTTATCAGTCCTGGACTTTGTGTTCGTAATACACTGTAGCTCTTCTAGATGTTTTTGTTGATTAAGTGCCTCAATTCTGACAGTTAAAATATAGTTTTCATATTTTGGTAAAAAACTGGCTTTTCTGCACAGCATTCCCCCGTGAACGAGGGGGATAAATGTTCGTGTTATTGATGAGTAAACTTGCTTTTGTTGCCATATTGTGTCAGTCTGAATCAATGTGGCCCATTGTAGTTAAATAATTAGGGGATCTAATGCACACTGCCAGGTTTATAAATGAGGTGCTTTGGATTAATCTCTTGAGCAACGACAAATGGCACCAAGCGCCGTACTCCGACTCTTATGCTAGCTGGTCCCCTGTGACGTGCTGTAATAGCCTTAGAATGTAAAGTATGTGAAGGTAAACCGACGTGAATGTAATAAAGAGGGATTCTGTACGAAAAATGTTGGCCATTAAATCCAAGAAACATGATACTTGTGGCTGCTTTGTGCAACACTGATCATAAGACAATAAAATTTAACTACATGCAACAACCGTTTGCAAAATTATTTATTTAGCCGAGACATCCCTCATGTTTTCACATCTCTCGCAGGTAATAATTTTAAGGCTTTCAGGCACGTCAACAGATGGGACTACCGCTGGATAATTTACAACTGAGGACAGTTAAACTGTGTTCCAAAGGCGGACATGAATAATACATCCCATACTGTATCCCATGCAGCACTTCTCCTAACACTCACTGAGTGATTTCAGTTGGGACTGGACACTAACATTTATCCAAAATGGCAGCAGTGGAGAGGAGCGAAAAATGAAAAAAAAAGGGCCAAAATTTGACTAAGCAGCTGTGTTTGGGAAAGGAAACTATCTATCAAAAATTGGGAGTGATATATGCTAGCTCCTCAGAGCTAACCCCGGACTCTGCGTGTGTTGTCTCAACTGCGACCGTTCTCAGAAATCCATCACGGCCTCAAAGACAGACGCGCAGCGCTGCGAGGCCTCCGTAATTAGAGCATCAACAGCTGGGGAGACCATTAGACACTCCTGGGTGTTTGCTTCATCTCCTTTGTTTAGAAAAGGCCGAACAGCCCGGACAAATACGGGGACACTAATGAATGGTGTCTGTCACTGAGAGTGGGAACGCCTTGGTGGGAGCCGGGAAGGTTTTCAAGGGCAATGATGGGAATTTTGGGGTAAAAATGGCGGGGAAGGGGGCTGAAGGGTGACGTCAAACACACGGTGGAGAGCAGTTTGGAAAATCTTATTAAGATGTGTAATTTTTGCAGATGTTCATTATTCTTTGGTCAGGGTTAAGAAAATAAGTGGTATTACAGTTTTGCCATTTGTCTTTGGAGAACAGATCATTGGCCGAAGTCTTCGCTCTGAGCCATTTGAAGCTACTTTAATGTATGCAAGGCAATCAAACCCAAATGTGAACGTAATGGTGGCCTGATGAATAATCTGTACATCGTGTGCTTTCAGGCTGGATTCGGAAAATTTAAAGCACCGACTGGGTCGTGTTACCGTGTGCGTGTGGCCGTTTACAACACTTCTGAGCCCAATTATCTGCGTCAATACCAAATTCACATCTCTGGCATTAATTTACATCACGCAGACTACAGGTAGGACTCAAGGCATGAATATGGTGAAATAGTGAGATTGTGGGAGTCTGAGAACTGTCCGCCATATCTTAAAGAATTAAGATAACCCCGAAGTGAATCACTCAACATGGTCTAAAGCTAATCTAAGCCCCGGCTGACGTATTCTGCATTATCTCACCTACACTCACACACACCAGCATGCACACACTTAGACACACACTCTCACACACACACATATAAAAACAAACACAGATTACAGATGCCATTTGTCCTCCATAAGTCAAACTGAGGGCTGGTTAAAGTGTACGCACGGATGATAAAAAACCTTTACCCCAAATACCCTAAATGTGGTTACGTCTGCTTTTTAGGAGATACTCCGAAAAATGAGATACAGAGTGTTTGCATCGCGCTGCCACGGCTTCCAAGAGAGTGACAGTGATCATTTTTTTCCCCCTTTTTTTTCTTGGGCAGAGTTCAACAAAGGTTGTAAACGTAATCCATCCAAAAAGGAGTGCACTCCTCTCTGCAGCTGACTCCCCTCAATGTTGTTATTGGCAAAGGCCCTGGAGCTGGCAATTGAAAAGAGTGATGCTATTTTCTGTAACACTCCCCTCTTTTCTTCTTTTACTTTGTTTTTTGTTTGGTCTTCTCTTCTCATCTATTCCTGAAATGTTAGACAGTAAATATGTTGATTTTTTTTTTTGGTCGATTGTGGGCTAGAAATCGAAGGCCTGTAATCAGTTTGCCAAACCTCCGTGCATTCACTGGGTCAGCCTGTTTATTTCCATCTTGATGAC
Organism: Acanthurus tractus; assembly: GCA_029783725.1. Lineage (NCBI taxonomy): Eukaryota > Metazoa > Chordata > Actinopteri > Acanthuriformes > Acanthuridae > Acanthurus > Acanthurus tractus. Next base: position 22,593,973 of record JAQNCA010000032.1, on the reverse strand, counting down.
ACTGTCAAAAGTTGGTTCATGCTTAAGTATGACACATTAGGAGCTACAAATCCACGCTGCCCTGTTATGGTTAAACTTGTGCCAGAATAGGCCTGTGTTTTGTAAAGATTAAATACAAAGCAGCACGAATGCGGAGTATAAAACTCCACTTTCTCTCCGAGCATGATCAAGATCTATTGCCTTAGTATGGGGTTGTCAAATTTAGAGGCACTACATCTTGGTCATTTTCCACACATTCCACAAGTGTAACACAAGTGTATTTATGCTGCCCATAAGCTCCGACATGAAAACGAATGGGGTAATTAAACCACTATTGACACTAATTAAATGTTCTCCAGCGTCCAGATTTAGAAGATAAACAGAGCTGAGCCAGATTTAGTTCGAACTGTAACCAACTGTACCATCGTGTCCGTAAATCAGCTTTACAACCACAATGTGGGATTTACTATCTAACCAGCGCTGTTCACCACTGGAAGCTACGCTCATATACACAAACATGCGTGAAGATTAACAGGGGAGAATAAAAGGTTTAACACCGCAATATTGCGCTTAATGTTTCGTGAAAATATTATTGAGAAAATAATTTGAAATCTGTGGAAAGTTTGGAGACCCCAGCTGGCTGAGAGAGATGTTTATTATGGACAAATAACCTACTAACTCATCCCTTTGCTGTGATGCCAAAAGTAATTCAGTCTGAGGAAATGTGACAGCTTTTAAAAGCCGTCTTCCTCCATTTCAGTACAAGATGCTTCAAAGGGAGAAAAAGCTTTTAGCAGACCACTTTTACAAATAACTTGGAAGAACTCGGCATGGAAAAAAATATGCTTGTGACTCCAGTAAGGAAGATCTGAGATGGTACCAAGAGTTTCCAAGCCGAGCTCCACAGTGGGTCTGCAATAGGAATAAAGAGCACATCGCACAGAAAAAAAGACCCTGACAAAGAGCAGCTGGGGCTGAAACATTGCTAAATAAACCACTATACCTCCAACAATAAACCTGCAGAGCAAAGATATGTTTTCTCTCTTTTTTTATTGTCTCTTGTAAGAAGAACTTGCGTAAACCGACCCTTTTCCAATAGTTTCCCTTCTATGGTCATTGCTTCTAAATTAGGGAAAAGCTGGATAAACAAACAATCGCCGAGCCACAATGTGAACGAAACAATACCCAGTGGCACCGCTCAGTGTTAAACCACTTCTGGGCAGATCTGACCGAGGCGACACGAGGCTGAAGGAGGTCGTAAAGTTAAGTCAGCAGAAGAAGGGGAAGGAACGAGACACAAGGGTGGGGATTGTTGGAATTCTCGCGGCGCGGCCATCGCAGCTTCCTGTTATTTGTTTTGTAGTAAAATGCTGACTCTCGGGGGGATATGAGTGACCGTGCTGCTGGACACAAGTCGCCGTCTGTCCTCTGGCCGATGTCGTCTGCATGACGCTGTGTGTGAGCGAGGGCGACTGCATGAGCTCCAATGTGGGTTAACTGTGTGCGTGTGTGGAGTTTTTCATGTATCTGCACTTGTGAGTCGCATTTTTTGTTTGTTTTGTTTTTCATAATTAAGGTTCACATCCTTTTGAAAACCTCCCTCTGTTCAGCAAAAGGGGACAATAAACCACATGAAGGCTGGAAGCAGACAGCAACAATGATCTTGTAAGCAGCAAACTTCACAGAAAAGGTAATTATGGTGAATAACTAACAATAAATATCAAAACAATAAAGAAACTCATATTCTAAAAGACGGCCTGGGCTAATTAAGATCTCATCCGGCACCGGCTGCAAAAACAGGGAGGAGACAACAGCTGCATGTTGGAAAGGTTGTTATAATAATACAAAAAGAAAAAAATATACACGTATATAAATACTTATACATGACCTCAAACAGAGGAAGTCGCACTATAGCTTAAAGGTCAAGACCACAGGTGTGTATGTTTCCCTTCACAGTGACTAAATGTAAATTTTAGCTTTGGTTTTGTCCTAGCAAGCTATTTTTTATCAACACCGTATAATCAACACCATATAACTGCTCTTAATGACTGTTTAGGCGATGATATAAGGAACCAAACTCTGTAAACTCTGCACATTCAAAAACCAAAAAAAGGTCCAATTTTCCTCCTCTTTTCTTTCTTCTTACTATTGTGACACAGACGGCGCAGCTGGAGACAAACAGGCATGTTTTATTTTCCTTCAGAAGAAAAGATTTACTGGCAATTATTCTTGTATAAAAACAAAACGGAGCTCCACACAGAGAAGAAACATCAGCATCAGATTCATGACGCTGTGTCAATTATACCTCTGTGTTCAAGTATATTCAGAAACTGTTTGTATCGGAAGAGACACAAACAGCCATAAACACCAACAAAGTGCACTGTTTAAAATTACATCTTCTTTAAGGTTTAAAAGGAGGGAAATAAGTCTGATTCCCATCAGACTCGGTTCAGTCAGAGTTTTGGAATATTAAAAACCCATCTTTGCTCTGTGAATCTGACCTTTTTTAACCTTAGACATGCAGAAGCTAAAGGTCATGAACTTTTTAAGAGTCAAAAATGTAAAATTATCAGTTATCTTATTGGCATCGATGCTAAGAAGCAGTAAGTTAGCTGCTATTGTTATTAGCTTAAAAAAACTCATGCAGACTTCTGCAGATCCATATGCTTGTGTGTGTATGTGGCTGCAGACGTCTGCATATCAATTTGTTTATTAGAAAGTAATTCAACTGACTCAAAACCATAAAAATATACAAGTAACAAGGTTGAATCACAGAGAACAAAAGGACAGAGCTAAAGGAAGCATATGAGAAAAAATAAATACATCTGAGAAGAGAAAAAGGGAAAATATAGGATAATAAACAACAGAAAACAAAGCGAAAAGAATAAAAAGAGAAAGAGAAGATGAAAAACTAAAAGAAAATGACAAAAGGGAGAAAGAAAGAGGGGGGAAAAATAAAGAAAGTAATGCAGTGTGAGCGAGCCGAGCAGGACTGAACAGACTCCACGCCTGGAGTTTTATTGTCTAACTACTTAATTGTAAATAACAGGCCTCAGCGATGTGAACGACCATTCATTCGCCCAGACAGAGTGATTAATCCATGCTGGGCTTAAGGAGGGTGGGCAATATGCGTGTGTGTGAAAGACAGGGAGTGAGAAAGAGAGAAGGGTCTTTATTTTCCTTTCTTTCGTGACTATCTCACGACGCTGCAGGTCTTAATTGGTTAATTTCATAAACCTCTCAAAGGGGGGAGGCTCGTTGACGCCTCCCTGCCTTCCTTTGAGAAAAACAGGACCCAGCCGAGCATCGCTACCTGCAGCCTCTCCGGTCTTTGTTGCGGAGGGGGGACGAGAGTCGGACGGCGGCCGCGGGGGTCCCTTCACAGGGAAATACAGCAAGGAGATAATGGGCACGTTGAGACTGGGAGGGAGTCGGAGCTGGTCACTTCCCAGTGTTTTGTCCATGGGAAGAAGTCTATGACCTGCTCATTATTGCTTTCTGGGGTGCTGCTGTGATATCATGGCTAACAAGCTGGTCTGGGAATTGAGCGAATCGGACGTGGTGCTTTGTAAGATGCTTTTGAACGTCAGACTGTCTGTTAGCTCAGTTAAAATGTCTGTTAAGAATTACACATCAGAAAACTAAAATTAAAGGAACACTTCGATTAGTTGTAATGCAAAAGATTAGCTAAATAAGTCCAGAAACTTCCACATCTTATAGTTGCAAAACTAACTTCAGCTCACTGTCATACACTGAGACTCTAAGATGGAAGAGAACAAGAGATTTTATGAAATGTGGTTTACACATCTGACTTTAAACAAAATGCTGTTCAATAATGATATAAACTGGGAAGATCAAAAACAACAAAAACCTTAAACTAAAAGATTTTGTGCACACTCAAACTAAATGTAATAATAATGTACTTCCCCATTAAGCTGTTGCTTTGCTAGCAAGTTTGATTGTTGCGACACCATTTTTTAAAATCACTAAGTTAAAACTGAAGCGCTTTGCACACAAACTTGTGGATAAATAGCTTGTGAAGCTCAGTGTAACATATGCACATATATGGCCATGTGTTTATGCGCCACTGTTTCCACAATAAACGTCGAAGCTGTCTTCTTCACTTGGTAACTGAAGTGATTTTGATTTTGGCCCAACTACATAATTTTCATGCCAAGGAGTCATTTGGCGTCATGCACAAAAGTGTTAATGTTTGTTTGCCAACTGACCAAAGGAGTTGTTTCTTCTACATGAGGCTGAAAATAGATTTGATACGCTTGAAATAACATTCAATGAATGAAGCATAATTGTACATTACCAAAACAGCCAGCTATAATCACTCAATAATAACCGCATTAAATGGCCGCCTGCGAAATTGGTGCAGCCAGACATTGAAACGTCTACATCAGTTACTCTCCGTGCAGGAGTCGCCACCAAAACGCTGCTCTTTTGGAAGAAAGACATTGTTAAACCCCCCCTATCAAAGCTTGGGATCAGAGTCTTTAAAGTGTTTCGACCCTAAAACGAGCGAGCGTGCCGAAGCTCTGACGCCATGTTTACGCTCCTCATCGACGTCAGCGTGGACCCTGCATGCATGTCTGGTCCGGGGAGAAGATACCATCGTAGCCCCCTTTTTGTCGTGTGTGACGAGCTTACCGCTACCTTTCCACCGAGCCTGACGATTATTCCTCTCATTTATTTATTTACAGGATTTTGCGCTGCATTATCAGGCTTTTATGAGAGAAATTCCAGCCTTTGTGCGATGGAGATCCCTTCACGGCAGATAAAAACCCAAAGCATAAACACGCTCCCATTAGGGAACTGGCGGCCCACCAGCCTTTACCTCAAAGGGATCTGTGTTATCTACACAGCAGCCTTGGTCTCCGTCCCGGTGATTCACTGCTGCGACCGCTGCAGAGGACTTTGAGATGAGCCAGGTCTGGGTGCAGCGGCAGCCTAAAGGCCAATCTGTCTCCATAAAATTGACTTGTTCGCTTGAAATGAAAGAACAAGGGGTGTCGGCATGTTTGAATCCGTGTGTACGTTCTCTCGAAGCGATCCTAAACTCGTTACGTGTGAACTTTGCAAGTGTGCATTAAATCAACAAGTATGAGCCTCGGGGACTCGTGACGCCGCGGCATTCTCATGAAAGAGCAATGCCTAAAAAAGGACGAATTTCCCAAAGGTGGCATTTGTCTCTCAGCCGTTTCCTTTAAGGGTCCATAAATATTGTCATGGGTTCGGTATTGAAGGGGATTTCTTAGATCGACCCCTTCGTGTGCTCATGTGCAACATTAGAGGTACTGTGGTGCTGCTGCCATCCATCAGCATCCACAGAGCAGTTTACAGTTCTATAAAAGTGTTGGTGTGTCTTTGCCTTTCTGTAAATCAGGTGTGCAGAAGACTGACATCATACGTAACACAAGACTAATAAAACAGCAACTGAATCTAAAGGAGTTTTATAAATAATATATATTAAGAAGGTCAGGTGGCAGTAAAAAAGGAGACTGGTGCACCATGGGAATGCTGTCCTGCTGCTGAGGCACTTTTTTTATATTCCACAAAGAGTCTTATGAAAAGGAGATTTAAAAGAAGCACAGAGGTTTGTCTTGCAGTCAGTCGGCTTGAGAATAAAGTTCGAGACGAAGTTGAAACATGAGCTGAAAAATGAGCTACCAGTAAAAAAAAACCCAAAAAAACAGTTTGCAGAAAGTGTTTCAGCGAGCGAGCCAAAAAAAGAAGCAGAAACACAAACATTCACATCTGCAAACTTTCCTTTCATCTCAACTTTCCGTGCCGTTAGCCATGACCACCGTTCACATTTGCATTTACATATAAGACTCTGCAGAAGCCATCTTATTTTTTGCTTATTGAGGCCACTTATCAGCTGCTGTTGCCAACCCGGCATAAATCCCGAGGATTAAAAGACTTCAAAAAAAGAAGTTTTGGAGGGTGTAGGAGGGTGGTTGGGGGGGGGATAAAGTAGGGAGGGGGGTTTCGGGCGGAGGGGAGAAGAAGCCGACAGGATGAAAAGAAGTTGGGGGCCCATAGAAATGCTAAGGAAGTGGCCCTCTTTTTCTCCCCCCAAGTCGCTCAGGGGTAGGAAGTTCCCAGCTCCGCCACTTCATTAATTCATGCTATTTAACAAGCGGGATTGTGGTGGGGCTTCTTCGGCCCCCTTCACACTGGAACCAACAACAGTGCCATCAGTAACTGACAACCCCCCGGGCGGAGGGGCTATGGCCTCCGGGGTCCACGCTGCAAACAGAGCCACGGGAAGCAGAACCTTGCCATTCAAGAGTTCAGCCTTTATTTGTCATCCCTGGTTTCTCCCCACCATACACATCCCCGATCGTGGGCCTCCGGGGGTGGACGGCGTATTGGAGGATGAATCTCCACTATTTCCTATTAGGACAGAATAGAGGAAGGGGGTGGGGTTGTGTGTCGGGGGGGTCGCTCATCAGAGGAATCAGTATGCTCATCCATAGCTTCTTAACGTTCGCTGACCACAGGGTTTGTGAGATGCTGGGAGAGAAGGAGGAGAAGAAGAAGGAGGAGGAGGAGGAGGAGGAGGAGGCGGCAAGAAAAACTAGCGATGTGCTTTCAGACCAAATCATCCAAACTTCTGTGGCGTATTTTGCTACGTGTTTGTGGGTAAATGATTCACAGGGTGTTTTCTCTTCCAAAAGCAATGAAGCAACCAGAACTTCATCCAAACTGAAATTTACAGTCTATGAAAAACACAACAGCACAAGCCCTTTTTAACAGCTCTTCACAGATTGAGCTGATTACGCCCCACTTATATCTGAAAACAAGGCGAAATAAAGTCCTGAACTTTTTATTTCTAACATATTTAAGGTTGGAATTTTTTTGCCGAGATTAATGAGATAAAACTAAAGTTTTGGTATTAATTTAGAAAATCAACATGAGCACATTTTTCTACAGAGATTACGAGATAGAAAATTCCATAAATAATCAGCTAACATCTGAGAACAAAGACTCAACTAATACCAGAACAATGCTTAACGTTTCCCAGCCTGAGGGTCGAGGCCCTTCGAGGGGTCGCAGGATCATTAGCAGAAAAGGAAAAAAACATGTTTTGTGGGGCAAAATTTATGTTTCTCTTCTCTCTGATACTTTTCTTTTCTAAAATACTTAATAATCTTCTGTCAATTCAAGTCCAAATGTGAGTTCTTGTAGTGTTGCAATGCAACAATCACACATGTTGTGTCTTATATTTAGATGCAGAAGCACGAGATTGTTGCTGAAAATGCACATAATTGTAAAAATATTAATTTCAGTAATGGACTTTTTTAAAACTAGCAACTGGATTTTGCATCCTGACACTTTGTGAGTGAACAAAATAATACAAAATAGTCTAAAAAGTTCTAATGTGAATATCACTCACAAGACACAAGACGGATGATTTTAAACTTCATGCAACCCCGACTTTGCTCTGGATACATACAGATAGTGCCCAGTAATATTTTGCACATGTGGGTCTCCTTCAGTAACATGCAAACATACTAAGACCCCCCAGGGAAGCCTCATACGGACGTAAGCTGACAGATCATCGCAGCCATGAGGGCGGATTGTAACTCAGCCTGAAGAAAACCGGCATGTGAGGTTTTACTATGATTATGGAATGAAAGCTGGGTTATCCTCTTGGTGAATTAGTCAGAGCTAAATTGCATTAATGCCTGTCTGAAAGAATGTTACCCAGAATCCTCGAGGAGATCCTGCCCAGGCCCCACATCACTCACCGGGCCTGAAGGTGCTGAAATCAGGGGTTAAATTCCCGTATCTGAAACCTCAGCTGTTCCTCGATCTGCTCATTTATTATCTTGCGCAACCGTCGAGGGACGGCGACTGAAAATAAACACCGCGTATGGTGTTATATCGTCAAGTGACAGTATCTTAAGTCTGTTATCTACAACCGTGACACCATAATGAATGAGGCTCTAAGAGCACAGGGATGATGTCTTCTCTCAGACCATTAAGCCCGGCTGCATGCGGGCGAGACGAGGGAAGACGGGACCATTTGCGAGGACTGCTGCAGGCTCGGATTGTGGCTCGGCCTCATCCTGTAATTGCTAATACAGTTATTACGGGATGCCAAAGGTGGGGGGGGGGGGGTGGTGAGACCACCGGAGTAGGATTGTCCCTGAATTATCACAGTTGCCTTTCAGGGGCTGTGGAAATCCTCTAAAGACCAGCGATTCAGTGACACACAAGGCTTTTATCGTCGTCCCACTGGGGCCCGAGAGGATCCCCACGAAGACCCACAAAACACCGAACCTCAGGCGCACACACACACACACACACACACACTCTACTCACACACACATACGCACAATGGGAAGAGGAATCCACAAATACACAATACCTGATGATTCAGTGAGGATATTTATTGTACTAACATAATGTAGATGTTGATTCTGTGGTGTTTTTGGGTTGTGAAGTAATGAGACGGTTAAGTGGCAACTATAATTAGTGTGAAGACTTAAGTTGCTTTTGTTGCTTCTGTTCAACTTAAACTTGAATTTAAAAGTTATGTATTTTTCTTATTTTCTTTTATCTATTAGACTAAACAATTCAAGAATTAAAATCAGAATAATTACGAAGGTAAGTGTTTAAATTAACCCTGAAATGTAAAAAGGACAAAATAACTCGACTAAAAATAGTGATAGATGGCAGCTTTTTTCCTACTTGATTTTGGAGTGTGCTCTAAATGGACACTATTATTTGAAGTGGTTCCTGATGGAGTAAAATCCTCTCTCTTTGTTAAAGTTTTATTGTCTGTCGTGTTAAAAGTCAAAAGACATAAACCAACCTCCGTCTTTCCTTCACTCTGCGGTGGGAAAAGGGTGTGTAACCACGGACATAACGGTCGTCCAGAACATCCTAACAAGCCAAAACCATCAAAGCCTCATGCAAACAAAACTCTGATACATCTTTGGAGACGACAGCTGAAATTAATGGGGCGATGTCATCTTTTCGAGAGGTCGTCTTTTAGCCGAAAAGATCTGAGCCGAATCAAAAGTGCTGTTTATTCTTCAGATGTACACAGAACCGAATGGGAACGCTCGCAATTAATACTTCAGCTCTCCTCCTTCGGTAAACTTTATTCCCAACACAAGGAGCTTAATGTATCGCGACAGATGTATAAAAAAAACTAAAAGTACCATTTAAGAGACAAACCTCTTCTCTCCACTTTTTTCTTCTCATTTCACGGTTAAAACATTTCCCAGGATGGGACACATCTTTTTTGAATGAAGTAATGAGCATTAAGGACGCTCTCGCACACACTGACCTCAATTTTTTTTTTACTTTTTCTTTTTTTCCAACCGGCTAATGACTTTAACATACTCTGATGGGTAGAACGGGTAGAGGCTACTTTTTTTCTCCCCCCTTAGCCAAACAAGGGGAAATGCCTGGGAATTACCTGTTGGACCCAAGAGATCTTGGCAAGCCCCATGCCAGGGCAAAAGGGCTGCAGTGAAAACACTCGCTTTAACAAACAAAGACAGAGGCAGCTCAGGTCTCGAGGGCAAAATTCGCTCATTAATTCCACTTAGCTTGATTTTGCACGGTTTTCACAGAGCATTGACTGACAGAGTTGGCCACAAAGACAGCATTGAGACATCTTCACTTCTGTGGCGAAAACCGGTAAAGTTTGATAAGGCTACTGTCACGCTGCTGGAGCAGAAAAAAAAACGCGACTTTGACCACCAATTTGGCAGAGCGACAGTTTCCGATCCGCCTCCCTTTACGACAACTCAGGCTGAAAGAAAAGACTCCTTAACACACTTTTTCCAAATTAAATGCAATATGCTGTATACATCTGATTGCTGGAGGGAGCTTTTGCTCAGCTGGGTTAAGTTAACTATCAAAACGGGTCAGTGCTTTTTAATATTACTCTTTTTGCCAGGAAGGACAGCAGCCCTCAATTAATTGTCAAAGGCAAAGCGGAAATCCTGCGACGAGAGTTTCTAGGACGGACCAGCCATTAAGTTGTAAAATGGGATGGAAAATGAAAAGAGGAAAAATTCTGGCAGAGCTGATGTGTCACAGTTCATGACTCCTTTCCCCTATTTCTGCCCTCCATTGTTTCATCCCAGTCTGTGTGATGGCTAGAACGGTGGAAAAGACTGACCAGGCGTCTCTTTGAAGGCAACAAAAGCCTCCCGGGCTTGTGACATCTCAGCCTGGTAACATGTAATCTCTGCGGTCCCAGGCTGTGCCACTATTAGCGTGGCAGCGGCGCTGTGCGGAGAGACGGCCGGCCCGGTCGGTCGGCCTCTGTGCTTGCTCAAACCTCGGCTAAATCTGTCTGATTCTCATCAAACACGGAGGGGTGAGGTGGTGGTGGTGGTGGTGGGGGGGAGAAAACTCAAGCCTAGACTCAATACAGACGCTGCACCACACAACTCGCCTGGCAGGCAAAGCTGTCACCATTCAGTTTACTTCAGTACTCCAAAGAGACAAGCCAGCTACAAAAACAGTCTGGTGGTGCCTTGAATCATGAGAGAGAGACGGGAGAGACAGGAGGGGAGAGACGGGGGTGAGGTAATCTCAAGGTAATGGAATATGATAAGGAAAAAGTGTCTGTACCAAAAACAAGCCAAGATGACAACTTAAAGGTTCGTTTTAATTTCACCTCGACGTCTTTTTGGGTGTGATGGATCATCGACTGAAGTTCCTGCAAAGTTTCACTTCTCAAGTAGGACAAGATGGGTTTTTTTTCCACCTCCTGTGTGACCCATTTTCACCACCTCTGACTGTCCACTATACGCTCGCTGCGACTGCTTTTGTATTTTTGCGGCCGCACCCCCCCCCCTCTACAAAAGGGTTTAACCTCGGGTCAACACCAACTTCTTAATCAGTTCAGCACATGACCATTCCTTTCAATCCCCACATACCAGGAGAGAAGCACTCCCTGATACAGTAAATTACGATAAAGAGCTCGCGACCCAAAAATCGAGGGACCATATCCCCGAATGAAAGCCGGGGGCCCTGATACATCAATAGACAGATTTGGGTGTGGGGGGCTGCAGGGAGGGGCCGCGAAAGCACTTCTCCCGAAAATCCACACTTCAAACGAAAGCAGTATTACATTTGGCGGCGGGGGGAGGAGGTGTGTGAGGAGGATAAAGTCCCCCCTCTTCTATAAAGTCTGCCATGCCAATCCACTGTGGTCACTAAGAGAAAAGAAAGAGGGGGGAAAAAAAAAAATCTGAAGGGAACTAAGATGTTAATGTGTTGGTTCACGAAGCTCTTTGAAGAACGCAGGGCCCGAGTTTCAGACGGCCTGATGGTTACCAGTCGGCTTATCGTCATTTTGATGTCTCCAAGCTGAATTCATGGACTGCGATGCCCCACACTGTCAACGCTGCATGATTTCTGGGTGTTACACTCTCCATTGTGTTCCCATTATGGCTCTTTCACCAACTGTCGGAAAGACGGTGCTGCTGGAGGCAGCAAACGACTGACTGTTCAAGAGGGTCGGGGCAATTTCCTGGGTCAGCCAAAGAGCCTGATGGGTCAGAGGTCAAAAACAGCTCTGAGAGGTTGGAAGCCAAGTCAGCAGGGGTCAAAGTTCAGCCTTTTTCAGTTGTATTTCTTTTTTTCCTGCTCATAAACTCACAGGAAAACCCGCCTTTTCTGTTCAAAACACTCACAGACTCGCCTCCAGTTTTTTCATCACATGATCTTCTTTAATTGTGTAATCCTTCTGTTTAACGTCCTCTCTTCATCTCGCGGGGAAGATTAGAGATTAGCAGCGAAACGGCGCGCGATCCCGACAAATGATGACAAATATCATTTTTACCTTCAGTCTCTGTTGTTGTAGAAACAGAAAAAGGTCAAGATCTGGTCAGAGTTTTGCATCCAGCAACACATCACTGCACTCTTCAGCAACAAAATTATTTTTGGCAACCCTTGGCAATATATTAGTTGGTGTTTTGGAACACGCACTAACAGAAATTATTCCATCCTTCACACATCCTGGACGTCTGCCCGGACTAAAGCCCGCAAACAGTATTTATCATGAGAGAACCAGAGCCAGCTCACTTCAAAGAGGGGCCTCGATAAGAGTGACCCGATAACCTTAAACCTAGACGAGTGCACAACACACTCTGATGAGAGGCCAGGGCTCTTTGGCTGACGTGAACTTGTAAAAACAAGAGCAAGTGCCTGATGGCAGGATTTCACCAGTATTGAACTCCTTGTTTTATAGAAATATCTTTGGGCAGCAGCTGCCAATTTGTTCAGCCATGGTTTAGAATTAGACTACATTTTATTTAGTATTACAAATTGATTCTTTTTATGTGAATGTCGTCGATGCCAGAAAACTTCTAGCGAGAGGCTTTTTATTTATGAATGAATAGGCATAACATAAGTGGACAAGCTCGGGCAGGGCTGCTTGGAATTAGATGTTTCTTGTGTCAAATGCCAACTGCAATCACTTTTCTGGGCATTTTGTGCATTTATTAAATAACCTTTAGTGGAAACAAGGATGGGAGTGACACGCTGCAGAGGAAAACACGAGACACAGCAGCCAAACGAAGGAAATCAGACCTGATTTTTGTTTGTCAAACATCTGGAAATGTCTTGACTTGTGCCACTTTTGCATATTATAGGATATTTGCAGATTGCACTTATTTAAAGTAATGATCCAGAATTTTACTTGCAGATCTTAAGACTTCGAAAAAGCACAGAGATCACTGTGAGACAGTCAAGCTAATGAAAGGGTGTGGTTCAGGCCTGAAACCAGACACAGAGGAGAAAACAGGGACTGGTGCATCCTCGGTGGTGAGGATGTGCCGCCGACAGGACGCGTTAAATTACAGCGACAAACCGAGTTGAACTCCCGACTGGAGAAAACACAGCAGCGAGGCTCGAGATGCGAGTGAAGAGCCCCTCTCCGGCAAATGAAGATGACAAACAACCTCTGCTCTCGGAGGCGATGGGACTCAGAGGGAGGGTGTCGGGGGAAAGGAGGGGAGGGGGGGGGGGGGGGTCAGAGAATGAAACGGCAACACCTCTGCAGCCACTTGACAGGATGAAAAAAGAGCGGGAGACGGGGGTGGCGGGTTGTTTGAGAGAGGGTGGGAGCAGCACTTGAGGCCAGAATGGAAGACACAAGCCTCCCAGCAGCAGCAGTCAGAGGCAAGGGGGACACAGGGGCTACTGTTCCCATTGAGGTCTTTGTCTCCCAGGCGCTCTCTTGTTTTTCCTCAGCAAACCGTGGGCACAATGAAGGCGGCATGCTCCCCTCCCCTCCCGCAAAGGGCTGTCAATACTGGACCTATCAGACCCTGAATGGCCGAATCAGCCTTCCCATGAAAATCAAGTCAATGACCTGCTTCCCCTGGCTCTCTTCCTTGTGAAGTGGGTGACAGCTATAATTTCAATAAGTAAAACAGTGGGAGAAAGCAAGAGAGAGAGAGGGAGAGAGAGAGAGAGTAATGGAAAGAGAGAGAGAGAGAGAGAGAGGGAGTTTTCTCACATGTTGCTGAGGGGACTCTGCCTCGGACTCGGCATCCTCATATAAAATGCATTAATTCCTTCTCTGTGAGCTCACCGTAAATGATTTGATTGTGGCCGATTCGACATAGTTTTTTTTTTTTTTGGAGCTTCCCTTCGCCATTAAATAAAAAAAAAAAAAAAAAAAAAAAGAAAGAGAAAACATGATGCTGGGAATGCAAAGACAATTTTGAACCAAACATTTAACTTCAGCCTTCTGACCCAATCAAGTGGAAGAGAAGACAGGCTTTGTCCACCACGGCCCATCCAAGAAAAAGTTCGCCAAAGGGAGGGGGGGGGGAGAGGAGAGAGGGAGGGAGGAAAAGAAATGTAAAGATTTTGCCAAGCTTTTGTCACGCCTTAAGGACTGGCTTAGTCAATTGCTGTCAGATCAAGAAGACAGAAAGGAAAACAGCCGTGGTTGCCTTATATAAAAAAACACTTTCTCTGGCAGCCAAGTCGGGAGAGTCCCCATAGACAGAATTACACAGTTACTTTTAAAGGATTTGCATTTAAAAGATTGCGTACAGGCCTGAATGCGGGTCGTTTCCCTGTGACCATAGAAACACTAGAAAAGGTGGAAAATTCAGTCCGCTGAACTTTAAACGACTTTATTAAAGTGTCACTAATCAGACGTGAAAGACACAAGGTTTTAGTGTTTAGGCAAACTTACAGAAAAACAAAAAAAAAAAAGCTTAATGACCTGTTAAGAGCATTACTTTCAAAAGCCTTGTTGATGTCTCCTTCCATAAAAGAAAGGATCATTGCTCAATTTGAAAAAAAAAAAAATATTAATGCGGAAAATATTCCAAGAATCTGAGCGAAGCTCGAACTCTGACTTCAGGCCACCGGAGTTATAAAAACAATGCTTTAATCCGCACTTTTTGTATAATTTAGTAATTGTGCAATAATTTCAGTTGAGTATAGAGTTCTTTGACCACATAAAACAATGTTTCAGGAAATCAGGGCCTCAATGGAAACAGATATTTTTCACAGAAAATCATCTAAAAAGTGACCAAATGTAATTTAACACTTTTTATTTTACAAATTACAGATAATAAATGTTAAATTCGAAACCTTTCTGGCATGTATTTCCCGCTGGTAAAAAAAAAAAAAAAGAAAGAAGCCAAATTCCAGTGCAGAAAATTGCGACCATTAGAGTTAGCGTAATGGGATAACAACCCAAAGAATAATCCCTCCCCGACAATGGCGAGGGTTTGAAAAGACTCCTGTGAGTCCTGTTCGCTGTCTGCCAGGAGGAGAGCCGCATTTTTACAGCCACCAACCCGCGATGTAATCTCCCCGATCTCAATGGAGACCTGGAGCGAGAGCCTCCACACGGGGGTCTCCGTCCCCTCTGTACCCCCCCACCCCCACAGCCCTCCCTCTGTCCATCCATCCACTGATACATCCATCCCATCCCTGAAGAAATGGTTGAATCTCATTTCCATTCGACACACACTGCGTGAAAGGGTTTTTTTTGGAGGGGGGGGGAGATGTCTTATGATCAGAAGAATAAAACAAGACAGGAAAAGACTGAGCGAAGGAGGAGGAGGGGGCTGTGTGCAGGGTTGGTGGGTGGGGGGGGGGGGTGGTAGGAGATGAATTAGCATTGGTGCTACAGATTAAAAAGAGCCTCTGATCTTCCAGGCTGGTCCTAATCATATACACCCCAAATGAATCATCCCGGGACTTCTGCTAAGTTAAGTTCAATGCGAGAATTAATTAACAGCAAAGCGAATTGATTTATGCGAAAAAGGAGCAGAAAAACAACAATGTAAACAACCCCGACAATGGGGGTAATGATTGCAGGGGGGGCTAATTTGTGTCGTAATGATATGAGTTTGATTTTGTGAGCTGAGGAGGATTAATGAGGGAAACAAAAACACTTTTTTATGAAGATGAGAGGTTTTTCAAAGCGCGTGGAAGAGACGGTGGCACTCGTTTCGTAATCGCAGCATGAAATCTGAATGATGCGCTCAAGATTGTCAGAGCATTACTGTCTTTTTTATATTATTTATCATGTTATATAGAGATTTCTGGCCGTTTTGAGGTTGTGGCAAATGTATGGAAACCAACGACTGATTAACTGTTTTCTTTTTGGCTCAAACTGCTTTTAAATCACATTAACTTGGACAGAAAATATTAAAATAGGATTGTAAAATGTTTTATGATCATATCTACACCTGGCAGACATCTACGGTTAAATAAATAAACTTAAAATGAGAGCACTTTCTCGGTGTCAATGTCAAATCCACTTAATTCTTCAGCATTTGCCCTCTTCGTCATCTCACCCCGAGGAGGAGGAGGAGGAGGAGGAATGCAATCCCGACTCCTGTGAGAGACTGGACTCGTTGTCCCGTTAATACCCAGCAGCACCATGTCCACGCAGCCTCCATATGGAGTCATGCATTAGGGGGCAGACGGGGCATTTTTGACAGTCAGGGGGGATCAAACTGTTTCCATATGACCACAGCTGGCATTTCTCCAGGCCCGGGGCAACTATGGCTCCCTCAAAGCCCCAGTCGAGGGCTCGTGCGAACTCCACAGCGGGTGTCACGTATAAAAGCCCGAGAATAAATCTTGGGTTTCAAAGACGATTTGAAATATGATGCCCATGCCCTATTACTGCTCGATTTCCATGAGGACGGTTTAATTCCCAAAGAGGATACTCGGAATTCAAAAGGGAAAAACCCTCTTACCATAAAAAAATATTTGATCTCCAGCAATAAAACCCACTGAGCCGTGGAGGTTTGATTTTCAGTTTTTCTTACGACAAAAGTTTCGTTAGCTTTGTTTAGAAAATGGTGTCCTCCTGTTGTTTAAGTCCACCATTGGAGGTTGCATCTTTTTTGCTAGACGGTAAAAAAAACACCTTAAAAGAATAAAATATATGTCAATTTAAAATA